>PVLA01001934.1:0-308036 GCA_004027455.1 Hydrochoerus hydrochaeris | reverse complement strand
CTCCTTCCTTTTCTTCTTCCTCCTCTTCCTCCCCTCCTTCCCCTTCTCCTTCCTCTTCATCTTCTCCCTCTCCTTCCACCTCTTCTTCCTCCCCTCCTACTCCCTTTTCTCCTTCCTTCTCTTCTACCTCTGCTTCTTCCTCTTCCCTTTCCTCCTTCCTTTCTCGTCCTTCTTCCTTCTCTCCTTCCTCTTCCCCATCTCTTTCTTCTCTTACCTCTTCTCCTTCGGCCTCTTTCCCCTCTCCTTCCTTCTTTCCCCTCTCCCTCTCTTCCTCCTCTTCACTTTCTCTTTCCTCTTCTGCCCTTTTTCTTTTGCTTCCACCTCCCTTTTTCTCCTCCCTTTCTTCCTCACCCTCTCCTTCTTCCATCCCTTGGTTTCTTTCTTCCTGGTACCCTCTGTCTCTCTCCCATTTCTCCTGTTCTTCATCATTTTTTTCTTCCCATTCCTTTTCCTCTTCTAGATCCTTCTCTTCCTTATCCAGATTCTCTATTTCTGCTGCTCTCTTATATTTATGCCCCTCCTCCCTTTGCCATTGTTCTACTCCTGAGCTTCCCTCTTCACAGATTTGGTCCCCTCCATCTTCAGGTCCATCCCCTGCCTCTCCTTCTGCCTCTTCCTTCCCTTCACTCACCTCTGCTCTGTCTGTATAGTCATCTGACAAGGTCTCTGCTTCCTCCTTTCTTCCTCCTTCAACCTCCACATTTTCGTTTTGTGCCTCTCCCACTTGCTCCTTTACTATGGTTTCTTCTAAATCCTCTGCTTCTTCCTGTTCTTCTGGTATCACTGGCAAGTCATTATACTGAAAACTGTATTGGGCCATGAAATTTGCTGTTCTCAATTGAAAATTAACTTCTTGTTTGTTCAATTGTCTTTCTTGCCACAAGCTGTGATCAGTTTCCACTTCATCATCATTATCTTCATTACTAAATTCTATTGACCTGGGATTCAGGAAACTGCCATCTTTATCCCACTGAATGTGGCTTTCATAAGCCATGCAACTCTCTGGCTCTTCTATCAGTTTTCTTTCACTGTCAAAGATCACATCTTGCTTGCTACTTTTTCCTTCCTTAACAAAACCCTCGTCTTCTTCATTCTCAGGATTCATGTCTTTATTTGATAAATCATCAAATAATGTATCATATTTTACACATTTTAGATTCTCTTCCCCTTTTCTTATACAATTGAGACCTGCCACTTCCACCTGCTCAGTTTCCTTGTCAGAGATTATTTCTTCTCCATCATTTTCCTTTTCTATTTCTTTAGTATCAATTTGATCAACACCACTTTTATTTTCATGACTAAGCATCTCTTTTTGCATACAGTTTTCATTGGTGTAGATCTGAGGCTCCACCAGGTCTGAGATATTACCTACTTCCTCATCTGAAAAGGCTTCTAAAGTCTCAGCTGCTTGCATCATGAAGATTTCTTCTGCTACCTGTTTATATGCCTTCCCTTCTTTCATTTTTGACATTTCTTCATTTTCACATTCATTACTATCATCACTTTCAGTACAAGCTGTATGCTGCATCACATTTTCAACTGGATCTTGTTTCTGTAAATGTTTTGAAGTAATTGTCATACTACTAATTAGTGGACAAAAGTAACATCATCTATAAAGTATTTCTGGCAATATTTACATTTTTATAAGTTTTACTAAGAAGATAAAAATGTCTACTTTTACTAGCATTTTGTTGAGGTTTTCTTTTCTTTAGGGATAATTTCTGCCATTCTCTAGGTCTAAAGAATATCTAACATTGTTTTAATAATACACATGTGTTTAACTTTCAATTATTAATACCTGAATTAATTTCACCATTAATATTTATCTCTGCCCCTTAATCTAAATTAATCCCAGCATATGATTCATATCCAGACTGTTTCTACAAGATTATTTTAAAAATTTACATTGCTCTTGCAGCTCAGTATGTTTTATACTTTCTGTATCATTTTAATTTAATTTGTAATTTTATGTCTTGAACCCTTGAAATTCACAAAATTAAAGAAAAAAATTAAATAGCTTATTTCTACAGAAAAACTAAAATGAAGAGTATAAATATTTTAAATTATATAATAAATAATAATGAAAGCATTTTTTTCTAAGCAAAAACTTTATATGGGTTTTCACATTTTGAACCCTCTTCCTTTTATCTATAATATTTTCATTACAATAACTTGAGGATATGAAAATCATTAATGATAGATATTCAGGTAAAATGGAAAATTTATATAAAAACTATAAAATCACACATTAAGCTCTGAATACATTAACAATATGAAATAATTTCCCATTCAATAAAACAAGATAAACTCAAATTGCTGAACCAAATTCTCCAAGCTAACAAACTTAAAGAGCTGCTAAATTTAGGTCTCTGGGTGGTAAAAACCTTACTAAATACAATTTATAAATTGTGATGAGAAAGGCCTACAAAGAGCTTTATCTTTTCCCCCAAGAAATTATTAAAACAGGACAAGTTACAAAGTAACAAGCTAACATATATTTATTGTATTGTAGTAATAGTTAATAACAAATCTCTTTAACTCAGTAAAACAAGCCTAGTGAAGCCTAAAAAGACTATGGGAAGTATGAAATATATATATATGTATGTTTGTATATATATATATATATATATATATATATGCACACACACATACATATGCATAACACTGTCTCTCTGGAATGAGAAACTGAAAGTGTAAGAATCAAAAAGTGTAATAGTTATTGTGAAATAGGAAGAAATTGTTAAAAGGAAAGAGGAACAGGAGGGGGAGGAAGGAAAGTCAAAAAATGAGAAAAAAAGGATAAAATGGAAACAAAACTTTATAAATAAGGAAGGGAAGAGGGATTGAAGGGAGGGAAATGAAATAGGAAAAGAGGAACTAAGATGTATCATATACAGGCATAAGTTCCCTATGATGAATGTGATTACTATGTATATCTGAATTGTAGCAATAAATAAAAAAATATATATGGAAATGCTTTCATGAAGGAAGTGTATGTATAAAAGGAAGTGCTTTCCTCTTCTATTTATTCTAGTTCTCTTCTTTAGAGTCCTATAATTTAAAAGTTCTTTTCAAAGAGATATAGTTCTAAGAGATACAGTCTTCTCAATTTTCAGAATTTATTTCTAAACCTATGCACCTTTCCCTAGTATAATGAAGCAGTCCAGAAAAGGCAAAACCCAGAGGATAAGAAAAAAGGAAAGTCACAAGAAAGATGGCTCCTTGAAAGTACACACTGGCTCTAAATTTACACAATTTAGCAAGATTCTCTTCAATATCATTGGTTTTGGCTTTTAGGACTTGTAATAACATCATATGCACTAGCAATATAATTAAATGCTTTTTATAGTCTTTCTCCCTCAATTTACATTTTTCTGCTTTATTTCCCTAATCTGCAAACTCCTTATCATTTCTCTCCACTAGCTCTTAAGGTCAAGAAAAAAAAAGAATTTCAGCATAGGTCTTTACTTCTCAAGGATTATGGAAACCAGACTATTCCTTTCTCTTGCTACTTGTTATTGATTTGAAAGTCCCTTTTTTATGAATCATCTCTAATTTTGAACTTTACTTTAAATTTAATCATCTTTCTATGCTATTCATTCCTTGATAAAACCTAATTCAAAAACTAGAAACATAATTACCAAAGTTTTTCACTAAAACCACATTTTGAAAAGATGTTAATATTATCCAGTAAAGTCAACCTAGTACCACTCAGAGTCATACTCTACCAAATCAGACAGCCAGTCTGATAACCAGTAGGCTCTTTCTATAAATAAGAACTGCAATTGTAATATATTGCTTGAAAATTTTACAAAATGTAACTATTCCAGCAATGAAATTCTATCATTTCTTTGTATCACAGAAAATACATACCAACAGAACAAGTAAAATGGAGATCATCTACATTGTACTCCTCCATTTTTTCAATTCTAAAGTAAATGCTTACCTTTCTCATGTTCTTTCAAGAAATCTTTCTAAGAAAAATAAACTGTTCCTATTCATTATAATAAAACAACTTTCCACAGTATACCTTTTGTTTGTGAATTGGCGAAAATTGTAATGACTTGTCACTGGAGCTCAGGCTCACCATATGTGTCTGAAACAAATAAAAATATATGACAAAATAAGCAAAGACTGTATGTATAATTCTATATGCATATACTTAAAATATATACAAATAAAATGAATGTAAAACTGTTCATATAGTAATATCATTTGATGGCCATCCTGATGTGACAGAAACAAATTTTATTGTACAAATTATACCTAAAATTGGTTAAAAATTAACAAAAAGCAGCAGCTTTTAGAGAATATAGAAAGCAGAGACACAAACATGATGAATTAAAAGTCAAATAAAATTAATATCAATATAGATATATAGGAAATTATTACCATATTTAAGACATCAGTAGTTTCTCCCAGGCTTTCTGAATCTGATGAAAATTTTTCTGTCTCTCTCTCTTCTGTCACTGTATCTTGACAAACATCTGAATGATTAAAAGGGAAAAAAGAAATCCAGATTTCAACAGAAAAGTAAAAAGGAAATGCACAAAAAATAGAATTATTTTGTAATATAGAATGCAACTGTAAATTTACCAAAGGTCCTCTAATCTCAGTTGAGCAGAAGTCATTCACAGTAATAATATGCTTTAAAATATTTTAAAAGTTTCAAAACTTAGACAGCAATGAGATAACAACAGCTTTATTCATAGGAACAAACAAGTATTATTTCTTTGGGATAAATACTACCCAGATATTGAGCACTGGGGGTTAGCCCTCCCAATATTCTTACCTTTAGTAACTCCCCTTGTACACTGTGCCAGATTGATATGAATGTGTGTGGTGAACTTAACAAGACAAACACATTGTGACACCATTGCCCCTTTTGTCTTGGCTACATGCATGCATTCTTTCTCCTCTCTGTCTGTCTCTCTGTCTCTGTGTCTGTCCATCTGTCTGTTTGTCTCTCTCTTTTTCTCTGGGGAGAACAATGTGAATAGTGAAGCATAAGTGGTGAAGACATGAAGCCTTCTTTGTCAATGGACTGGAGCCAGTCAAGGCTACAGATAATTATAGCCCTATCCAGCAGTGTGACTGCAATTCCACAAAAGACCCTGAGCCTGAACAACCTAGCTAAGCTGTAGTAATAAATGACTAATTCAAACACCTAGGACCTGTCACAAAACTTCCAAGTTATTGCATCATAAAGCAGATAATTATGTCATAAGCTCTATTCAACATTATATTTTTCTCAATTTTTCACTATACTTAGTGAAACTTTTGCTGAAAATAGCGGGATACAAAGATCTTTCTCTTTTAAAACCATTCTATTGAATGAACAAGTAGTCACTGTGTTATATTATTACTTTTCTCTGATTGCTGAGACAAAGTATATGACACACAAAGTTAAGTTAGGAAAGGTTTATTTAGCTCACAGTTTATGGAGGCTTCAGTCTGAAATTAACTGGCTGCAGGGAAGCATGGTGTGGCAGAGGGGCAACAGTTCATGGAGGTGGAAGACAGCAAAAGCAACAAGAGCAAAAAGGGGAGCAACAAGCCTCTTTTCTCACCCTTATATTACATGAAATCTACTCATCCTAGGGCAGATATAGCACTAACACCCCCACTAGACAATGAATCAAAAACTCTAGATTCAGCAGCCTCCAAAAACTCCACCCCTATGACCACATGAGGCTTTGGGGGGACATCCAGACAAAAACCATAACAGGCATTTAGTGCTTATTCCATGTGAGATAATATGCAGAAATAACAAATGTTAATTATTTTGTTTTTATTATTTATATTTAAGGTGTACAACAGCAGTTTTGATATACATTTAATAAAAATTAGCAATGTTGTAACTGCCAAAATTATTGAACTTATAGCCTAAAAAAATGTAAAACACATGGTATAGGGGAAAGAGAAATCAAATGTAAATGTTTGGAATCATGAAGGCTTTCACTGCAGAGACACACAGAATAGTATTCTGACAGATAGGTAAAAGTGGAGATGGAAGAGGGAAAACAGAAGCCCATTCATAATAAGCAAAGGAGCAGGGGAAAAAAGGGCATACAGTGAAGTAGCTTGTGTTGATGATTTCCCATGTGTCAGTAACACAGTCCTTTACACAAACTAGGTTAAAAAGAAAAGTCAGTGTTATGTTCCATTTTACAAATTGAAGAAAATTAACTTCACTGACCTTTCTAGAGTGCAGTGGTAATCTCAGATTCTGCAGCCCATTTTCTTTTCAATAAGTCAGATACTAAATTGCTTAGTTTGACCAAAATTGGGTCAGCACATATTTTTTTTTTGCTAAATGGCCACACAGTAAGTATTTTAGTCTTTGTGAGCCATAGAGTCTTGTGCTAACTTAATCTCTAATAATGTAGCATGGAAGTAGCTATAGGCAATATCTGAAAGAATGGGTATTGCTGGGTTCCAACAAAACTTTATGTACTACACAATGTGGATGGCTGGTTTTGCCCCACGGGCCATGGTTTAGAGATTCCTGATTGAAATAAAGATTATAAGACAAAGATTATTGAGAGATGAAGCCAAAAAAGCAGGTGAGAACATTATGGGAAAATCCTCACTTATGTTCATAAATATCACATATTCTCTGAATATGGTGAAGCAGATAGGAATTAAACTGTATCTAAGGAACAATAATATGAAAAGTGTTTCACAGAATGTAGAGGGCATAGAACATAGGTTTAGAAAACACAGTGTAATTCATTTAAGCTGATAGCTTTGTCTCAGTGTTGACTTGAGACAATAGATGTTATCAAACCTGATCTATCTGATCTCACCAACAAACATATACAATTTTCTATATTTGTATCCAAGTTCTAATTTTCTTGTTATCAAAGATTGCATTCAAGCCTCTTTAGTCTGCTGAGATCTCTGCATCTTGTCTCCTGGGCTATCAAGTAGTCCTGGATATTTCACTTGCATATAAACATGCTCCAGTATTTGTCACCAGTGACTCCACAGTTCCCTCTAGCTTCTATCTCAGATGTCTGGGTTACTTCATGATCACACAGACAACCTAATGATGTAGATACCCTATCTCCTCTTCACTTTCTCAGTCCTCATTCATGTCTCAACTGTTTTTTTTTGTATTTTTTTATTTTAAAGAGAATAAAACAAAAGAGGACAGATCTAAGCAGATCAGAACAGAACAATGTAAACAACACAGCACTTCACAACAAGACAATTGGAAATTGTTATCCCTCTGGCTTTTTTCCAGATCATCCACTGGAAATGTGCTTGTCAAGATCACTGGTAATCTCTAGAATACCAAATGCAAGGAATGTTTCTTTGAGATCTTTTTCTTGATCTTTGAGCAATACTTTATATTCATGACACCATTCTCTAATTTCCCTCCTTTCTCCTTATTCCCAGATAAGACTGAGAAAGGTTTCTTTATTGGTTCTTCCTCTTCTACCCTCTAAATGTTAGATGTACTTAGAACTACAATATTAGATACTTCTCTTCTGACTCTGCTCTCTAAGAGATGATTTTAACAATTCCTATGGATTTTAAATACTGTACCATTTCTGTGCTGATTATTTTCAAGTTTGTATCTCTAGTTCCGAGCTCTTTTCTAAACTTTAGGCTTGCATTTTAAACTGCTGGCTTGCTATGTCAACTTGCATACCTTACAAAGAGTCAATTCTTAAATTTCTTCCTCAAATTTGTTAACCAACCTCTTGCTTAGGAATTATCCTAGATTCTTCCCTTTATTTTACACCTATGTGTAGTCTATTAGTAAGTTTACCAAGTCTAGTTGGGCCTACGTCTGAAACATATTTCAAATTTGTCCCTTTTCTCCAGGTCCACACTTTGGTCCACACACCATCACCTCTTGCAAAAGGCTGAAAAAATATACCTTCTACTTTTCCACAGAGACAGAGTAATCAGCTTAAAACATAAATTGGACTAGAATGTATCAGTCGACTCTTTAACACATTCATGACAAGATCATAATTCATATTCTCACTGCCAGGCAACTTTAACCACTGATGATAAATGCATGACTGTCCTACTCATGACTGTAACATTTCTACCACCAGGGATACAAGCTGCATGATAGGACAGTCATGTGAGTATCATTAGCAGTTTGAGAACGTGGAAATGTGTTAAGATTCATTAATTCCTTTCTATTGTACTTAAGAAATACATTCAAATCAAATAGTCCTCTTTTGGCTTGTAAAATGCAGAATAATTTTTCACCATGTCTTTCTCTAACATCATCTTATCCTGCTGGTTCCATCACAGTCAACTTTCCCTTATACATTTTCTCCAAATCTTTGCCTGAAATCCACACATTCTGTCTCTTTGTGTGGCTCTTTCTTATCCTTCAGGTTTTCACATAACTGTCAACTTCTGAGCATGACTTACTCTACTCTTTTTTTCCAGTATAAACACTAAAGCCTACCAATGATTTAGAAAAAGTCACATTATATGTTGGCTAAAACTTACAAATTACTTGCTACTATGAGTTTTAATAGTCAAAAAAAGATAGTTTCTTTTTGATCCAGCTACAAAATCATGTATATCTTCATATTTAAATCTCTTGAGGTAGAAAAAAATCTTTCCTCAAACCATAAACTTCTCTTTTCCTTTTTCACACTGCTCAGAATCTATTACCTGTTCAATGTCCAAGGCTGAAGAGTGCTATTCAACACTGATACTTACTAAAAGAAATCACCAACAGAGTGAAGAGACAACCTACAGAGTGCAAAAGAACTTTTACCAGTTATTCTTCAAAGAACTAAACAACAAGAATATATAAGGAATTTAAAAAATCAGATCCACCAAATTTAAATACCTAATCCAAAAATGGGCATGTGAAATAGATCATCTCAGATGAAGAAATACAAATGGCAACCAAATATATGAAAAAATATTCAACATCACTGGTCATGCAAATTAAAACAACACTGAGTCCATTTCACTCCTGAAACAGTGTCTATCATCAAGAAATCAACCAATAACAAATGCTGGTGAGGCTCTGGAGTATAAGGAATCTTTCTCGACCGTTAGTGGAAGTGTAAATTGGTACACCCAATATCTCAGTAAAGAGACTCCTCAAAAAAGTAAAACTAGAGATTCCATTTGACCCAGTTATTCCCCTTCTTGGCATCTTCCCAAGAGTTAAAAGCATCATACCATAGCAATATACGCACACCCATGTTTATAGCAGCATAATTTTAAAAGCTAAATCTTGGAAACAGCTCAGATGCCAATCAATGCATGAATGGATAAAGAAATGTGGCTCTTATATGTGATGAAGTACTACCCTATGACACTTTTAGATAAATGGATGCACTTTGAGACCATACTTTTTAAGCATAATAAATTGGACAGATACATTTAAGTATTATATTGCTTTTCTTGTGTGAGAACCCAAAAGTGTAAATAAGGATGAAAATGGATGATAGATACTGGGAAGTAGGAAGAAAATGTTCACCTGAAAAGGAGAACAAGGTAGGGGGAGGGAGAAGGAAAGAAAGGGAAAAAGGAGTAAAAGGAAAAAATGGAAACAAAGCTTTTGCAAATAAGGAAGGGAAAAAGGTTGGAGGGGAGGGGAATGGGAAAAAAAGAATAATCAAGAAATACTATGTACAGGTACAAATTCCCTATCATGAATGTGATCATTATGTATATCAAAAGTGTACTAAGATTTATTTAAAACACTAAAGGAACCATACAAAAGCTGTAGGTCAGGTGCAGGAAATCACATCATTTCCAGATCCTATTTACATTTAATGATCAGTTTCTGTGGCTTTCTCTTGCCTGAGTTCCCAATCCTTTACTTTTCAACCTTTTTCACAGTTTCCTAATCTCAAAGGTACTAAAAATGGTCAGTGCCACGGGGTTTAAAGCCTGATGTTCATATTTATCTTAATCCAAATCTACTATTTTTTCTGATCTCATGGCCCAGTCTTCTTGTCCTGCTCTACCATCCAAACAAATATCCTTCAGTAAAATACAGACACCACTGAGATACACCAATGTCTGGAAACAACATTCTATAGAAGGAGTGCATAATAGTAAGAGCTGGGATTAAAATTTAAATCATGAAATCTGTATTTAATCAGCAATAAGGTAGTGATATTAATAATCATAGTTACTAAGGGTTTTTAAAGTTTCTGAACGCAATGCTAAGTATTTTACATGCCTGATCTCTCTGAATGCTCACAATCACTTTCTGAAGCAAGTATTAATGAATTCATTTCAAAGATAAGGAAAATAAGGCTTAGATTAAGTCAGTCATATAGTAAAAGGCAGAGCTGGATGCAAGCCCAGATCAACTGAACTCCATTCTCCACACTCTTAATGCATTACTACCTAAGTATGGAATTTCACATAGGTCCAGAAAACCTGCACTCAAATTCAGATCCAATTAATTTATTAGTGGAATGATCTTAGGCAGTCTCTTCATGTCTTGCTTTTCTCATTTGTAAAATGAAGACTGTAATTCCCATCCATTCATGGAGTTGGTTCAGGGCTTAAGAGAGATAATACAAAGGAATATTCCATAAATATTAACCATTGCTGCATAGAAATGCCACTATGGTTAGATGTCACTCATAGGGCCACTGAGAGTGCTTTTTTTTTGGTAAGGGTATTCCTGGACAGGAATTCAAATGCAGATGTCAAACTCTAATTAGGGAGAGGACAATTTAATGAATTAGAAAAGAATTTTAAGATGAAAATGAAAGTAATAGGATTAAAACACATTTTTCCTGAAAGGCACAATAAGAAATATTACCTGGCTCAAGTGGCTCCACGGAGTCAAAGTTGCTTATGTCTGAGACGTTACTCACAGATAAACTCAAAGGGACTAAAGCAGGGGAAAAAGACGTAGGTGCTGTGGCAGTCCCTTCTAATGGAGGTAATGTTTGCATCATTTGG
The DNA here is from genome assembly GCA_004027455.1 of Hydrochoerus hydrochaeris. NCBI lineage: Eukaryota > Metazoa > Chordata > Mammalia > Rodentia > Hydrochaeridae > Hydrochoerus > Hydrochoerus hydrochaeris. The sequence goes on along the minus strand of PVLA01001934.1, from coordinate 297,113 downwards.
ACAAGATCTGGAGATCTCTCCTTTAAAACAAACAGGTTATATAAACTGTCAGATTATATTACATATAACACTGGTATAAATTTCCCTGCAGTTGCTAAAAATATTTATGAGAAAGACTTCGAAGTCTGCCAATATTCCACAACTACTTTTCTTTTTACACTGTTTTTGTGGTCTTTACACTGAGCTACATCCTCAGCCTGTTTTTGAGATGAGGTCTTGCTGGGTCACTAAGCTGTCCAGGCTAGACTTGAACTTGTGATCCTCCTGCTTCACTCTCCCACAGCGCTAGGATTACAGCATACCCAAGAATGCCCAGCTCATTTATTTCTTAATAATCTCTAAGAACTCAAATACATTTTGTTCTGTTGTCTCAGTAGCTTATTTATTCTAAACTATTTTTCACATATTGGGTAATAAGTGTATGCATTTTCCCAGCAAAACAAAATATTGCTCATGTAACAGCATTTGCAAAACACTGATAGGATATTCCTCAATCTTTCCATATATACTTTTTCATAGTAAAAAGCTAGTTAACCTTTCTACTTCAAAAGGGATGAATATTAGAACTCAAAGTAACTGCAAAAAAGATATGTATACTTTAAATATTGTTTGGCATTTTCTTTTCTAAAAAAAGACATCACTGAAACTGTAACTTTAAAGCACAAAAGGAGAGTCTTTAAACTTAATTAAGAATAGTCCCTCTCTCAAACTGAAGTCCTTGTTTCCCATGTTTCATTGCTTCCAATATATACCCTTCCAGTGCTCATGAGACTTAACTAAAAGATAAAAGAACATACTGTTAGGCAAGATGATTATATCCTAGCAGTCTTCTATACAACATAACATGGTACTTATATTAACAATACTATATGGCACAATTAAAAATCCATTCCATGGGTAGAACTCATGTTATATATTCTACTACAATAATAGAGAAAGCATGTAAAAAGTTAGATTAGAAGTCAATCCATATATAGTTGAAAATACAGCAGTCATTCTAAGGTGATAAAAGGGCTTATAAATGGATGCTTTGTATGGTATCACTATCTACAAGTCAAGGCTACTATTATAATTTGAACTTTATACTTTGTGTCATTAGTCACTTAATTCTGAATTCTAAAAGTCTAAAAGCCTTCAACTATAATTACATTATTAGTAATTATAGCTGAAAACACCCTTCTTTGATAAAAAATAGAAGTTTTTCTTCACATTTTCTTTGCAATGCTAGATCACACTATTATATAGGTCACAACTCTACCCGCTCTCTTCGTCGCAGGCGTGCTGCTAAAGTTCTATGCAGTACATTTCCTAAGGTCAGATTGTCAGAGGCCAGCAATGTAGCTGCAGTTGGGCAAAAATCATTTATTTGATTGAAGTTATTTGCTCCCACTACATCAATGCGTGGAGAGGCAAAAACCAGCATTTGACATCCACCACAAGCAACCTGCAAGCACAAATCCAAAGAAAATCTAATTGACATAGACATCACAGTGGGTTTTTAACAGTTTCAGATCAACTACAACTCACTCACTTGTAGACTTCTTAGACTGACTCATAATTATCTCTTCTCTTTTTCTCCTCCTCCCTCCTCTCCTACTCTTCTACCCTTCTTCTCTTCCTCTCCCCTGTATTTCTCTCTCTCCACACACACATATGAATTAAAATACATAGTATTTTAACACTATGATCAAAAATTAGAACAAGTTTAATCCACTATTAGCTTTCAACAATATAGAGAAGAAATTACTTATATATCATATCTTCTTACAAGTTACAAAATGTTATATTTTAATAATGGGTACAACACTAAACACTTGAAAAAAACAGTTCACAGTTCTACTGGGAAAAAATATCCCAAGGATAAATCAGTTTCTTGGGATAATCAAAGCCTTTACTATTACATGAACAGCTTCTAAATTTAATGCTTAAAAGTCCTTAGAGGAAAATGTAAGCATCTATGATGATGGGACAATGAAAAATGAAGTAAACATTTAAAGAATTTTGAAAAATAAATAAACTTTTAAAATGTACTAAAAAACCTAGAATATTTTTAATATACAAACTGTAGCCACATTCTAGTGTTTTACCTGGTGGTATAAAAACAGCACATTCTGCACCTGTCCTCTGTAGTATTTTCAAATTTATCTACTTTTTTATAACTTTATAAAATTATTTTCCTCATAATACATAGATCCAATGAAGAGCTGAGCACAATAGCACATACCTGCAATCCCAGCATTCAGGAGACTGAGCCAGGAAGAACATGAGTTCAAGGCCAATCTGAGCTAAAGAGCAAGTTGAAGGCAAGCCTAGACTATATAGTGAGACCCTGTCTCAAAAAACTATTTTAAAAAAGCTACACGCTCAATAATGAGGACTTGGTTGGTCATTTTGTTCACTGCTAGATAAATGTTATGCCTAAATGCTTTGTATACTTTCCTGCACATAGGGGGCTTTCCTTAAGTGGTTAGCAAATAAATAAATAGAATTGTTCCACAGTATGAGACAATGTGTCTTTGAAGAAGAAATATTATCATGACCAACTAAACAGAATTTTCACGTCTATTTTACTAATAAAAATATTTACTTAGATATACTCGTAATATCAACAAAACAGCTCCTACTTTTTGTTTTGAAGTTACAGAGAGGTATTAGCTAACAGAATAAAAAGTATTTTGCATAAGCTGCATCAGAAACACTTCAAGATGAAAAAACTACCATACCTATATATCATTAATACATGCTATGTAAGAACAAGAATTTGTTTTAAATTTCCATGCCATTTTACAACCCCCATAAAATATCGGGCAAGGTTAGTGGCTACTGAAAATATTACAAGGACAGGGCTATCTAAAGACACATTTGATAGTGTGTTAATTATGCAAAATACTATATAGTTTAAAAACAAGTCTTAAACAGTTTTAAGTTTTAATTTTTTTCCTTAAAAGGAGTGAATTGCATGGGGAGGTGAAATGCTTTATAGAGAAAAATGTGCTTGAACCAACTTATTCATCATTATCATCTTTTCATCTTCATTTCCTCCACACCCCTTTTGTCTTCCTCCTTGTCCTCTTTCTTGCTTTTTTCAGCCTTGATCACTCCCTTTTTTGCTTCATCAGGTTTTCCTTTAGCTCAGTAATCATCAATATTCTTTTTGTATTTTTCCTTCAGTGAAGCAGATTTCTTTCACAAGATTTCTTGTCATCTGCAGCAGTGATATTCCACATGTCTGCAATAATATTAATGGATAGGAAGGGATGTTCTCATTTTACTTTTGGGTGATACTCAGAGAAGAACAAGGTAAAAGGTTGCCTTTTAGGTGTAACAGGATCTTTGGCTCTGTTTTTTTTTTCCTCCTGTAGGAGAGATAGGTTTTCATTTCTTTTTCAAAATGGTCTTTGTATGCTTTTTCCACGTCTTTAAATTTTCCCTTTTTATTATCAGGCATGGTCTTCTACCTCACAGAACACTTTTTATAAACTGACAACTTGATAAAAGCATCTGGATGCTTCTTCTTGTGCTTTTCTCAGCAAGCTTGCACAAAGAATGCATAGGATAAAAATTTGCCTCAGAACTTCTTAGGATTTTTTATGCCAGTGTTTACTTGTTTTTTTCCTGAAAAGAGTCACACAGTCATCCATTGATGTGACACTGCTTCTATGCAGTTCACTGTACTAAAATAGGTGTGAAGAGTCTACAGTTCTTACCTGGCAAAACCATTAGAAACAATAGAGAGATGGTACTGATGGTGATGGGAAACTGAAATGATACATTCTTATCTGAATAATATTTAGCCAATAAAACATTTTTTAATTTCTATTTTTATTAAATGTTTGCAGTACATAATGATAACAATCCTCATGGGAAGTTGGTACAGTACATGTATATAATGCATCTAAATTTTTGCTTTTCCTTCTCCTTGCCTCTCCCTTCCTTTTATCTCTTGGGTTTTCTTCCCTTTTGCAAAAGACATATATCCCTATTTCCTATTATCTGTCCTTTAGTTTTGCCCTTTATTTATGTGTTGGGTTTCTCACATAAAAGAAAATGTGTGATACTATATTTAGGCTTACATGTCTGATTAATTTCACTTAATATTATGGTCTCAAGGTGCATCCATTTTCCTACAAGTGACTCAAATATATCCTTCCTTATGGCAGTGTAGTACTCCATTGTGTACAAATGCTACATATTCTTTACTAATTCATGTCTGGATGAACAGATAGGCTAATTCCAAGATTTAGCTATTATGAGTTGTGTGATCATACACATGATTGTTTAGTTACCACTGTAATATAATGTCTTTAACTCTTTTAAGTGGTTACCTAGATGGGGAATAGGGGAATAGCTAAGTCAAATAGAATTTCTATGTTTAGGGTATTTTGTTTTGTTGAGACAAGGTCTCGCTATGTGGTTCATGTTGGCCCTGAGCTCACTATATATCACAGGCTGGTCTCAAACTCATGGGAATCCTATCTCAGTCTCCTAAGTACTAGGATCACAGGTATGTGCCACCATGCCTGGCCTCTATTTTTAGTGTTTGAGCAACATTCATTCTGATTTCCATAGTGGTCATACTAATTTGTAGTACCAATGACACAGAAGAATTATTTTTTCCCATAGTTTTGAAAGCATTTGTTATTATTTGATTCTTGATTATCACCATTCTTTCTGGAATGAGATGAAAACTCAGTGCTGTTTTAATTTATGTCTATGTAATGGTTAGAGATATTTAACATTTTTTCATGTATTTAATGACTAATTATACTTTTTCTGAGAAGTACCCATTCATTTCGGTTGCCTATTTTTCAACTGGGTCTTTTATTTTGGGAGGTCTAATCTTTTCTTAATTTCTTTGTATATTCTAGATATTAGTACTCTGTCCAAGGAATAGCTGATAATTGTTTTTTAACCTATTGTGCAAATGTGTAAACGGTGTCTTTACTCTGTTGGTTGCTTTTTTTTTTTGCTGTGCAGAAGTGTTTTTTTTTAATTTGATGTCATCCCATTTGTTGATTCTTAAAGTTATTTCTTGTGTAATTGGGGTTCTGTTTAGAAAGTCATAGCCTATGACTATGTCTCCTAGAGTAATACCTACTTTATTTTCTATAAGTTAAAGTGCTTCTGTTTTAGCTTTTAGATCTTTGAGATGCATTTTTATTTTAGTTTATTACACGGTAAGATATGTTCTAGACTCAATCTTCTGCATGCAGTGAACCAATTTTCTCAGTATCATTTTTTAAAGAAGCTATCTTTCCTCCAGCCCCTTTGTCAAAGATCAGACAGTTGTATGTTTCCACATCCTCTATTTTACTCCATTTATCCATGTTTGCTTTGTGCCAGTATCATACTGTTTTTAACATTGTAGCTTTGTAATGTAACTTCAAATCTGGGGTTGTGATACCTACTGCTTTGCAATTGTTGCCCAGAATTGCTTTTGCTATTCTGGGTCTCTTCTGGCTCTATATAAATTTTAGGAATGCTTACTCTAGATCCATGAGAATGTTGTTGCTATTTTGATTAGTTTTGCATTAAATGTATATATCAGCTTTAGAAACAGCCATTTTTGATAATATTGGTTCTGCCTATCCAGGAACAGGATATATTGTTCTATCTTCTGATGTCCTTTTTAATCTTCTTTTTTAGAATACCAGTTTTCACTGTAGGGGTCCTTTCATTTCCTTGGTTAGGTTAATTCCTAAGTATTTAATTTTTCTTCTTGCTATTGTAAAAGGTATTTCTTTCCTAATTTCATTCCATGAGTTCCTCATTTATCCAATAAATTTTTTTAAAAAAAAGTTTATAAGCATGGCACAGACTTGCTTTTGAAAGACATGAAAATGAAGAATTTGGATTTGGAGAAAATGGAACATATTAAAAGAGGAAAGTTAAGTAAGGAACAGATTCTTCACAATGACATAATGTCTGAAATGTGCCTCTTAATTAGTTAAATTGATTATACATATCCATGGTATTCTTTCATACAAACATAAAAACTTATTTTCTATAATGTATTGACTCAAAATAGAAATACTGAAATGTAAGAATGAGAATATGATACCCTTACCAATTGAACTGTAAATCTCAAGAATTGAGAGCACAAGATGGGAAGGAACTGATTTGAAAAATTCTCAAGTCCAAGTCCTAATTTTCCATGCCGGCCATCTCCAAAAGTATACATAAGGCCTATATCTAAAATGCAAAATAGAAGAGAATTATAAAAGTATTTCTTGTATCCTTGTATTTGTAAACCAAAAAGTAAATTAATTCATACTGCAATTAGTAATTTTCCGATCAAGTTCTATATTTAACTCACTCTGATCCATTGATTAACACTCTCTATGGTCTCTACAGTCTCATATATAACAATAGGCAATAGATACTCTGAGAATAAATTTTTAAAACCTGACAGTAGCAATACAACACAAGATCATGTGCTATACATATTGTCAAAGGGAAACAGATGCTTATATTCTGACCTCCCTCCATCCCAATACAATCTATTTTCTTCTTTCCTCAAGAAATTGGTGAATCAGTTTTCAGCCTCAGTACTTGTTATGGCTTATATCTAGTTGTTCCCCCCCAAAGCTTTATGTGGTCATGAGTGGGAAGTTTCGATGGTAGCTGAACTAAGGTGTGTGAATGTCAATTAAGCATGTGGATAATGAAAGCCCTACTATAGGTATGGGAGACACAAATCAATAGGCTGGTAGTCTGGATGGAATATAAGGGGCAGTAAGAAGGCAGGCTTGCTACACGATGTCTTCTATTTGCCACACCATGAAACATTTCTCCACTGTGATGGCCTTTTTCATGCTACTTTGCCTTAAACCCAGCTGACTATGAACTGAGACCTCTACAAATTCTGAGCTGAAATGAAATTTTCTTCCTTTAACTTTGGGTATCCGGTATTTTGTCTTAGCAATAAGAAAAGCAACTAAGACAGCACTATTGACATTTGGGACTGCATAATTCTTGCTTATGTTGGGTCTATTCTATGCCCTGTAGGATTTTTACCAACATCCTTGGCTTCTATTCACTATAAGCCAGTAGAACAACACCCCATTCCCTGCAGAAGTGACAATCAAAAACATCTCCAAACTTCACAAGCATCTCCTGGGGAAACAAAAGTACTACTTACAGAAAACTACTGAGTTAGACCAATCTGTCTCTTTCACTAATTTAGCTCTTGGGCTACAGAATATTGCCTAAAGAAGTGCCATAAGCCAATGAACCGTGATGACTAGTCTTTATATCAATAACTGGATCCACTCTATAGTTGAACCAATGATGATGATGATGAATAATCTTGTCAATTCTTTCCAGTCAGAACTTTTGCCCCCTACCATAGCAGATATTCTGAATTCTTAGTCCTTTTATAAGGCACTCCCTTATATGAAGCTTCTCAAGTTAGGTTAAGAGCCATGTAAACACAAACAATGGATGTCAATATGGGCATAGAGAAGAGGGATTTCCCTCTAGTCTGGGGATTAGGGCAGGCTTTCAAACTGAAACCTAAAAGATGAGTAGGGTTTAACTATAAGAAGAGTTAGCAGCACATACACAGATGGTCTTTGAGTCAATAGAAAACATGACTAAGGCAAGAAGCTAAAAATCAATGAACCTAGAATATGAGAGTGGTATGAGATGAGTCTGAACAGGTAAGACAGAATCAAACGAGGGATACATTAGTTCAGATTATGAATTTCTAAACCTCATGTTAAGAGTGGTAAGAAGTAGGAAAAATGGTTTTAAACTGAGAAATTATTAGATCACATTTGGGGATTTCTGCTTTAAGAAAGCAAAGTGACTGCATACTGAGAAAATCTACAAGAATTGATTTAAAAATTATTACAAATACCATAATCTGGTGAGTTTAAAAATTAATTTACAGATTCCATATAAAAATAACCAATATTTAGATTCTTCAGAGTCTTACATGTATTATTAGATATTTGCTTTCTTTCTCTGTACATATTCCTTATCATTTTTCTCTCTTGGATTTCTTCATCTAAAAATGCTTTCTAAGGTCTGCTTTTCTAATTTTGTTCATATTTGCTTAAGAAAAATGAACTCTGATCCAAGATGCCTGATCATGCTTCCAATCTCAGACATCTTTTTTAAATATGAACAACTGACTATAATAAAAACTACCAAGATCTTACAGACAACTCACTACATACCTCTAATCCATCTTAAAAGAAAAAAAAACCCTAAGAGGTATCCACTAGAAAGATATAAGATATAAAAAGCTAAAATTAATGTTCAATTATTTGGGTTCTTCATTAGGAGGAAAAGTACTATGAAAATTTAACTAAGTAATCTACTTGAATGCCAGACGCTATACAAAAACTGCATACTACTGAATTATCAACTGCAACTTAAAACAGATTAAAAAAGGCAGCAAGACAAAGAAACTGAGGCTAGGATTCCACAGTGAAGGATACATACTAACAACTCTCAGGAGATAAGCAAAGGAATACTACTTCTTCATACTCTATAAAATGCTACTTCATTCTACATTAAAAAGAACACTGATACTTGATATTGGGCAGGTTGTCTCTTCTCAAGGGTTCTGTGGGGAAGAAGGAACTGTGTACCTTGCTTGTCCTTTCTGATTCTCACTTTCTGTAACTAAATACCACTATATGAGCTAACTTTTAGTATAAGATTTTCTACAAAGAACAAAAAAAGGAGAAATATGAGAGTTTGGATTACTGCGATCTACTAGATGATATCTTTTTGATGCTTTACTTCAGTTTTAGATAAAAATAGGGAAATTATGGGCCCTTTTATTAAAAAAGTATTTATATTGTGGAGTATATAAATTACCTACAGGTAATTTACTGAAACATTTCGAGAAAGAATTTTCTTGAGTCCTACAATATTAGCATCATCTAGTTTCTGAAGCTGAGAAGAAAGCCCAAAGGAACATCTCCTTGGATAAAGGAGAAATCAGAGTGGGTTATATATTCACTTAGTGGACTTCGAGGTGTCTCTTACTGTGGAAACATAAGGAAGTTGTCAATGTTTAAAACACCTCCTGGTGGAAAAAGCATCTTAATTTATTCAGCCTGAATGTAGTTCTGTCAGATTAAAACAAAAGAATATTGTAATATAAGTTCTTTCTTGTGAGATTTTTCTTCCCCTCCGGCTTGAGCAGTTAAAAATCCTTTATACTGATAACAATTTCAAGAGGATTCCAGTTTTCTACTGAAATATATTATGGTTTTTCTTCTGATATCAGGGTCCCATTTTGAGGTTCTAAATCTTTGAATGGTTTACCTTTGTTTGGTGTAGGGGATTGAACCCAAGGCCTCACCTATACTAGAATTGCCACGGAGTTATACCTCTAGCCCCCACACTTATTTTAAATTGATTTAAAGTAATACAAAAGAGTTTATAGCTTTATACTTTGGAATATTCACACAAAGGATTGCATTTTACTCCATTATTAATAACTTTAGTTAGATACATGCATTCAATATATTACTCTGTAGAACAATATACCCTGTACTATCAATATAAAAAAATCTAATCCATACCTGATATCAAAGCTGTGTGATTTTCCCCACAGGAAATGTAAGTTATTTTCTGATTCTTAATTCTTTCAATGACTTTAGGTTCTAATGTTTCAAAACAAAAAGTGCCAAGGCCTAGCTGACCAAATTGTCCCAGTCCAAAAGTATACACAGCTTTCTCTGAAAGAGAAAAATATAAGAAAAGGATTGCATGAAGGCAGACATTGTCACTATCATACCTAAAAAAGTCATGACCACTTTAAATTTTTCAATGGTGTGAGAAAAATGAGAATGTACATTATTATAAAAATTATAGCATGGATTAAATTTTAGCTTTCATATGTAACCAAAGAAAGAATTGCTACACATAAGCAACAAGTACAATACAAGACACCTATGTCAGGGAACTGCCTGAAGTGTTCTTACAATTAAAGTGTCCTTTGTGGCATCAGCTCAAAAAGCATCGTTTCATTAACTAATTCCTTTCACTGCCATAAATGAAAAAGTGAATAGTGTCTCCTACCAAAATACCTCTCTTTTAAAAGTAGCTTGATCTGTTTTATAAAATACAACTTCAGAAAAGAATTTGCATGGAAATTAACACTTATGACGGATATACTAGATTTATTCACCAGTAAAGTTCATTTACTAGGAAATGCAAAATTAATAAAAGGAAGGGGTTCCGCTACATTAATATTTTTTGAGATGATTCCAAAAAAATCTCGAATAACTTAATAAATATTAGCTCATATCTTTTCTATAAAAGGAAAAGCACAAAAACAGGATACATGAGTGGTGACAAAAGAGTTCCCTGGTTAATGTGTGAGAGAGTAGTAATGATTTTCTCCTTAATTCAATGCATGAAATTTTTCCTACTATAGGAGAAAGAGCAAGAATTTTACATTAAGGTTAGAACCCAAAACTACATTATTATTAGATGTAGCAAGCAGACAACTGACTTAGACTCTCTGATGTCACAGTTCCTACCTAACAAGATTACAAGAGAAAAAGTTCAGGGAGATATAAAAATAGTTGTAAAAAACATTCTCTCTAAAAAGTAGGTATGCAATCAATTCATCTAACAATTCTGATAACAGGGGTATATTACTATCTATTGTCTATTGTCAGAAGGTTTTATATTTTTTCTATCTAAGAATGCTTGCTTTATTAAGAAGTTACTTCTTAAAATATGCTACACCAAGGCTATGAAGCCATGGTGAGATAAGAGCAAGATCGATTTCTTATTATCAAAATACCATATCTTAATGATCTCATCACATATTTCCAGTTCTAAATGTTTGGCTTTAATAGTAGAATGTTAGATAAGTTAAAAATAATACTCTAGGAGTGGACTGCACCCAGCGAACTTCATTCAACCAGGGGAGCCAGGCCTGCCAAAGGGGGAGCCAATCCGGTGCCACGAGGAGAGTTGCAGCTCGCCAGGGCAGGCCCGGAAGGGTTTGGGACCATTGATCCCAGAGGCAGGGTGCCTGCCCAGCCCCCTTGGGTCATTGGACTGGGCTCCAGAAGTTCCATGAGCTTGAGTGGACTGCACCCAGCGACCTTCATGCAACCAGGGGAGACAGGCACATTGAAGGGGGAGCCAAGCCGGTGCAGCGCCACGAGGGGAAGCTTTGGAAAATTGCTGGAATCACGGAAGTATAGGAAAATGACAAAACGAAAGACCAAAATGCAATCTCAAACCTCCAGCCCATCCCAAGAAATAGGAGCCATTTACATAGAAGAAAATACTACACATACATCTGAAATGTATGAAATAATATTAACGGAAATAAAGTAGTAAGTACAGGAAGCTATGAGGGAACTCAAATCAGAAATATTCTCCCAGATAAAAGAAGAAATGATAAAAGTAGTGAAAGAAATACTGAATGCATCCAACAAAGACACAGCTAAACAATTAGAGGAACAAAGCAAAATGATAGAATCCCTGAATGAACAGTTTAAGAGACAAACAGAATGCATTAAGCAGATTCAAAGAGATATACAGGAAATCAAAAACTCTAATGAAAGTTTCAAAAACCACCTCAATGGAAGTGTAGATAGAATCTCAGACCTTGAAGATAAGATTGCAGCTAGTAAACAGGAAAGGAAAGATCTTCTAACAATAACAAGAAATCAGGAAATAACAAGTCAACAGCTGCAAGATGATGCAAAGAAAAACAACATAAGACTAATAGGGATAAAAAAATAGAAGGGGAAAACACAAATGATATTAAGATGCTATTTACAGAAGTAATAGCTGAAAACTTCCCAAACATGAGTATGGAAACTGACATACAGATTAGTGAGGCATACAGAACTCCAAATAGCCACAACCAAAACAAAACTACACCCAGACATATAATAATCACCATCCCAGAAATCCAACATAAGAACAGAATATTGAAAGCTGTTACAGACAAAAGACAGGTCACCTATAAAGGAAAACCTATCAGAATCACAGCAGACTTCTCAACACAGATAATGAAGTCAAGACGAGCATGGAGTGAAGTTTTTCAGATCCTTAAAGAAAATGACTTCCAACCCAGACTGACGTAACCTGCAAAACCACTAAGCAAGACAGACAATTAAACAGAATGGAAAACTAAGATACAATATCAAAAAGATAACATGTCAACAATAAACCAATATATGACAGTTATAACCATTAATTTAAATGGCCTCAAATCACCAATTAAAAGAAACAGACTGGCAGAATGGATCAAGAAACAACATCCAACCATATGCTATCTACAAGAAACCCATCTAACCCAAAAGGAAACTCATAGACTGAAAGTCAAAGGATGGAAAACAATATTCCATGCAACAGGAACTCAAAAAAAGTGGGGGTAGCTATTCTGTTTGTAGACCATGTGAACTTCAAACCAAGAATGGTCCAAAGAGATAAAGAAGATCACTACATACTAGTTAGGGGAAAACTGCAAGTGGAAGAGATAACAATCGTAAATATATATGTACCAAATTCCAGAGCACAAAACTACACAAAGCAAGTATTAACAGAAATTAAAAATCAAATAGGCAATAACACAATTATAACAGGGGACTTACCACACCACTGACACAAAGGGATAGATCAACTAGACAGAAAATCAGCAAAAAAATAACAGAACTGAATCACACCTGTGAACAAATGTATTTGATAGACGTATACAGATTGCTCCATCCAGCAACATCAGCATATACATTCTTCTCACCAGTACATGGGACATTCTCTAAAACAGACCATATACTAACCCACAGAACATATTTAAGTAAATGTGAAAGAGTTGAAATTTTCCCATGCATGTTATCGGATCATAGCACCATGAAACTGGAAATTAATGATAAAACTAACTATAAAACCCACAAACACATGGAAATTAAAAAATACATTCTTGACCAATCAGTGGGTCACAGAGGAAATTAAAGAATAAATTAAACAATGTCTACAAGCAAACAAAAATACAAATACAACTTACCGGAAGCTGTGGGATGCAATAAAAGCGTTCCTCAGAGGAAAATTTATTGTACTGAGTTCCCACATTAGGAAAACAGAATGAACACAAATAAGGAACTTGATATTACACCTGAAACATCTAGAAAAACAAGAGCAAGCCAAGCCAAAAGCCAAAATAAGGGAGGAAATTATAAAGATCAGAGCAGAAATTAATGCAATAGAGACTAAGAAAACAATTCAAAGAATCAAGGAATCAGAGTTGGTTCTTTGAAAGAAAAAAATAAAATTGACAAGCCCCCTAGACAACCTAACTTAAAAAAGGAAAGAAAAGACTCAAATTCATGCAATATGTAATGAAAAAGGAGAAATCACTAACGACCGTGTGGAAATACAGAAGATCATCAATAACTATTTCAAAAACCTCTACTCTCATAGGTTCGGTAACACAGAAAAAATGGACAGATTCCTAGAAACAAAGATCCACCAAAGCTGAATCAAGAAGATGTAAACCTGCTGAATAACCCAATTTCTATCAATGAAATTGAAAATGTAATCAAGTCCCTACCAACAAAGAAGACCCCAGGCCCAGAAGGATTTATTGCAGAATTCTACAAGAAATACAAAGAAGACATAATGCCGACACTCCTCAAACTCTTCAATGAAAATGAAAGGGAAGCAATTCTCCCTAAGTCATTCCTGGAAGACAATATCACTCTAGTACCAAAACCTGAGAAAGACCCATCTAAAAAAGAGAACTACAGGCCAATCTCCCTAATGAACATAGATGCAAAAATTCTCAGTGGGATTCATCCCAGGCATGTAGGGATGGCTCAACATACATAAATCAACAAATGTAATCCACCATATCAATAGAGCCAAAAGCAAGAATCACATGATCATTTCTATAGATGCAGAAAAAGCTTTTGATAAGATCCAACACCAATTCATAAGAACCTTACAGAGAACTGGAATAGATGGTCTTTACCTCAATATGATAAAGGCCATCTATGACAAACCAACAGCCAGTGTCATATTAAATGGCCCAAAACTGAAAGCCTTTACCTTAAAATCAGGCACAAGACAAGGATGTCGATTATCACTGCTCCTATTCAATACAGTACTGGAAATATTAGACAGAGAATTAGACAAGAGAGGGAAATAAAAGGAGTAAAGATAGGAAAAGAAGAAATTAAATTATCATTATTTGCAGATGATACTCTACAAAGAAGACCCCCAAACCTCCATTGAATGTCTCCTAGATATAATAAATAAATTCAGCAAAATAGCTGGATACAAAGTCAATACTCAAAAATCAATAGCATTCTTATACACTAACAACAAAATCACTGAGAGAGAAATAAGTGAAGCCACACCCTTCACACTAGCATCTAAAAAATGAAATACTTAGGAATTAATCTAATGAAAGATGTAAAAGAGTTATAATACCCCAAAAAAAGAAATCAAAGAGAACCTCAGAAAATGGAAAGACACCCCTTGTTCATGGATGGGAAGAATAAATATTGTAAAAATGGCCATTTTCCCAAAGTTATTATACACATTCAATGCAATCCCAATGAAAATACCACTAACATACCCATAGATCTAGAGAAATCACTCCTAAAATTCATCTGGAATCAGAAGAGACCTAGAATAGCAAAGGCAATTCTAAGCAGCAAAGCCAAGGCAGGAGGCATCACAATCTACAAAGCTACTGTAATAAAATCAATATGGTATTGGAATAAAAACAGACCTGAAGATCAATGGAATAGATTAGAAGATACAACTACAAACACACTCAACCACCTTATCTTTGATAAAGGGGCAAAGCATGTTCACTGGAAGAACGACAGTCTCTTTAATAAATGGTGCTGGAAAAACTGGCTATCCATATGCCAAAAACTAAAATTAGACCCTTGGCTATCACCATGTACTAAACTAAAATCCAAATAGATCAAAGATCTAAATAAGAAACACTAAACCTGATGCAAGACAAAGTAGGGAAAAATCTTGAAGACATAGGGGTAGGTAGAGAATTTATGAACAAAAACCAAACTGCACGGGAAATACTTCCCAGAATCAATAACTGGGATCACGTTTTATTAAAGAGTTTCTGCATGTCCAAAGAAATCTCCAGCAGAGTGAAAAGAAAACCTACTAACTGGAAAAAAATCTTAGTGAACTGTCCCTCAGACAAAAGACTTCTGTCTAGAATTTATAAAGAATTAAAAAATATCAGACCCCCGAAATTCAAAGACTCAATCCAAAAATGGGCATCCGAGATGAACACACAGTTTTCAGATGAAGAATTAGGAATGGCAAATAGATACATGAAAAAATGTTCATCATCATTGATCATTAGAGAAATGCAAATCAAAACCACACTGAGATACCATCTCACTCCGGACAGAACGGCCAGGATCAACAAAACTACCAACAACAAATGCTGGAGAGGATGTGGGGAAAAAGGAACTCTGTACTGTTAGTGTTAGTTAGTGTTGACTGGTGCAACCACTATGGAGGTCAATCTGGAGATTCCTCAAAAAGCTGGGGATGGAGGTCCCATCTGAACCAGCTATTCCACTCTTAGGCATATTCCCAGAAGATCTGAAAACATCTTACCACAGTGTTATATGCGCACCCATGTTTACAGCAGTACAATTCGTAATAGCCAGATCTTGGAAACAAGCTAAGTGCCCATCAACTGAGGAATGGATAAAAAAATTGTGGTACTTTTATAGAATGGAGTACTACTCAGCTATAAAGAATGATCACATTGAGATATTTATAAATAAATGGATGCATCTTGAACCTATACTCATAAGTGAAATAAATCAAACTCACATGTATAAATACCATATAGTCTCCCTAGTGTAAGAAATGGTTAGAGTACAGACGATTTTATGGAAATCATGGCTCACCATTATACTGCTTTGATGTCTTATGTCTTCATTCATTGGTTTGAATGGTTTTATTCTGTTTTGTTTGATCTTAATATGTGTGATCATATGAATAATTACTTTGAAGACAAGACAGTATGGTAGCCAGTGTTGATTTAATATCATCTTGCTCTGAAGTCCTACCATGCTTTTGTTTTTCTATTACCACTGGTTCTATCACATTGTGTCTTATTGGATTTTAATATGTATGATAGTAAAAACAAAATTTTTATGGAAAATGAGATAATATAGCAGCCATTGTTCATCTTTGGTTATATGGTTCAGAATGTCTTGGAATACTTCCATGCTCTTGAGTTGTTTATTCTACTTTATGTTTGACATTATAGTTTGTAAAGCTAAGCTCAACTATTTCTAAGAAAGAGACATTATGATAGCTACTGTTAATATCCAATTGTCTTGTTGTGAAGTGCTGTGTTACTTACATTGTTCTGTTCTGATCTACTTAGATCTGGCCTCTTTTGTTTTATTCTCTTTAAAATTAAAAAAATTAAAAAAATAATTATCTACCTGTATCTGACCAATATATTTCTTGGACTGATGATAGCCTGTGAAATAAATTTATTTAGACAACCTGGATTGTATTACAAAAGTTTTGTAACACAATAAAGTTTTGTAATACAATAAAGTTTTGTTATATTAACTTCCGGGTGCTTCAATAATTAGTGACAACATTTTATTCTTTAAATAATCTATAACTATTTTATCTAAGGACATTATATATATACATATATATATATACATATATATATATGTATATATTTATGAATATATGAAATTATACAATTTTTGGCCATATATCCTTTGTGATATTTAACAATATAATTTAATATTAAAATGCTACATTAGGAAAACAGATTTGATTAAATTCAAATTAACCTTATTGTAATTTCATGGAATATATTTGATTTTAGGACCAATTAATGTATTAACCTGCAGTGAACTCAAGTTTGTTTAAACATAATCTGGAGAAGTTAAGATACATTATCATTTGCTTTGGGACTCAGACATCATTGTGGACCTCATCTTATAAACAGCCTTCCTTATGTTTAGTAACTGCTATGGACAAGAATACATTCAAGATTACACCTATCACTCTGCCTGACTTAGTGTTTCCTATGTGGCCATATGGCCCTTGTCCCACAGCAACTGATCGTTCAATGTTGCTAAGGAAAAACTATAAACACATCATCCTTACAATCAGTAGTTATTTTTTAACCAATCTTAGTTCCATGCCAATAGTATGTTTTAAATAAATTCATCAGCAAAGAACTAATTTAAATTATCTTTAAAATAATATAAAATGAATGCTACCCACATAGATTTTAAAATAAGAGTTACAGACATATGGATAAGCAAAGTTCGGGGGATTCAGAAAAAAGTCTAATCTAAATCTTTTACTTTAATGAAATAATCTAAAACAGATAATTAGGTATTTTTTTCCTAAAGATCTCAGAAAGTATTCCATAACTCTTTTACTATCCAGTTTAGTACTTACTCATAGTGATGATCTATATACTTTTCAGATATATTTATTACCTGTGATTAAATATTTAATATTTCTATCTATACTATGTTCTAGAACACAAGTTCTTCAACAAAGGTGTCGCAGAATAAATCTTTCACAGGTCCACGAAGTAATGTGAAAGACTGCAAAGCAGTGAATATTTCATGCAGATAAAATTCATACACTTTAATCAGGTATCTTTTATTATATAATTAAGAGCTTTTTTGGTTTCAAAATGTCCCTTATTTTACATGATAGTCATTTTTTCAATGCCTGTCTTTAAGTAAAAGGTAGTCAGATGTTGGTAGTCACTTGTTTCTCAGGTTCGAAATTCAAAAATTAGATTCTTCTTTCAAGTAAAATAAATTATTCACTGTTTACAAGGTTATTTATGAATTACACAAATTTTTCATGTTTTTTCCTGTATTACAAGCTTTTCTCCTCTATTCTCTCATTCAATGGTCACTAAAATTGGGCAGACAGAAAATGCAAAGCCTTTTGTTGTTGCTGTTGTTTTCTTTATTCTATAGTGGAAACGTTAGCAGCAAACAACTGCTCCAGGTCTGTCAAAAGATGCACCTCATAATTACAAAAAAATCAAAAACAAACTTTACTGATATGTAAAATTCCAAAATCTGCAAAAATTTACATAAAATCAATTCCTAGAAACATGATTTTTAGCATCATAAAAGTCTAAAATCTAAATATTTAATACTGTAAGAAAATATCACACTTCACATTTATAAATTTAAGTAAAATTAAGAATATCATGGATTATGTCCTTGCACACTTATATAAAATATTTTATGATGGTTGGCTTTGTATTATTAAATATTTTTTTCAGAATAATGTTGAGTCACCTAATAAACTGACTCTATCATCCTTGTAAAAACTGGATACTTAATGCATAAATAAGTAGTATTTCTGCCTATATAATAAATTTTCATACAATCTCAAAAAGATTTATTCTAGACCAAATCTTTGTAAATTATCTGAACCTTCACTTTGTCAGCAGGAATTTAAAATAAATCTAAACCTTAGAATGTTATTTTATTAACAAGTTCAGAATACAGGTTTTCAAAAAATAATCTCTAACTTAGAAAAAGATCCACCTAGAAGCTGTAATGCAGGGGAAAATGAAGCTTAATAAACATAATAAGAATTAGAAAAGAAAGTAGAAGAAAAACAATGCAAGAAAGGAAAATCTAAAGGTAAAATATTATTCGTGCATCTTACAATACTGATTTGAGAATTGGTACAAAATTTGTCTAAAGCATTTCCAACTCTGAGTTATTGAAGATTAGTGACTAGAAACTGTTAATTTCTTCTGATCAAAAAATATAATAATTTATGACATAATTGCATTAGCAGTATACTAGTTACCTAATGTAAATTTATTGCCAAACAAATTTGAAGACATCACTTTAATAAAAATATCAAGTTGTGAGTAAACTTGAACATACTGACGTGAATCCTAGGTAACTTGTCATACCAAATGTGAAATTCAGAAGTCAAAAATGACATTACTATTAATATTCTAAATTTCTTAGTACCTTCAATTTAAAACCTTACCACTTTTTAATGAATTACCATTAGCACAAGACAATTCTGCTAATTCACAAAGAAATCACCAAATTATACACTATGAGTCTCACAAAGAATTATCAATGACATGTAGAAAACAGCATCAACAGAGAGCTTCTCCAAAAGAAGGCATTTCAGAAAATAATGTCAATTTCCAATAAATATGGAATATAGATGTACATTAAACAGTTTATCATTGAAAATGAGCTGCAAACATTATCATCTGCTGCCACTGATGGTGTTAAGCTCATGAAAATGTCTATTCTGTTACCAGAAACATAATTCAAGAATTATTTCAAGAAGATACATTTTTCTTCCTAAAATTCTTCCACAGGTCAGAAATATAAATATATATGTATGTATGTAAGTATATATAATGTAAAATAGGAATAAAAGGTGGGTATCTTAATGGAAATGGATACAAGACCAGCTGCCATGAGGGATCACAAAGACTCAAATTCACAGACAATAAGAATGAAATACTGGTTGCCAGAAGCTAGTGGAGGTGGAAGAAGAAGCTATATGACACACACCAAATATCATTTACACAAGAAGGTTTGAGAGACATGCTCTACAACGTTGTATCTATAAATAATACTGCATTATACACTTAAAATATGTTTCAAAGTTAGGTCTCATTTTAAATGTTTTTATCACAATAATAAAAAGATCACTTTTTAAAAAAATGTCATTAGCCACCACAAAAGCAAGGAACCAAGCTGCAGGCTTCACACATACCCGTTAGAGCCACGGTGTGACCTCCACCACAAGCTACTTGGATCACCTTCTCAGGAATTCCAGCCACCAGCTGAGGTGTTCTGTGATTGATCAGCAGCTCTTTAGGAAGACCTAATTTTCCATTCTCAGGTTCTCCAAATGTGTAGAGTTCACCATCCACTATTGAAAGAAAAATAACGTGATCGATGAAGGCATAAGTATGAACAAGACACTGGGATATTTTTATGCATATTTTCATGTTCAATAAAAATTAAGACAATGAGACATTAATAAATTTGAACTTTCTTGAGATATTTTTCTGTATAGTAAGGTTTATTTATCATTTCTCACTTTATTTTCCTCATGATTATTTTACTTCAAGTAAAATAATTTGTGACAATCTTTACAGATAAACAACTCTACAATTGATTTCATTCTTTCATAAAATATATCAAAGACTATTTTACATCTACTTTTAAATAAGGCAAAAGAAGTATATACCCAGTTTGCATAAGGACATTTGTCTTTCTTACTATGAAATCCCAAAAATCTAGCAGACTGTCTAATTCAAGCATTAAATGATTACTCAATGAATAAGTGCTATGAAACTTGTTCTGGAAAAACTCATTTATTTGTGAAGTATATATTTGAGTCTTAAGACAGCAGTTTTACTCAGATATATGGTTCTTCCTCCAGAAAGATTCTTACTAAGGTCTGAAAATCACTAGCTTGTCCACAGTGATATAGATTTTCTTCTATATCCCATGTAGCACACTATATTATGATTGCAAGCTTCTTGAAATCAGGAAATTATTTCTGTAATACTGAGTCATACTGAACAATCATTATGCCTATGAGATGGGATAAAATTGCCTGTGTCATAGAGCTGTTGTTTCATAGGAACAAATAAATTATTGCATTCAGAAATACCTAGAACACAGTCAATGCCCAGGTATTATTAGTTGCTATCACACCTTTGTGCATGTGTAGAAAAGCTGTGTGCTAATATAAGTCACTCGGGCCTGTAAAATCTCAAGATTGGATCCAAATTCTGGTTCTGCAACTTAGTTTCAGCACCACATTGGATAAAGCTGTGTCCTAATCCTGCCTCCATATATGGACTTGGAGACACCATCACCTGTCTCACAAAGTTATTGTGAGATTTAGTAGAATATAGTAGAACTTAAAAATGCCTTGAAGAGCTGGAGATGTAGCTCAGTGGCACAGTGTCTTCCTGGCAAGCACAAGGCCCTCATTTTGACCCCCAGTACCAAAAACATGCTTTGTAGATGTCAAAACTTTACATATCTTAGAGTTAGGAGACTGTAAACTAGAGATTAGTACTATGTTTTAATCAACTTGGTATGTAAGAAACACCATTTAAGATGAACTTTATGTGGTAAGCTACTGAAACACTCTCACAGTGTCAAGTTTTTAAAGTAAAATGTTTATCTATCAAAGGTTATGAAAAATATTTCCTGTATCCATCAATAAGACCTCCTTTAAAGAAAGTAAATGCTTTTAATCCATATGAAGTGTTCTGTTTAATTCCAAATTCTTTGTCTTATTTACACACAAAAATACAATAACATTTACCAAGAAAAAAGAAATAGATCAATTCATCTTATGCAGTTAATGTTACTTTACCTGAGTCTATTAATTTTTTATCATCTTATCCTTCAGAATTCAACCTGTCTCTGATTTCTACCTTTCCCAAGAGTCTAACCTTATGCACTCAGCTAGGTATCACTTCTCCAGTCTTTGAAGACTGTTCCTCACATTTCTGCCCCAGTTTCAAAAAATTCAGCTCATTCATTTATATCCTCTAATGGAGTTGCACCTAATTCCCTCTTATTATATGAATCACTAATTGAAATACTCAGACCCAATAATTAACATGTAAAATGAAGACATAGAATTCAGGGGCAATACTCAAAAAAACATATATTTTACTTCTAATATTTAAAATAATTCAAAATTTTATATAATTTAGAACATGAACTTAAATG
This sequence comes from Hydrochoerus hydrochaeris, assembly GCA_004027455.1. Classification (NCBI taxonomy): domain Eukaryota; kingdom Metazoa; phylum Chordata; class Mammalia; order Rodentia; family Hydrochaeridae; genus Hydrochoerus; species Hydrochoerus hydrochaeris. The sequence goes on along the minus strand of PVLA01001934.1, from coordinate 275,364 downwards.
CTGGGGATTTAGCTCAATGGCATAAACACCTGCCTGGCAAGCACTAGGTTGTGAGTTTGATCCCTGGTACCAAAAAAAAAAATCACTGCTAGAACATGAACTTAAGCATTCGAACATATTAGTAAGTTACATATCTGTTAAAAGTTTTTTTTGAAAGGAAGAAATAAAACATTATTTATTGATAAAATAAGAGCATGTAGAAAATCCAAATTAACTAAAAAAATTTTGGTATAAGTAATTAAAGTTGGAAGATGTGAGATAAGTTATACAAATGTCCTTACTTTCTGATGTATCAGCAACAATTAGAATCTGAAACTGATAAAAGTTTTAAATACAACTTTCTCACTAATATGTCCTGCAGTTGTATTAAAAATTAAAATTGTTCTCAGGGAGGCTGAGGCAGGAGGATTCAAGTCCAGACTAGGCAATATCAATTTAGCAACACTGGTTTAAATAAAAATTAAAAATGGATCTTAAAAATAAAAAATAGGTGGGATGTAGCTCAGTGCAAAGGTCCTTAGGTTCAATCCTCAGCACTTTAAGAAAAAAAAAACTAGACTATTCTTTTTGGTTTCCCAGCTCAACATACAGAGAGAAAAAGATAAATTCAGTATAGTATCCTTCTATATAACATTTTTATCTATTATGAAATCTATATTAAGCAAATCTCTACACTTGAGTTATTTCCATGATGGGTAATAAGTTGCTTTAAATGATTAAAGTCATTAAACAATGGCTACTGTGAAATTACTGATAAATTATACCATCTGATATAAATTAATCTCCAGCAAAATATTTACTATAAAAGTCCATGGTAGGTACAAACCTGTCAATATACTGAAAAATATTTAACTATAATTTTAAATGAATAAATCATATGGTATGTTAATATTTCAACAAAGTTCTTTTTTAAGATACATAAAAAATCTCAGCCTATGCCTGTTGATGGAGATAAATAATTGTGCTTGTTTATTTTATGGCTAAAGCAGAATTTATTAATAAAACTGACTCACTCCTTCAATCTGTAATATTTATTACTAGTTTGTTCAAGGCATCAGGAGTATAGAAAGTGAACAGTACTACACTAACAAAGTTAGACTGGCCCAATCTTGGTATGCTGGGGAACAGGGGACTTGAATTGATCAATCAGCACTTTCTAAACCTGATCCACGGCACATGCAGTAAAAGGTAAATATGTAAACTGAAGATTTACAGAATCCACAGAACTATTTCCTTGGATATTTTAACTGTGAGAATAATCATTAGATAGAAATCTATAATTACACTTTATATTTCAAATACCTTAACTAAGATACAAAGGATTGCCAGTGGAGCCAAGAAAGACAGAAACTTGGGGGTGCTGAGAAAAGTCCCACCAAAGGAAACCATATCTTATACTGAGTTCTCCTTTTCCATTTAATTGTCATACAGTTTCCCACAAGGAAACAATAGGGCTCAATGTATTTGAAACAATAAAAGAAATTAGCAATATGACAGCAGTGTAGGCTAAAGGATACAAATTAGTTCCAAACAAAAGTGGTCCATAGGTCCTGTTTTTAGTAACAAAGCTACCTATGAAGTTTGACAGCCAACTTTAGAAGGGTTTCTAAAATATAAATTTTAATTTTTTAACAGATCTAGCATTCACTTAACAAGCTAATATATCAGAATTTGAAATTACAATATCTTGTTATAGTAAGTGAGAAACACTATGAGGTAAAACAGATCCAAATCATCCCATTACATGGACAACCATGGCATTACTCCTACAGAACCATAGAATGTTTTACCATTTTATTATTAATTTAGAAATTAATTTAAATTTGAGAACATTATAAACCCAAAATGTTCTGTCTTACTTGTTACAAAAGCTGAATGGTAATAGCCACATGAGATCCAAGAGATTGGTTTCCCAATGTTCACTTCATGAGGGACACACACATTCATTACATCATTTAAACCAATTTGCCCTTCAGAATTGTCACCCCACATAAAAAGTCTTCCATCCTCTATAAAAGAAACACAAGGAAATAGCTTAAAAATGTTTTAATTTTGACGTTATTTACTCGTAAGGCAAACAATATAATAACTGAAAAGAACTGAAAGGATATTGAAAACCTAACTATATCTGATGAAATTAAAACATAGAGCTTCACATACTACTGTGATTTGCTGATGTCTGGAACAATTCTGGAGGTTTGCACAGTTCCCTGCTTGGAACTAACCAGCAACTTTGGCAACACCAGAGTTATCACGGCACCAGTATGAAAAAAATGTTTTCCTGTTCTTTTGACAGGAAAAGGAAAGTGATGCAATGACTGTTATAAACTACATATTTACAACATATGCACTTTCGGTCAAAGCTGCAACAAACTTTCAGAACATGCAATGATGATATTATTGAAGAATATCTAAGGAGCAGATGGACTGCAGAGGTTAGAATTTCTTTACAATAACCTCCCAGATGTATATTTACATCTCATTTTAAATAAATTATTATTTAAATTTATATTTTAAAATGTCTTCTGAAAGCATGAATTCAATGAAACAAAACTACATAGCAATGCTATCTTGAGTTGAACTGGTATATTCTGGACTGAAGGAAAGGATGTGTCCCAGATTAAAATAAAAATAAGTCTCACCAGATAGAGCAGCTGAAGTATTAGATCCTGCAGAGAGCTGTTTAATGTTATGCTGGGATGTAAAAAAGCTAATACGATGAAAAGTGTTTCTCTCTTCAGTGTCACCAAGTCCCAACTGCCCTTCATTATTTCCTCCAGCTGCATATACATTGCCTACTACTGTATATGGAAAAGAAACATTAATATCCTATAGTCACACTCTTTATGAAATAAGTCAGTATATACCATCTTTCCTTTATTAACAGTGAAAAAAACAGTGTGATGGAAGGCAGAGAAGGGGGAGGAGTCAAGGCAGAGAGAACAGCTTGAAGATGGAGGTTGCTGGGACAAGTGAAGCAGGAAGTACAAACAAGGACTTCTCAGGGGTCAGGGACTACTAATTATTCAGCAGCATTTTTTGAAAATATGACCATTTTCTCCAATGAACTGCTTTAGCGTCTTTGTCAAATATCAACTGGGCATGTATGTAAGTCCATTTCTAAACTCTATCCTATATCATTAATCTTTGTTTTTCTTTTGCCAGTACCACCCTGTCTTGATTATTACAGCTTTATAGTTCTTGAAATTGGTAGTTCTTGAAATTGGATAGTACCAGTCTCCCAGTCATTTTTTTCTCAAAACTGTTTTAGCTACTCTGTGTCCTCAGATTTTCCATATAAATTTTAGAATTACTTTATGAACTTCTACACACAGACACACAGCCTGTTTGGATTTTGATGGGAATTGAGGGGACTCATAGCCTTTTGCATGGCTTCCAGTCACTCTCAGAAAAGAGAAAAGAGCAATGGTAGTAATCAGTATGAAAGACTTCATGGTAATTGTTAACACTGGTTAATAAGCACGAAGTTTAAAATTGTTATATGTAGGGTAATAAAATTAAATACAAAAGTACATTTGTAAGCATAATTCAAAAATTTCCTTTACATAGTTTTAAACTGTCAAAATGCAAGTGAAATATTTAATGTGTTGGGCAAATAAACACTTTTATCTTTGCCACATAGTGTGAAGGTGCATGGTACTAAGTCAAATGTATGTAATATAAATATGCTTAATCACTGTGGACAGGGAAAGTACAATAATAAATGTTGAACTGAAAAACAACAAAGAAAAAAGAGTAGGAATAATAAGCCCTTGATATGTGCCCACAGGTAAAGAGATGCTGTTTTGGATATAACCTAAAAAAGTTTTTCTTTACTCAGTTAAGATTTATTTACATATATACAAAGGCAAATACATATACTAAATATTTATATTTTAAAAACCCTAATCTACCTATTTCCAAGGTACCATTTACTTTTTACAAAGCCACAAATGTTACTGACCAAGGCCTCAGTTTTCAATGCCAGGCAGGTCACATAGGTTGAAACTATACCTGTTAAAACGAGGGTGTGGTTCCTTCCACAGGCAGCAAATTGCACTTTCTCAGGTTTAAGAGCTAAAATAAAAATAACATGACAATTAAAATATCTTACGGATATTAATATGATAAATAATTCAGGTCAAATGGTAATTAAGTTATAGAACTGAGCTTTATTTATCATGGTGCCGGTAATCAAACTCAACTAAGACTGAACTATACCAGTATGCTACACTCAAACCCAGAACCCAGGCTTGTCTGATTCCAAAGTTGATGTCCTTAACTACTAAACTAGAAGTTAACAGGACTAGTTATGCATTATAATAACCAGTGAAGTTTTTGGAAAGAATGTTAATGAGTGTTGGATAGGATCTAGACATCTGTGTATTTTTAGAAACTCCTCAGGTAATGAATATGTGCTGATATCCACTGCATCCTGTTGTGCTGCCTCTTCACCAATGTGATCCTTTACTTAACTTGCCACCACCATTATCAAGATCACCATCTACTACACTTAATGAAAAATTTTCACTCCACTCGTCATAGAAATACAACTATGATAAAGTTGTTCATTTATTTGTCTATGTATTTAAAAATATTTTCTAAGTGGTTGGGATAGCATCTGCACAAAGGACTAAAATAAGAGTCCCTGTTCTCAAAGATCTCATAGTTAGACTATCTTGTTACTCTATTACAGAAGACATTTGAGAATAAGGACCATGATCATCAGGAATATCCCCAAATATTTGGCAGTCAGTGCTGAACAAATACTTTTTGGCCATGAGGAATACCTCAAAAGTCCTATAACTACACCTATAAATAGGATGGATGATAAGTTCACATTAAAATTTTAAATTGAAGTTTAAATTTTGGTCAGAAAAATAACATATAGTGTTATCATACCCCAAAGCACTTCCATGGCATTCAAATTTAGTTGATGTCGAGTCATTTAATTGATGTAGGCTATACCCAAAGATTTGCATTTATCAGTGAGGAAGTTTATAGTTTATTATCATCCCAAATGTTCCTGGACAGATCTGATTTCAAACATTTTGTCCTATTATTCTTATACACTAGTACTAATCAATGCCTAGTCTTGATGTTTGTACTGTTCATCTATTCATTACATACCACAAGATAAAGTATGTTTTATAAAACCAGAAACTGCATATAACTATGATACAATTGAAATAGATTTCATATTTTAGCACATTATAGTTTTTTATATACATAATAGCAATATTTAAGTGGTTTTATATGTAAACAAAAATAAGATATTCAAATGCAATATTGTAGAATTAATACTTCCTTTCTGATTCCTAAGATTAAAGTCAATGTAACCTTTTTTCACATAAAACTAGGTTTCAATTTCATATAAAGAATGAAGTTAAATGATACTAACACCCAAGTATATCTTACCAAAAACTAAAGACTTTATTATTTATGACATTAAACTACATGATCAACATAAAAGTACTTTATGCAGCTTAAATATTTAAAGTGATAAAGGACCTCAAACCTTTGACACACGTTGGCTTCTTGACAGCTGATTTTGATCCTAATCCTAACTGACCCCAGTTGTTGCTGCCAAACATATAAAGTTTATTGTTTCCTAATGGGAAGGAAAAGTAACAAATTGAAGCATTTCTCACATAAATAATGAGATAAAGTTATGATAATGCAATAAAAAGCTATATTTTAAAAAGTGATTTTTTTACACTGAAACAACAGATACTTTGCCTTGTCTGTATACATATGACCAGATACTATGAGGTGTACAGTTTCTAAGACTATACAATAACAATTTTTATTATATTGAAATAAATTTATTCCAAGAAAGCTCTTTATACAGAAAATTATATTAAATGTACTAAGATAAATCACAATTTAAGAGTCTCTTGAATCAGTGTGTGAAGAATTCTCTGTTACAGTAAAAGAAACTATCCTCAACATACACATAAAACATAGCACATTTATAATATTTAAGATTCTTTATAATTGCCTTCATTTAGGGTTATAAATACTAACCTGTAACAACAGCAGTATGTTCATCTCCACATGAAAGATACATAGGTATGTCATTCTTAAACCAGAATTTGCTAGGCATATTTTCATCAAATTTTGTTTTCCCAAATGTAAACACAGCACCTGAATCTGCAAATGTAAGACAATTTATATTTTACTATGCTGTTATTAAAACACATTTGCAGTGTAGCCATGCAAATCCCTTATCTCATGGCAGCTTTGTTTCTAACCTTGATCATTGTTTAAAAATGCCTTCCATCTTCCACCTTAATTCAGTCCTACTTCCCAGATGAGACTTCATTCTAGTTTGACTTACGAAATCTACTAAACTGAACATGTATTATTCATTTGTTGGTACAAAGTCATCTATAACTAATAGGTCTATTGTTACTAGGTAGACATCTGATCCCTGGAATGGGCTGGTTCATTCTGTGCCCTACCTACTCTGATTAGCATCTCATGATCTGAGTCCTGACTTAGGGCTCTTTTGCATTCAGAAACCAGAACGGTACTTAGTTTCCTCATTGGCACCATCACCAGGACATTCTGGGGGAGATTTATGTTAGTTTGGATTTTCTTTGGTCAGTTTTTCCAAGGCACCACCAGTATTCTCATGCAACAAAAGGAATATTACCCTAAATGGTGATCTATTTCTGCATTGATTATCTCAATGAATACCTGTAAAACTAGGGACAGAACATTTTATTCATTATTATTCATTCAAATTATTCATGAATTACCTCTTTCATTTGCACTATGGGATGGCAGGTAGAAAAAAAAACTGTAAATGCAATGATGTGTTCAAATTATTACTCTGCTAATAATTTGCTACATTATACTAAACAGGTCACTTTGCCAAGCCTTCCATTCCTGTTCAGTGACTATGATAAATATTGGATAAAAAAGGTACTACACCAATCTCATAGTTTTGTAAGGATTAAATGAAGGGATAAACTTAGTTCAGTACTAGCATCCTCAACATGTTAACTCATATCTGCCCCTGTAAATTCTTCCTCTACTATAAAAGTTTGATCAATAGTCGGTTACTCATAGTGTAAACTGTCCTCACTACCTATATTCCTTTGAACAAAGTAGCCCTTTAATAAACACCAGTTATTTTTAAGTGTGTTCTAATTTTTACACAAAAAAGTTCCCTCAAAACACACATATATGTTCATAACTGTTTTCAGGTCATCATAATGGTGAGTAGGTAGTCAAATAAAACGTTCAAAATTTTTAATGGTAAAGACAGAAGTTTAAGGTCTTCAACACAGAAGCATTTCATGTTTCCTAATATTTCTAATGAGGAGAACCAGAAACTCAGTTTAGGAATTCAGTATAAAATGAAAGAATTCTCTCAATAGAACCTATCAGGAAAGTTTTCATTCTTATCTTACTCATGTGCTATAGTTAGATTTCCCTCTTTATAAATTCTGTAAAGGCAAGGACAGTATACAATATTTGGTTCCCAGAAAACACCATCACAAAGTGCCATGGCTCCAGGATATCGTAAAGGTATCTTCAACTATTTCACTAGTTGATCTGCATAGTACAAACTGTTTTTGTCCAGTACCCTTTTGAAGATAACAAAAACCAAATCTATATACCAGTTCTCAGTAACTATTTAAATACAAACATACACATACACACACACACACACACACACACACCCAAATAGGAAACTAAATCTAGCTTGGGAGGAAATCCCAAGGGTGATCACAAATAAAGAAATTACTTGATAACAGAAAGACATAGTGAATATAAATATTAATAATAATAATAACAACAATATAAGAGACTAGCCACTATGGAGAACCTTTAGAGACTCACTATGAGGCACTGCAGTTCAATTTAATAACTGAGAGTTGGGAGGCAGGCTCCAGAACAGGCTCAGGGTTTCCCCAAAATGAATCATTTTAACCATTTTGTCCTGGCTCCCCAGGAATCCTCTCATACCCTCACTCCAAAACAGGATTTGAGGGCTCTGATCTGGCATCTGTCAACTTGTACTGTCATTTTATTTACTTTCTTGTATTTCCTGCTACACTGTGAACTCTAGACGGCAGGGATCTAATTGTGTTTGAGTCAGAAGCATGATAGAAAACGCAATACATAAGTTAATAAATGTATTACGCTGCTCTAACCCAGCGTGTTTTCAAACTCTCAGTCGCCATGCATTAGTGAGTCAAAAAATCAATTTAGCAGGTAACAGTCTGCATTTTTAGCCGAATATATTACAGAAATGTTTTTAGAGCATGCCAAGTTGTGGTAACAAGCACTGCTTCGTGAAACGGCTATTTCTCTTAACAGTATTCAGGTGTTTATCAGATCATGAAGTCAAACGTATTTCAAACTCTAAGGCTGAGGGAAAGTCTTAAAAAGAACTCGCTAAAGGCTCTCTTTTCTCCCTTCAACTCATTCCTGCCATTTTCTTTTCCTCACAGTCCCTGGTCACCCACCCTGTACTGCTATATTCAATACACAACTAGGTCCTGGGGACCTCAAAAATACTTAAGTCTGAACTAGTTACTTTGGGGAGTTTATAACAGGTAAGAAGTGCCCCTGCCTTCGAGAAATGGGTCGAAGACCTAAGTCAGGAACCCCTTTCCAGCTCCTGACGGCTCCCCTCAGTTATTCCTGGAGGCGCGGCCCAGCTCAGTCTACAGTTAGGCTGCTCTGGCTCTCGCCCTTACCCCAACTGGGCCGGCCCGAAGGCGGGGCCTGGCCGCCTGCCCGCTCGCGGACCTTCCCTCCCGGCCAGTCGCCACAGCCGCGAGCGTGACTCACCAGGCACCAGCGTCTCGGGTTCCCCCATGCCTCGGGTGGTACAGAGACTAAGCCCCTGGGCCGGGAAGACAGCGGGAGCGGCTCGGTGGGGCCTAGGACAGGACCTCATCCCTGCTAGGGGCCGGGGAAGCCCGTGAGACCCCCGCAGCGACCCTCCCGGCATTCGTTATTACCCTGCTAACGGAAGTAAACAAATGGCCGCTAGGGGTAACAGAGGCGGGGCTTTAGGGCAAGAGGCGTGGCGGCCGCCAGAGATAGAGCAAAATGGAAGGAGCGGCTAGTGAGGCGCAGGCGCAGATGCGGCGGGGTGGTGGTGGAGATCTCCCGCCCTCTGGCGGTCTGGAGGGGAGGTGCGGCCACGTCTCTCAGGGATAGCCTGTGGGGGAGGGGCTCTTAGACCATAAGAGTTAAAGTGACCCCTAATTGGATAATGACAAATGTCACTAATCTCACATACTCCCTCACTCCAGCTGGGTGATACATGCAATCATCTACACATGGCTATGACAACATTTGTAAGTGATCATCTGTAACATTAAATAAATGTGACACTACTAAACATTTTGCATCCTAATTTGCAATTATCCTAAGGATATCAACTGAGGCCAGCATATTTTAGCTGTTCATTAAATAGATATTGAACAAATGAGTGCATTACAATAGTATAGGGTGGTTAATGCCATCCTTATTTACAACTGTGTATACAGTAGTGCACATCAGGAATACAGGATTCTAGCTCATCTCAACTATTCTCTCCTGTGTCCTCCCACAGGAAGAAAAGCCTGAGGTGTATAATACTCGCTCAGTAATACTGTATTTTCTAGTCAAGCCTTGGTTTCCAGTGCATCATTACTTACTGTCATAAAATAAAAAAGGCAAAATCTATGTTGCCAGATGAGTACATTTATGTATCTGTGGTAGTTGTGAGCAAGAGCTCTAGAATCAGACAAAGTTGGGTTCAAAGATTCCAGCATTACTTGTAAAGTGTGTTATCAACTCTTTCTCAGAAAGTTTCTCAGGAAGTTTCCACTACAACAGTGAGGAGAGATCAAACTATCTATTGCACATGTAATCACTTCCTTACAAGGTAAAGTAGGGAGTACTAAGAAAGTATTTAATAAGGAGCATTGACATGGGGTGGTGTGGCGGGTTAACTAAAGGTTAGTTTGCAACACCCAGCTGAACTAAATCAGCATGGTTCCAGGTGTGGAAGACCCAGCTGAGAATCATTGCCAACAGCCTAAAAGCAGAATCAGAAGGGATAATGGCTCTTTTGGTCTCTGAAGAAGCTTGTCACACAGGTTTTCCTGATAGAACTAAGCTGTTTTCATCATTGGAGGAGCTCAGGTCCTTGCTGTCACTGAGGATGGCTGTGGTTCTTTTCAGGTGAGCTGTGGTCCTTACTTTGGGTGTCCTGGCTCCAGTATAGATCTCTCAGCCTGCTGACACCGATCCTTCATCTCACTGGCACAGACTTTCTAGCTTCGATTACTGACCTTTAGGCCTTTCCAGTGCAGATCCTTGAAACACACTCACATGAAACATTGCTGTGGGCTTTGGGCCTCCAAATGGACTTGTGGAAAACATTGCCATGGACTTTAGTCTTCAGCTGGACTTGTGCAGGATACTGCCATGGGATCCAGGTACTCAACTGGATTATTTGGATCTCTAGTGTGTGGACAGATTCCCACACTTTTGCATTTGACTCTTTGGGTGACTGTTATAAACTATGTGTCCTGTAGTCAATCTTTTCCCTTGTAAAACCTGTCTACAACAGGTGGGATGTTAAGAAAGGCTTATCTAAAGTGAGGACATTAAGTCTAAGAACTAAAAAAGGAGAAGTTGAAACAGAAGAGAGAACTCTGAGCAGAGTAAATTGTGTGCAAAGGCACATAAGATATTTGGCTCTTTCCAAGAACTGAAAGAAACTGACTCTAGATGATGTGATAGAGTTTTGGGCCTGTTGACAAATCTGAGATTTTAATCCTAGGAACAATGGAAAACCATTGAAGAGTTTTAAGCTATAGGGCAACAGAACAAGATCAGTTATGAGGGTTCCTGAAATCATTCTGCCAGCCTGGCTGTTTTGTGGAAAATAAATTGGAGCAGTGACTTAGGGAAAGAGGTTATTGCATATATGTAGCCAGTGGTCAGGCTGGCTTGGAGTCCAGTATATTGGCATCACAAAGGAACAGTCATATTTGAAAATATTTTAGGTGGAAAAATCAAGAAGAAATGGTACTAATTTTGACTCCTGGAAATTGCTGGAATACCAAAAAACTGTTAGACCAAGGACAAAAGAAGGGGTCCTAAATTGTTTTGAAAAGGATTGGGTATTCTTAAAGAATCATAAAAGTCTCTATGGGAAAATCTGAATTTTTAAAAACTTGCTTTAGTTATAATATGATTTCAGTTGGTATTTTTAAATTGCAGAATATACTAAAGCACATTTTGATGCTAAGCCCTCTCATAGGTACTGATGTAGCCCTAATTCCAGTTTTTCAATATATGCAAGTAGAGGAAGTTGGTACCACTCATGAAAATGAGAAACACTGAGGAGGGAGCAGAGGAGACCAGAGGTAGGTCGATGGTATACATAGAGTATGAGGTCAGCCTTGAGCACATAAGACCTTAAAGTGGAGGCAGACAAAAAGATGCTTCCATTGTGGCAGCCAAAAAACATAAAGAGAAGACAAGGAGCCAGGGACAGAGATATGTCTTCCAGATCACTCCCTAAGTGACCTACCTCTAACCAGTCTCCACCTCCTAACAGCAAATCAGCTATATCACCACCATAATTCAATCACCTTCCCAAAGCCCCGCCTATGAACACATGAGGCTCTTGGGGGTCAACTAGTTATAAACCATGACAGATAATATCTACACACTATTGATATATATGCTTTAGAGTTATGTCATACATATAGCTATAATATAGCCCTAGATCATATGTATCCTACAATTTATGATAATACCATTGTCCACTTCAGAAGATTGTTTCAATGCATGTAAAACTTACAGCTTGGTGCACTCAATAGTTTGACAATTAATGAGCTGCCTAGGCTAACTATCTTAGTCAGCAAAACCCAGGCCATCCTACAATGCAAGCACCCAAATCTCAGTGATTTAACACAAAGAACTTTCTTTGTCATTCATGCTACATGTCCAATGTGAGACAATGGAGTGAACTGTTCCACCTGGTTACACAAGAGGCTAGGATACTAATAGAGGTTCAACTACTTTATAGTATGCAATTCATGACCTCTTTTGTTGCCATAGCAGGACAAGAAAGAGAGAGAAGGATTAGAAATTTAAAAATTTCAGCCCAGTACTGACATGTTTTTCCTCAAAACCTGTTAACCAGATCTGGTGTTATGGGTTTGTGTGTACTACTGGGAGACTGGAAATGTGGGGCAGTCCTTAGTCATTTATTGAGCAGTAAATACTTCCACCACAATCCCTACAGTCAGATAGCTCCAGCCCATGGAGTCATTCCATCATACTGAAGAAGGCAGGGTGCTACAAGCTATAATTTTCCTTCTGACTCTCAGTGCAGTTGTGTTCTTTTGATGCCCTCTGCATGCATGGCTAAACACTCAGCTATTCCTCAGGAAACCATACTGATACACAGAAGTCATCACATATCAGACAACACATGCTAGTCTTGGTGATTTCCTCTATTAATCCTGCTTGTTATTCATTTATGGAACATTTTGTCTCAACTAAAAATAGAGACATGTATGAACAAGGAAAAAATGTGATGGATTATGCTCCCTAGCTGAATTCATTTCTTTCATGACAGCATTCATAAAAACCTCAAAGGTTTGCATTTTGAGCCATATTGCACTCCACTGTCATCACTGTTTATTTATCTGTTTGAAATTAAACAGAGGTGTCCACTCTTAGAAAATTCCAGTATTAAGTCTTGAAAACACTTAAATTTACAAAATAGGCTCTAATGGCTTCTTTGGTTTATGTTTTTTTTTTGGTGCAAGTCTAAGATATATGAACCGTGAACTCACAGATCCAAAGGCAAGGAATTTTACTTATAATAAAGGAAGCAGAAGGCAGGTAGAGTCTATAGTGCCACTACCCCAGAGAAGAAAACTTTGCACATTTGTTGTCTTTTTAGTTATTTGACTCAGTATTTTAAGATCCTTAATTTGTATACAAATCGCTTAGTGATACTGGTCAAAGGAAGATTCTTAACCGGGTGTAATGTTGTACATCTGTATTCCCACAATTCTGAGAGAATGAGAAAGGAGGCTCAACCTAGGTGACTTAGCAAATTAATGAGAACTTGTCTATAAATAAAAAGTGAAATAAAGGTAGAGATGTAGCTCAGTGTAAAGGTCATGGTTTAAACCACAGTACCACAAAATTCACATTCTTATTGTGCAGGCGTAGAGTAGATGTGAGGAATCTTGTTTTTAACATATTTTCAGTTGCTGTTGCTGGTTCATAAATTACATTTGAGGTAGCAAGAGCTTAACATGTAGAAAGTTATAAGACCTAATCTATAAAAGCAAAGAAAAAAGACCTATAACTGTGATTATAGGCAATTAATGAACTATGGATTAAGAACATGTATATGATACAATAAATCAATAAAATAAAAGCAAAACAATAAGAAAAACATGGACAAAGAATATAGCATTCATAGACATAAAAATGCAAATGGAAAACAACTCTATAAAAAGATAATCCAATCTTATTAGACAGAAAATGCAAAATGAATTATAATGAGATTAACATTTTATAAGACTAGCACTGAGTATAATAATATCAATAACTTTAAATAATTTAAAGTATTTATATAGGAGGTATTGTCACAGGAAGATTGCTGGTGAAATGAGCATAACCACATTAGAAAATAATTTGGTGAACCAAAATAAAAGTAACTTGTGTACTAACAGATATATATAAGATTGCTCATTGTAGCATTATCCTAGAGAAAGAATGCAGATGAACTGCTATGGTTTTGATAATGGACCTTCAAAGGCCCATGTGTTAAGAAGCTTGATCACAGATTGGAAGATAGTGAAACATTTTCCTATAATGGATATAATCATTACATACTGCAAACAAGTACTGGTAAACACAAAAATTTTTAAAAGAGGTGGGGTTTAGTGGGAGGAAGTGAGGTCATTGGGTATGTGCCCTTAAGGGTACTGATTGGGCCCTAGTCTCTTCTTGTCTTTCTCTTTGCTTCTTGGCTGCCACGAGGTAAACAATTTCTCTTGCTACATGCTCTTACTATGATGTGCTGCCTCCTGAAGGCCCCAAAGCAATGGATCAAGAGACAGAAATCTCTGAAACCATGAAACAAAAAGGTTTCCTTCTTAACAGTTGCTTATCCTACTTGTTTTGTCATAGTGATGGAAAGTTGACTGACAACCCAAATGTCTAATAGTAAAGGAATGGACAAACTATTTACATAGTAAAATATCATATAGCAGTTAAAATTAATGAATCAATTCTGCATTTGTGAGTATGAAGAATTTTCACAAATGTAATGAAAGAAAAAACAAATACAAAATGATGTACATAATATGATCCTATTTTATCTAAACATTAAACACATGGTAAATATATTTTTGTATAGAGACATACATATACAGAAAATGATCATTTATGGAAGCCATGCCCTCTGAAACATGAAGGCAGGATAAGGAATGACTGATGAAACTTCACAAGTATCTATAATGTTTTAGCTCTTTAAACAGAAAAGAAATCTAAAACAAACATGGGAAAATGTTAACATCTTTTCAAGCATAGTAATTAGACATGATAAGTAGACTTGGTTGAGGCATAATTACATAAAATAAACACACCCTTTAAGTGTATACTTTGATGAGTTTTTACAAATGTTTATTACCCTAAGATACATATGCATTTTCCCTTCTGTTTCCTTCCATCCTTGTGTTTTTCTCTGCAATATATTTGTTTTGCCTCTTGAGCAATTTCTTTTGTGTTTGTCTGTTCATTCACTGTAATGATTTTGAAATTATTCAATGTCATTATATGTGTCAATAATTCATTCCTTTTGGTTGGTATACCTTAATTAATATATCTATTTACCTCTTGATTTACATTTGGATCATTTTCAGTTTTTTACTGTAATGAACAAAGCTGCTATGGACACTCATAGGTTTCTACGGACATATTTCTAAACTTGTCTTAATTATGGGAATAAAATTAGTGGGTTATCTGGTATGTATATATTTGAATATTAAGAAATTGTCAAAGAGTTGTCCAAAATAATTTTATATTCCATTAGCAACATGTGGCCATTGTAGATTTCTCAAGTCCTTACACAAATATGATATTCAGTCTTAATTTAACCCGTGACAGTGGCTATGTACTAATACATCAATTTGTTTTAAATCTGTATCTCCTTGTTCATTAATGATGCTGAGGTTTGTTATCTCTTTTTGTAAAATGTCTCTTCCAAGTATTGTGGTCAATATTTTAAATTGAAGGTTTGGGTTGTTTGTTTGTTTGTTTGTTTCAGTACTAGGGATTGAATCCAGGACCTTTTCACTGAACTACATATCTAGTCATTTTTATTTTTTATTTTGAGACAAGGTCTCACTAAGTTGCTAAATTTTCCTGACTAGACTCAAACTGGAGATTCCCCTGCTTCAACCTCCCAGAGTGTTGAAATTACAGAAGTATACCACCAGGCCTAGCTTATTTTTTATTGTTTTGAGTTAGAAAAATTCTTTATATATTCTAGATACGCAACACAGCTTAGTTTTATGTATGTGAATAATTTCTCCCAGCCTTTGATTTGCCTTGTTGCAAAATTTAAGGGGGACAAAAGAAAAAATTAAATGAAAAGAAATCCTCCTCCCAAATCTATGAAGGACAAAAACAGGAAGTTTATATAAAAATAAAAATCCAAATTTTAAACATTAAAAAACATAATTAACGCTACTATTAAAAATGCAAATAAAACAATAACATTGATTTATTTTTGCCTACTAGGTAGGAGCATATCAAAAAGGTTCCCAAGATCCAGTTAGCAGGAAAAATGAGTGCTTTTATTTTCAGCTAATGGAAATAAAAAGGCATGACCTTTTCAGAAGACAATTTGGCAATAAAAGTTTTATATATATAGGCATGCTATTCTCAATCATCATAATCACTACTAAGGATAAGTTTCTCTAGAATTTTTTTTACAGGAATATATGAACCTGTACAAAAAATATGTGCAAGAAAATTTATTGTAATGCTTTTTTCTTAATTTACAAGAACACCAATGGAAGTCTTTATTTTAACAGAGCCTGTGATGCAGCCCAAAAGGAGGGAGCCCTCCCAGCCTAAAACATGTATTTCAGTGAAAGGGCAGGGCTAAAACCAGAAAATCTTCTGGAAGGCTTGCCGTGAATGTTGGGTATCCAAGTAAGTGGCCTACATCCCTCCCTTCCTGATGGTATCCAATGCAGGGTTCTCTCTCAGTTCTCAAAAATGCAACAGCTATATAGTAAACTATGTACATGTAACCACTTCTAAGATGATTGTAAAATGTATAAATTAGTGCAAACATGTACTAATAAATGATAAATTAATTCATTTTTAAAATGTAATGAAAATAATAATTATGTTAAAAATTCAATAGTATCAATTAAAGTGGTGGGGATGGGGGAAGAATACCACATGGCCTGTCTGGCTGAACTCATGTTGGAGTAGAGAATGGCAGTTTGATTCCCAGGGAAGAAACTAAAGCATTCTGCCCTAGTCCATTGAGGTGCAAGGGGTAGCAAAGAGAAGTAAAAGAGGAATCAGAGAGCTAGTGGCTAAACCACACAACCCCCCTCCCCAAAGTCAGCAGGGAAAAATGAGAGTGTCCAGTGCTTTTTGCCTGTCTCATTCTTCCTTGTGAAATTTCAGCTTCCTTAAACTTAAGAAAAGATGGAGGGGAAAATTCCATCTTCTTTGATTTCTTTGAAGCTGATCTGGGGAAGTTGACTCTGCCTACTAGAGGAATAAAACTCTTTCACTGACTACTCTGGTGACATATAATAGCCTGGCTCCTCCTCTGAAGATACTGGTTGGAAGCCCTACAGCATCATCAGCTTGAGGTAGATTTCTTAATGTTTCTAGACTAAAAAAAAATAAAAAATGACTTCAATAAGCTAATGAATAGGTAAATTACTTTACTGTAATGCAACAGAATATATTGATGCTTCTATATGATCCAGCAATCCTATCTCTGTGTACATATCCAAAGGATATGAAATCAGTATCTTGAAGCAATATCTACACTGTCAGGTTTATTGTGGTATTATTTACAATAGTAAAGACATGAAAATAACCAAGTGTCCCATCTATGGATGGAGGAATAAACAAAATCACATATACACACACGACACTATATATTGTTTACTTTTAGGTAGAAAAGCCTGATGTTTGTAAAAACATTGGTGAACTTAAAAGACATTATACTAAGTGAAATAAGCCAGACATAAACAGGAAAAAACTACATGATATCACTAATATGTGGAATATAATGAAATCAAACTCATAGCAACAGAGTAGAACTGTGGTTGCCATGGACTGGGAGATGAGGAAATGAGCAGATTTTCAACCAAAGGTACAAACCTTCAGTTACAAGATGAGTTAGTCCAGGGTATCTAATCAAGACTCTAGTTAATAATATTGCATTGTATGCTTGAGATTTGAAAAAAAAATAGATCTTAAATATTTGTGGGAGACTTGGCTGAGAAGCGAATGGTTAAACTGTGTGGAAAAATTACACAGGTTCTATGAGAAATGAATGGTTAAACAACATGTCTATATTAGTATAGCATGTTTTGTCTGACCATTGTCCTTCCCCTTTCCCCAAGAAAAACTGTCCAGTTTTGAGACAGCTCCATGTCCAAACTGTTTTTCTTCTGCTTTTTTCACTTCCACCAATATTCTAAATAAAAGCTGGAGAGTTCTTGGCTTCAGAGCTTCTGCTGGGAGTCTCTTTAATGCTCACTACTCTCAATTGAGATAGCCACGCTGGACCTCATGATAACTTAAATAAATCTTGTCGCTGAACAATCATTCATAATCTAGGTCACCATAGTCACACAGTGTCACAATTCTTACCACAAAACAAAAAAATCAAACAGATAGTGATGTGAGGAAATGTATAAGTTAATTAGTTTGATGATGATAATCGAGTCAAAGTGAATATATATATATATATCAAAATATCAATTTGTATACCTTAAATATGTACAGCAAAAATAGAAAATCAGTGTCACATTTTGTTATATAAATATGAAAAGATATCTAAGATAAGGTTTTAAGTAATAAAAATAATACCATGCATAGTATTATCTAATTATAAAAAGTAAATTACATATATAGATAGATGTGCTACATACATATGTTGAGTTTATGTTACTATCATTATTTTACATATGAAGACACTGAAATATACAGTAATTTAAAATTTTCTTCAAGTAAATTCAGGATTTGAACCTCTTTCTGTCTCTCTGAAGAACTTCAGCTTTAGGAATATGCCACCTGTCTATTGAAGAAAAGTTGAAATAGGATAGGAAAAAATATATATTCAAAGTATCTAACCAATTCTGGACATAATTGAATCAATATTTAAGCTGGTTTTTGAACTAAATAGTACCAACCAATATCTACCAATCCTGAACCAACTGACTATCCATTGGTTATTCAACAAATTTTGAGTTTCAGTTGTCAGTTATTTGTGATTCTGTTGGGAAGTATTGAACCAGGATTCAAACCTAGTTTCCTATGACACAGATGACTGGACTCCCTCCATTACACCATGCTGTAATAAAATCATGATTTTTTGCAATAATATGAGCATTGTTTTATGGCTAGACATAATTTGGACATCCAATTAGGGCATATCCCCTACCTTTGCAGGTCACTTAGCCTTGCATTTTTGTATTTGCTAAGAATGTTTTTTAACTTCACTTTTGGAGGAGATACCAGAACATGGAGATATGTTCTAGTAAAAAGTCGTGAAAATGGAAAATCCTTAGACTTTGTATTTAGGAAAGATCTTTACAAAGCAGAGTTACTTGATTCACTTTTAGAAAACAATTATTCTGAGGAATAATTTGAAGTTTAAACTAGTGAAAATTTAACATATGGTTAAGAATAAAAGTATCCTTTGAGGTGAAAAAAAAAACCACATTTTGTTGCTTCTTGAAATTGCACCGAGGAATGGTCTTCAAACATTTCAGATTACACATTTTCATTTACAATTAACACAAAGCCAGAAGACATGAGTGCACACCAATATAGCCCACACAAATCAACTTTCATGGGTAGATATCTAGCACTTGAGGCCATCAATTGCTATGCAGATTCAGGGAGTAGGCTCAGATAAAAGGGCCAAGATCAAGGAAGACACCCAGCAGAAGTAATAATGTATATTAACACATTCATATGCATATATCACTGTAATGATGTAATATACACATGGTAAAGCATACACAAAGAATAGAAAATTTAAAATGCTGAAATAAAGAAAGTAAACGTAACTGAAAGTTTTATTATCTGTTTGGCTCCACCAAGATGGATTCTCTTGAAAATCCTCAGGGAAATACACACCCCAAGTTAGAGAACAGACTTAGAATGACAACATTTAAATTATTACCTTAGTAATCTCTGTTAGATTGTTTGCTCTCTGCCTCTGATTCTTCATCTGTTAAGTCAGGATAACAACTTCTAATTTGCAGGATTGTTGTGTAGTTTAAATGATATGAAATGAACAAAACCTGTAGTGCCTAGCATTCAGCAAGATCTTTATATATTACTTTGCTTCATAATTTTCATTCCTATTATTTGTGTTTCATGGGCTATATTTTTAAAGTGTCATTACTTTGTACACATTCCTATAATTAAACTGGAGGCAGCCCTGCAGTTAGACTTGGTGCATCTAGATGGAGCCAGATTAATAGCTTTTTCATGTTTCATCATTCCAAACATGGCACAGCTGTTTCTCTTTGCGAGCAAAGAAAACTGGGAGGAGACACCAGCAAGAAGCTATATGCATTTTATTTTATGCAAAGCACTCTAAGTGCTGGGAGAGAGGTAGGACTTAATGACTGTCAGATACTTAAAAATAAACAGCTCTACTGTTCAGCAAATGTATATCTGTGAACTGAAGCTCCCTTTTATGTCACCTGCTACTCATTGCCCTTTGTGACTGGGAATCAGGCTAGAAAACTCTCAAAGGGTATTTTAAGACATTTTTATCTGTGCCTTTCCATGAGTGACATTTTCATATCGGGGTTGTTTGAATACATTTAGTACCATTCACAAAATATTTCACTTTTGATCACAAGTCTGAGCTTCTGCTCTATCTTCATCTAGGAATGCTAAGTCATTTGTTTTTCTTTGACACAAAGTTAACCAGGAAAGAATGCACCTGAGGACTTTCCAGTCAGGTTTCTAACTAATAGAGGACACCCACTTAGTAGGATAATTTGAGAACGGTTTATTTTCAAAAGAATTAATTTTGAAAGGAGTTAGGACCAACACAGGCTTAGTGCAAGGACCCAGGGCTAACAGCAGTGGAGCTGTTAACTGTCCCTTTACCAAAACTGAGGAACAGATGGAGAGTTTATTATAACTGGGAAGGAGGGCATGCCCCTTTGAGAAGGACAGTGGTTTTCTACTAAGAAGTAAACCACTTCAAGATGTCCACATAGGGATGGAATAATGAGAATAAATATTCTAACTTTACTCACTCACTCCTTTCTGCTGTTGGGACTCCAATGAGCAAATCCAACTGGAACATGGAAGACATGAGAACTTATTGATGTAGCCTATGCAAATTAGCATTTATCAACAAATATCTAACACTTAAAGCTAGCATTTGGTACACAGAATCAGTGTAAAACCTAGGGAAGGAAGCTCAGAAAATGAAACAGAACAAAACAAAAAAAAAGAGCTGGAAGGTAGCTAAGGACTAGAATATGTGCTTAGTGTATAGTGTAGTTCTGAGTTCACTCTCCATTAGTGCAAAAATAAATTTAAAAAGAAAAGACAAAAATCAGGAGTGACTACCCAGCAAGAGCAACTTGGATAAGGCATAATTACTGGATGTAGCAACTGCTTTCACCAAACTTTTAATCTCATTGTACCTTCATTACCAAGAGCAAAGTCCTAAGTGAAAACATCCAATTGGGTGAGACTTGTTTGCCTGCCCACACCCTCTTTGCCAAAGGGGAGGGACAGTATTGCCTGCCTTTGGCTTTCCTGGAGGGAACTGGGATGCCTTCTCTCAAAACTCACAATTGAGATTTCTTTGTTTTGGAAACAAGGTTTCACAATGTAGTCTAGGATGACCTTGAACCAACCATGTACCTAAGGTGGGCCTCAAATTTATGGTGAACCTCCTACTTTAGCCTCCTGAGTGCTAGGATTACAGGCACACACTACCATGACTAGCCTTGGCACTTCTAGATACTAATAAAGGGGTCAAAAATGAGGCTCTGGCTCCTCTTAAAAAACAAGTTTCCAAGACTTACTAAATCTTCTTTATTAATCTGCAACATAACTATCAAAAAAGAGTACAGATATTTATTTTTTTTAATTTCCAGTTGTCTGTCTTTCCTCTCTCATTTCTTTTCTTCTATTTTCTTATCTCAGGAAAGTCCCTTTATCTCTCTAGATCTTTACACAAAAGATTAGAACTAAGACACTAAAATATAGTTGGGAGTTCAGATGTGGGGCAGTCAAAAATGTATATGGTCCACTCAATTGAAATTCCTAGTCAATGTTTTCCTGATAAACAACTAAAACTCTTGGGTTGGTGATATCAAAACTTCATTGAACATGCATTTCTCTCAATACAATGTTGGAGCTTTTTCAAATGTAATTTATGTAGGAAAAGTTTTTAATATATGTATGTTTTTAAAATGTTTTGACAGGCAATAAGTGAGACAAACATATGAGACTCCACACTCTGTTTTCCAGTATGTATTCACAGGGACATCAATATTCTCAATGTCTAAGTTTGTTCACATTTTTCTCAAAACTTCGTCTCCAGTCTTTACTCCTGTTCCTTCCATGTTTCTAATTATCTGATCAAACCACTAACCACTACTCATGAATTCATGTAGAAACATGCTCAGGTCATCTCTCCCTTCAGATAAGAATGCAGTGTAATGTCCTGCTTGAAACTTTGCTCACTGAGCATATTTAAATTATTCACTCCTTAGATTTAGGATAGCTGCTCAGTCTTCAGTGAATTTTGAATTGTTGGACCAGCATAAAATTACATTTCTCATTCTTGATACACATCCTAATACTCTATTTCCATATATACTTCTCAGGCTATTAAATACACACAAGAAATCCAGAAGTTTATTGGCTTTCTCTAGCTTTTGACTTTGTAAGTCCTACTTCTTTCCCAGGGTTGTGCTGAAATCTTACAATCTTGGAAATTGGAGTAGAGAGGATGTGAAGAGAACTGGCTTCACCCTGCAAGATAACTTCCTCTGATAAAAGGGCACCTTCAGTCAAGTAAGAGCAGTTTCATCAGGCAAAGTAAGAGAGATTTCTTAAGTTGATGATGGAAACTCAACGAAAACTAAGGGTTTAGCATTTGTAGGGTCCTTTAAACCCTCTCACATATTTCCATGTCAGTTTACTAGCTTTCAATCTAACCCAGATAATGCCACAACATGCACCTCAGAAATCTGTCAGGGATATGAATACTACTGATATTGTAATTCATCAGCACACAGGATCAAACCAAAGTCTGAATTTACCTTTAACCATCTCAGCTCTGCTGAGGCAAATGATTTTTTTTTACACCATTAAGCTGTTTATTATATGAGGCAGCCACCTCATTAGCTGTCATTGAACTCCCAATGCCCTTCATGCTATTGTCCTTGAATTTGATGCCCATTGGGCATTACAACTGACCACAGGCAATTGTTTAACAAGCTGGTTTGCTGCTGTGTTTCTAAGGGAGAGTTTTATTGTCAGTCAAACAAATCTGACTGCATCAATTTTCCCTGAAGGTGGGTTGCCTACAACTTACTTTACTGATATCAATTTCTGAATCAGTCAGAGTTATTAGGGAAAAGAAAGAGTTAGTGAAAAACCATCAGGGAACTGATAAAATTCACAGAAATCCTGGAGAAAATGCTTGGACAAAGGTGAGAAATCAGAGTGGGGAAGCAGCAGGAGATTGAATTGGGATTATAACTGTTATCTTTGCTGTAGTACACAGTTACCAAAGCAAGACCATGCTAGGCCCTGTTCACAGCCACAACTACTGCTGAATAACACCATTATAAATTTCATACCACTGACTATTTTTCTTTTGTGATTTGAGATCCAAAGCTCCAGGTAGGAGAAATGACTAAACTATATGCCCATGATTTTGCTTTGTGTGGAGTGGAAAGAGGAAAAGAGGGAGCTTGCACTAAAATACACAATGGCAACTGGAGGGTGATTTCAAATTCTGGATGGTGGAAGCTTCTCCTTTTCCCTCATCAATAATAGAAATTTTAAGAGTCCAGAAGATGTTCAATATTTCTCATTCTAGCAACTGGTTTCTCACGTTTCTGGCTTTTGTACCTGCTTTGCAAAATGTCATCATACCTTTCTAGTACTGGGGAAGAGAAAGTTGGATTAAAATATTCAGAATTCATCTATGGCTGACATGCTATGGTTTCAGATCTCTTACAAATCTAGTAAGAAGGGTACTATGATCCATTAGGAGTTAAATAAATACATAGTCTAAGATGTTCCCTTTTATATAATGTGTTTTTTTAAAAAATTATCATTTATTGTGTATTGTTATGCTTGTTTCTAGATGTCCCCCCACCAAAGCCTCATATTGTCAAAGAAGGGCTTTTTCAGAGGGGGGTGGATCTAGAGCATATAATGCTGGGATTAAGGGTGTGCAAGTACTAAATTAGGTGCCCCTCTGCCATGCTACCCTGCCTTGGACTCAGCTGACTGAAACCTCTATCAACTGTGACCTGAAATAAACTTTTCCTAATTTTACTTTGAGCATTGGGTATTTTGTCTCAGCAATGATAAAAGTAACTAGGACATATATGAATTCATTTTTAATAATATTAATACATATTTGTGTTACATAATGATTGTATTCATCCTGGGATGTTGGTGTATGTACATAGTAGATTGCAGTTCTTTATTTCATCTCTTTTCTTTACCCTCTCTCCATTCACATCTTGACTCCTCCCCAGTTTTGAAAAAGATACCCTTACTTGCTATTATCTATCTTTTATTTTGGTCTTTATTTTTAATTTGGGTTTCTCATATAAGAGAAACTACTTGATATTCAAGCTTCTGTGTCTGATTTATTTCTTTTAATATTATCATGAATGGTACTCAAGGTGCATCCATTTTCCTATGAATAATCAAGCTTATCTTTTATGGCAAAGTAATATTCTATTGTATATACATACCATATTTCCATTCACCTGTAAATGAATTTATAGGCTGTTTCAAGATTGAGCTATTATGAATTTTTCTGCTGTAAACATGGGTATTAATATATCATTATAATATGCTGTCTTTTACACTTTTGGGAAGATACCTAGAAGGAGAGTGGCTCAGATGAATTGGATTTCTAATTTTAGATTTTTGAAGAATTTTCATATGATTTGCATAGTGGTTATACTAGTTTGTATTCTCACCAACAGTGTAAAAAGGTTTCTTTAACCCTGTATTCTCATCAGCATTTGTTATTATTTGATTTCTTGATGAAGATGGAACCTCAGTATTGTTTTAATTTTTGTCTGTCTAGTGGCCATAGATGTCGAACATGTTTTTTTGTATATTGGCCATTTGTACTTCTTCTGAGAAATGCCTATTCACTTCAGTTGCATGGTTTTTTTTAATTAGGTCTTTTATTTTAGGGGTCCAATTATTTTTATTTCTTTGTATATTCTAGATATTAGACTTTGTATATTCTAGACATTAGTCTGAGGAATAACTGACAAAATTGTAATAGATTGTCTCTTTACTCTGTTGGTTGTTTCCTTTGCTATACAGTTTTTTTTTGTTGTTGTTTGATATGATAAAACAGCATTTGTTGATTCTTGGTACTATTTCTTGTGCCACTGAAGTTCTGTTAGATTAAAATATTTAGAGAACATCTATGTCTAACACATTATGATCTCTGATCTCTTCATACTATTTCTTGTGCCACTGCAGTTCTTGCTTATATCTATGTCTTCAATAAATTTACCTATTTTACCTTCTAACAGATTACATTTTTCTGTTTAAGTATTTAGATCTTGAATCCATTTTTATTTTAGCTTAGTACATGGTGACATATATTATCTAAACTTAACCTTCTGCAGGTGGAGAGACAGTTTTCCCGCATCATTTTTTGAAGAGGCTATCTTTACTCCACTGTATGTTTTTCAAAGATCAAGTGGCTGAATGCATCTGATATTGTTTCTGCTTCCTTTATTCTGTTCTATTGATAAACATATTTTTTGTGTGTCAGTACCATGCTGTTTTTATCAATGTAGCCTTATAATATAATCTGACATTGTGATGACTCCTGCTTTGCTCTTGTTAACCAGGATTGCCTTTGGTATTCTGGGTCTCTTCCAGTTCCATACAAATTTTAAAATTGTTTTCTATAATTCACTAGGAAATGCTATTGGAATTTTGATTGGGATTACATTAAATCTATACATCACTTCTGGAAGCATGGCCATTTTGACTATATTGGTTCTTCCTATTCAAGAAAGGGGATATCTTTCCTTTTTTGATGTCTTCTTCAGTCTTCTTTAACAATCCTATAGTTGTCATCATAGAGGCCTTTCAGTTCCTTGCTTGGGTTAATTCCAAAGTATTTAAGTTTTCTTGCTGCTGTTGTGAATCATATTATTATCTTAATTTCTTTCTCAGTGAATTCATCATTGGTGTACAGGAACACTATTAATTTTTGTGTATTGATTTTGTGTCCTGCCATAGTACTGAATTTTGCTATTCTAGGAGTCTTTTGATGGATTATTTTAGGTCTTCTCTGTAGAGGATCATGTCACCTGCAAGTAATAACAATTTGACTTCCTCCTTTCTTATACACAACCCTTTTATTTCTTGCCCTTGTTTGACTGCTGTAGCTAGTGTTCCAAGGACTACATTGAACAGAAGTGGTGATTCTGCACATTACTGTCATAGCCCTGACTTTAGAGGGAATTCTTTAGGTTTTCTTCATTTAATATTATGTTAGCAGTAAGTTTGACATAAATTACTTTTATCGGATTGAGATAATGACCTTCTATGCCTATTTTCTTCTTTATTTTTATCATGAAAAGGTGTTGGATTTTGTCAAAGGCTTTTTCTTTTTTTAATTTTTTTTATTATTTTCTATTTTAAAGAGAATAAAATCAAGCAAAATAAAACAGACTAAAGCCAATCAAAATAAAACCGTTTAAGTCATATAGGATTTAAAAACAAGATAATAGGAAGTCAGCAGTGGCTACCATAATGCTTCTATTGAGATGACCATTAATTTTTGCCCTTCCTTCTATTTATGTGATGGATTATATTTATTGATTTGTGTATGGTGAGTTATCTTCATATTCCTGGATGAAGCCTATTTGGTCATCATATATAATCTGATTCATTGCACTATTTGCCAGTATCTTATTGAGGACTTTTGCATCTATGTTCGTTAAGGAGGTTGCCCTGTGGTTCATTTTTGGTTGGATCGTGCTGTGCCTGATTTTAAATTCAGAGTAATGCTTACTTCCAGAAATGACTTTGGGATTACTCCTTCCCTTTCAATTTCATTAAAGAGTTTGAGGAGTATTAGCATTAGATTTTCTTTGAACTTCATGTAGAATTTGAGAAGAATCCATCAGGATCTGAGCTTTTCATATTTGGTAGGTTTTTTATTACTTGTTCAGTTTTGTTGCCTGTTTTTTTTTTTCAGTGTTTTTAGGTCTCCTTGGCTCTATTTTGGCAATTCATATGTATCTAGGTATCTATCCATTTCTTTCAAATTCTCCAATTTATTGGCATATGGGTTTGCTAATAATCTTCTAGGTTCTGGCAGTGTCCATTTTGCTTTCACTTTTTTCATTTCTAATTGCATTGATTTAGATCTTCTCTCTCTTTCTCTTTCCTTTTCTTTCTATCTTTCTATTTTCTTGTAAGATTAGCTAAAGATTGTCCACTTTCTTTATTCTTTCAAAGAACTAGCTCTTCAATCCATTATTCCTTTATTTTTTTTTCATTTCATTGATTTCTTGTCTCATTTTTGTAATTTCCATCTTTGTACTAGCTTTGAATTGGGGTTGTTCTTTTTTTCTCGGACTTTTTAGTGCATTATTATTTATTTATTTGGGCTGTCTCTGATTTTGCAATATAAGCATTGATAGTTATAAACTTTCTTCATAGGGCTACTTTCATTGTGTCCCATAAATTATGGTATGTTGCACTGGCAATATTATTAAATCCTAGGAACTGTCTTATTTCTTCTTTACATGATTATTTTTGACCTGGTTTTCTCACTGAATATTAAACTTCCATGTATTACAGATTGTACATATCTATTTGATTTCCCTATAATATTAAATATTGAAGAATTTTGCCTTAGTTTTTAATATTTTTATTGACTTTAATTCCTTTGGTAACAAAGGACAAAATTCCTTTGGTAACTGCATTCATCCAGCCACTCACCATTTCAAAAATACATATAAAAATAAAGATGAAATGGTAGGTATGTTTAAGTATGCAAGATAGATAAACATACTATTAAGTTTTTGTTAGTTTATCAAATAGAATAATTTGTACTGTCATCGTTTGATTGTCCACTTTTTATGCTTTAATTTTGTAAGTTGAACAACTACTTCTAAGATAACAATATGTAATTTATCAACTAGTGATTTCTTACTATTTTTTTAAATTCTGTATTATTTCTACACTTTTTTCTGTTTTGCTTTTTTTCCGCTAAAAAATTTTTAAAAAAATAAAGGTGAGTCTTAGGGAGAACAGCAATAAAGGAAGTTGAGGTCTTAGCATCTTGTCAAGACTAATGCATCATTTTATTCTGAATCTCTTATCTATGTAATTATTTCCCCACTCCATTAAATGAAGATAAAATTGCTATTGATGAAAAGAGAAAGCACAGTCAAAAACTAGATAAGCAAATTGAATGCAAATAACTTTTAATTATACTCACTTAATAAAGTTAAGGAAGAGTGTCAGATACCAACATCATTTTGTCAAGTCAAAGGGCAATGTCAGGATGAAAAAGAAGATAGTAATACAGAATGTTCTAAAAATTGTGGTCAATTTCAAAATTGTGAAACAGTCATACAAATCTGGCTCTAAAACAACCCTTAGTCCTGGGTGGAGACTATGTTCACACTCTATAATGAAAAGTGATGCATGAAGTATGCATGTATAGAAATATCACAGTGAATCCCACTAATGCATTTTTAATAAATTAAAAATATTAAAAGAGTCTAAAAAAATTCAAGAAACAGCACCAAAGTCTTTGTGTCCCTCCATATATCTTAATCATTTACAGAATTCTGTTAAAGTTCTCAGACTTCTTAAGACACAGAAAACTGGGTGGGCTTTTAGGCAATACAGTTACATTTGGCAAGTTTAAAATGCTGTTCCATTTGGAACTACAGTATGAAAACCAACAAATAGCTTTCATTTTAAGTTGAACAAATAGTTTGTTTTAAACTCAATTATGTATTTACTCTTTACCCTCTTCCTACCCAAAAGTTATCTGGATCATTTGTAATCTCTTTCTGATGTCCTGCTGCTATAATGCCTAATGTGTAAGAACAAGTAGTGATATATAGATGGTCCCTCACTTTTAATGGTTGGACTTAATGATTTTTTTTCCTTCACAATGTGCATGCAATAGAAAGTTTATTTGGAATTTTAATCTTTTCCTAGGTTAATCTGATAATGACCTAATGCTGGGCAACAATATTGAGCTCCCAGTCAGCTACATGATAGGGAGAGAAACAACTGGCATTCTATAATGTACTATGTTGCTAAGCTATGATTTTCAGTAGTTTAGATGTATTGTGTAAATTTTCAACTTGTGATATTTTCAACTTACAGTGGGCTTAGAAGGATATAATCCTATAGCTGAGGAGCAAGCATAAACTCACCAAGACATGCAAAACATGTGAACAACACTTTCATTGCAGGCAAGGAGTCTGACAGAGGACTCAGTGACATCAATTGGAATGCGTTCTTTTTATATGGACTTTTATAAAATGTATTGTTGATGTCCCCATAGTTACTTTGTGTTCAATTCATTGGAAGAAAGCTAAGGTAGAAATAAGTAGATTGTTTTCATTTTCCTAGTTGCTTTGAATAAGCAGCTATAACTGTAAATTTTGACTAAAACAGAAAAGAGTAGTGGCTGTGATAGTAAAGAGATTTTTATGATCCATTTTTATTATACTTCTTTACACTAGAAGATAATAATCACTCTTAACTTTTATAAAGTGCTTTGTATTTTTAAAGCCTCTCACAATCATTAATTACTTTATCTCATTTTCATCTAAAATGAGATAGGTTGGTTAGCATGAGAGGGTCAGTAAAGGACAACGAAAGATAAGAAAATTGCAACATTAGGCTATTGATGTACTGAGGTAGAATGAAGTGTCTTATTTTCACAACATTTATGGGAAAAAAAGAAAGAAATTATATCATAGGTACTTATTGAGAAACATTGCATTTGTTTCTTTCATATTTTTATTAATTTAAAGGACAACAGTATGATTTGAAATGGCATTTTATTGCAACCACAAAGTTAAAGAAAAAAAGCAGGGCAATGCAACAATTTTATTTCCAAGAAAGTGATTAGAAGAGGCCAACAACTAGGCCAAAGTTGGAGGCTCTCACTACATTTACTGATAGCAGTCATTAACAAAAGTTAATATTTATTGAACACTGAATCAATTACCGGACTGTAGTCATCTGCAATCCAATATCGTATTTCATTCTCACAGCAAAAGCACACAGGGCAATTACGAGCCCCAACAGTTAACAGAGGAGGAAACTGAGGTTTAAAGCAAATGAATAACTTGGTAAGCATAAGTAGCTTTCAAATCTACAACTCACTCTTGAACTCTTGGATTAAACCTCCTCATTCTAGTTAACAGGTGATTTTATTCCTTACTGGCAATACATTCAGTTAACAATGGAGTATAATCTGGGAACCCATGAATTTCTGTCTCCCCAGAAAAAGTGATACTGAACTCTAATTGAAAAATTCTGGAGGATGAAATGAATGGTGGTGAGTGACTTGCCCCAATAACCCAAACTTCAAATATTCAGTAAAGCTCCATGAAAGGGCTTATGTCTCTCTCATAGTAGAGACAAAAAGTTCTTATAGTCTTTTTTCTAAACCATCAATAGGTCCAGGCTTTACAGGCCACAGAGTTGTTACCACTGGATCAGGTTTAAGTGAAGAAGGTGTTTATCTATAGCTTAAGGTGAAGGCGGTATCCTTGCTTAGCAGATACAACCCAATAAAACAAGAGCTTGGTAAGAAAATTTTATATGTAGATTCTGGAGAGGGGTATGAACTGTAAGGATGATTGCAGGTTTCACAAAGAATTAGTAATGGCCAAGAAAATATTCACCAAGCAGTGGCTTTTAAAGACATACACATACATGTGTCCTGGGCTCAAAAAGAGATTATCATCATGGAAATTATTACTGGAACAGTGCTTCTAGACAAAGCCCTACTTCTAGCTCAAGCAGGAGGCAATTCCATTTATCTCACAGGGCCCCAGCATCATTCAAGCCCTGTATTTGGTATTCTCAATGAGGTTCAGGTGTTGTTTTTGAGACAGTGGTGAACTTTGAACCTCTGTGATTTGTCTGTTTGCTTAATATCTGATAGTCATTGGTCTGCTAATCTCCTTTATGCACAGCTTGACCTCTGCACTTCCAAAGGGAGGAATTGGAATCATCCTATGAGCGAATAGTTGGTTCTAGCATTCTGAGTGGGTTCCCATGAAACAACAACTTGCTCTTTGTATCTCATCTCCCTCTGACATAAGGTTAGACATTAACCATATTTAATTACCTCTTTCCTATCTCATAAATTTGCTATGTATTTCCTAATTTGTCTGCTATGCTTAAATTTACTAGATCACAAAATAAAAAGCACTAGGTATGAAAACTCAAAATTCATTCCTATCTAAATTTTGGAAAGTTCAGAGTTCTACTTAAAATCAAGAACTGCCAGAGCAAATGAGTAAGAGGAGAATAATTTCAATGACAATGCAGTCTGCATGACAAAAAAAAAGGAAGAAAGGTAACACTTAAATTTAGTGATTGACATTTTATACTCTGGTAAGAATTTTGGTCTTTCTGGGGGCATCACGGTTACTTTCCTCCAATGCCTCAATTGAAAGGGTAGGGAGAGAAGAGAAATGGAGATAAACTTTACTGATTTCACAATGTCCCCTAGGGCTTGCCTGTTTGCACAAATACTTAGCAGTAGGTAGTGGAAAAACACCTCTGAATCAATATTTTTAGACAAAATCCAATTACATGTTAATTAAAAAGTGATTTTCAGATATCAGGAGCCCCTTGGGTAATATATGAACACGTGGAGAAAAATATAGCCAGCTGATAGGTTATTTCTTTTATATTGCAAATCAAAATTATTTCATATTGCCAGTTCTCATGCCATTCTAAGCCACATAATAATAGATTCTTCCATAGAGCAAAGTTTTACAGCTTATGACACATTTTAGAAATATTAAAATTCAGAAGAATTATTGAATTATTCAGACATTGGATATGAACTAGGATCTAGAAAAATCTTAAGAAAAAGGAAATTAGATGTCAATGTATGGGGGAAAAAACCTTAAACCTAAATTTCAAACCTTAGGTTAAGCATCTCAAAATGGATCATAGATTTGAAATGTAGAATGTAATTTTCACAGGAGAAAAGCTTTATGAACTTGAGTTGATATATATATATATAGCTAAAATTTCCTGACACTGTAAGTAGCTCATTTGATGAAATCATTTGTCAGACATATTAAGACTCTGAAGCTCTCAAATGACATGGCCAAATCCAGCATCAACTAGCGACTGAGAAAGAGATCACCTTTGATCTTCAAACATCATTCTCTTTATTCTTTCCTTTATACCATGCCAATTCCTTCTTCAGTGCTTAGATTCACAAGAGAAGCACAGTAATAATTTCAGAGAAATATTCCAAGCTCATATATGATGCTCCAGTGCTTAAAAATGTCAGAAAACAAGCGTTTTTTATATTCCCAAAAATAACAGTTGGATATTTGGAATTTTACGCACACACATATGATAAGATATACTTGAAGTCATGGAGTTAACAGATCAATTACTCCATTGCCCCTCAGCATCTAATTGATTGCCCTGATGAGAGATTTAAATCCCTAAATTTCTCTTGCAATTCCTGTTTTCTATTTATTTTCCACAGCCTCGGTACGTGTTCAAGCCTCTGTTCTAACACAATAAGTTTTTTATTTTTATTTTTGCCACTATTTTCTCCTGATTGTGCTTCTTAAAAAATAGTACCAGATTAACATTTTCAATAAACAATGCAGATATAAGTACCATAAACTAACAGATTGTGCCACTGGAACTCCAACGATGCAGATAATGACATACAGTATGTCCTCTTGTTTTCCCCAGCTCTAACATTTTAACAATCTCTATTTCACTACAAATTAAATAATCAACTCCATAATCTACTTTTCAAGGACCTCAGTTTTCTGGCTTCAATATTTCCTTCCAGACACTGAGACAGTTCTCCCTAGATGG
This sequence comes from Hydrochoerus hydrochaeris, assembly GCA_004027455.1. Taxonomy (NCBI): domain Eukaryota; kingdom Metazoa; phylum Chordata; class Mammalia; order Rodentia; family Hydrochaeridae; genus Hydrochoerus; species Hydrochoerus hydrochaeris. The sequence goes on along the minus strand of PVLA01001934.1, from coordinate 242,748 downwards.
GATTTGTAAGCTGTAGTATACTGGTGCCAAATTCCAGTGATTAGCAAAACCCAATTTTGCACCAACTCTGTGTTCAGCAGTGTCACATTTGTAGCTTGAATTTGGCTGCAGTGGAAAAATTCATACCATATGAATCAGATTGTGTTATAAATCAGAAATTTTTTGAAGAACTGTTTATTAAACATTTACTAGTATAACTCTAATTCCAAGACAAATGGTACTAAACTTCATGGTTAGGGTGCAGTATAAGATGGAATTTTGCAGGTAGCAAGTCAAACATAGGATGATGTGAGGGAACAGAACAAGAATTAGAGTTGAAAAATGGTGGACAAATTCAATTCATGAAAAAAGCAGATAGTGAGAAAGAGATTTGAGTTCAAGTAGTTTTCAGGGGAGGTGATGTCAGTAGTCACTGGTATTGCAGGGAGGGAAATAAGACAGGGAAGGGAAGGCACAGCTAACTATAGGGTGTGTTGGTGAACAGGTTGGTACTGTGTGCAACTAGAATCAAATTCCACTGAGGACCTTAGGGGACCATGTAGAACATAGTTCATATTGGCTCACAAAAATGTAAGGAATATGAAGAATTTCTCTTTAAGAAGACAGCTGTGAGTGCTTGCATTAAGAAGCAGCAGGCATTAAATATATGAAAAAATTCTCAATATTTCTAACCACGAGGGAATACAAACCAAAAGTACAATGAGATTCCAGTTAGAATGGCCATTGTAAAAAAAATAGACTATAGCAAATATGTGGAGAAAAAGGAACTGTTATATACTGTTGGGGAAAATGTACATTAGCACACCCACTATGGAAAAGAGTATTGAGGGTCCTCAGAAAACTAAAAACAGAACTACCATATGATCTAAACAGTCCTTGTCTGATATATATGTGAATGGCATGAAGTTAGCATACAAAAGATACATGCACCTTTATTATGGCACTATTCACAATAGCTAAACCATGGAATGAGCCTACATGCCTATCAACAGATGAATGGATAAAGAAAATATGGTATGTATACACAATTGATTATTATTCAGATTTTGAGAGGGATAAAATTATGTCCTTTACAGGAAAATGTGTAGAACTGGAAATTTTTGGGTTAAGTGAAATAAGCCATACCCAGAAAAATAAATGTTGCATGTTTTCTCTCATATGTAGAATCTAAAAAGTGGAGATGACATGAAAAGAAAGGGGAGGCTATTAGAGAAGAGGAAGGGAACTAGGTGGGTAAGAGTTCAAAATTATCCAAGTATGCTATATGCATGAATGAATCTGACAAAATATAACCCATTAATTTTTATAACTAGTATGAGCTAATTAAAAAAATAGCCTGAAAATAGAAGAAGGACTAAAAATGATTTGGCAAGGGGCTGGGGGAGAAAGAGAGGGGAGAAAATGAGGGGACAAAAGAAAGGAGATAGACACAATTAATGCATGATATATGCATATGTTGTTATATCAGTGAATCCAATTAATTTGTACAATTAATATGTGTTAAAATATCTTGTAAAAAGAAGAGACAAGTGTGTTAGGAAAGACTGACTACCAAGAGAATACTAACAGGACTCAGATACTTATAGTTTTGTTCATATAGTATACTTAGTGGTGACAAGGATTCACTGAAATAGTCAATGGATGGGGTAGATCCATCCTTCCAGTTGTTACTCAATCATTTGTTGTTACTCAATATACTCTATTTGTTTCTTCCTCTAAGTCTACTCATATGTTTCTACCTTTACTATAAGGTATATTTTAGTTCCTGTCAATTTTGAAAATTCCCCAATCCTCGCAACTCATCAAAGATTAGTAGCAGTTCCATCAGGAAGTGCATCTAATCCCCTCTTCTGATGATGGAAGGTGACTGTCATGCTGGTCAGGCTAAGCTGGGAGGAGTGGGGAAGGTTAGTCATCATTTGGTTTGAAACAAAGGAGTAGATAATAAGACTTTCTCCCTTAGTTATGGTATATGGGATCAAAGGGCAGAGACAAATATATTCTGGAGTCATTCAAAGTGATGAACTCCATATGGTAAGGGGCTCCTCCACCCTGTTTATCACTATATCTCTTAAAACTCACGCAGCACAGAGACATACTATTATTGTTGGTGGAAGAGAAAAATGAGTAAATGGAGGCCTGTGTAAACAATGGAAATGATGTAGGGAGCCACACAAGGGAGTTGAAGCTGACTTAGAAAAATCATTAATGGGTCAGCAAGAGCATTTGGATGAATTCTGAGGATGAACATCAAAGCCTATAAAGTAAATAGACTCCAGATATGGCTCATTCATCAGAAGTGGGCTAGCTGAAGTCTACCTAGCTTTTAAGATTCAATGAAATTGCCTTTAATCTCATTTGATTGTGATGCAGCTCATCTCTTCCAGTCTCTAAGGGTAACTTCAGATTTTCTTAGTCTTCGTTAGCTTTAAGCTCTGATCTCCTTAGAAATAGCAGTGTTTGTGAGCTGTTTTGGTAGCTCAGAATTGCTCCCTACATTTTCTTGCATGGAACTATAGACACTTCTTGACTTTTCCCCAAGCATTGCTCACATAAACTTTTTGTGTGGGTAGCACGATTTTAAAAACTTGCAGAGTGAAGATAAGAACTTTTTATTAGCATATGGCTTGACTTCTTCCCTCGGACTCCATGAAAACATTCAATTCCCACCCCATGAATTACATGAGCAATTTTACTCGCTGAAAGTTATACAATTGGCCCTATTTTGCCTTTTCAAAGATGTTTTACTGTTTTTTCAAACAAAGCAGCCATCTATTCTCCTACTTGCAACATTCACTGTCTCTCTTCTCCTCTCTGTGCCTTTACACAGAGTTGCTTCTAACTAGAATATTCTTTCCAGAACAGATGATTTGGCAGAAGTTTGGAAATTTCAATCTTTCCCTCTCTGTATCCCATATCATTCTCCTTAAGTGGAAAAGAATAATATTAACCAAATCTGCCTCTGAAGTGGCCATAGTTAGTTTTTAAGTAACACATTTTTTTTGCACTCAATAAACTTCTAGCAAGTTCTTACCTGGGTTTGCTAAGTCACATAAATAGGCCAGAAGAGAAGAAAAGCTCCCTTTCTTCCCTTGTCTCACACCCTTCCTAGTTTAGAGCACTTCTACTACTCTATAATATGGGAGATCTTTATCTGGAACTCTTGCATGAACTTGTTTATACTTATATAATATTTATTTTAAAATGTCATCATCCTTATTGAAATGTAAACTCTGAAAAAGTGAGATCATTTCCCTCTTTGAAATTTCATTATAGCTCAGTGTCTGACATAGCATAGATTTTGAAAACATCAAAACTGTTACTGTGGAAAAATTAATAAATGAATGCGGGGCAGCAGGTGGCCCCTCAGTGATCTGGACAAGCTACCAGGGAAGCAACATGCAGTACTCCTTTCTTACTTCTAGTGACTGAAATCTCCTGCTGGAATCAATCCACCACTATTTATTTACTGAAGACCTACAATGTGCAAGGCACAAGGTGAACTCCAGGGCTAAATTTTTTTAAAAATGTGTAAGTCTATTGCCTCTCTAGTTTCTTGCCATCCAAAAATAACTTCCAGGCCACTTATCTCTATTTTTTGTAGAAAGGCAGAGTGAGAGGTAGGAAAGCAGAAATCAGTGAAAATACTCATCACTGTCACATCTATATATGGCATTTTACACTGCCAATTCGCATTTTCTGAATGAGTTATTTCTATGTCCCTTCACAGCAGCCAGCACTGCAGTGCCTTGCATATATTATATGCTAAATGGGTTCTTGTCAACTGATTTTTTATACAAGCATGTGACAGCATAAATGCAATATGAAAAAAGAGGAAGCTGGGGATTAAAATAGTCAGAATTCTTTCTTTCAAAATACACAGTAGTGGAGTTAGATTTAAAGTTCAAATGCCCCTGTACCCTGCCCTGTCATATCTCTAACCAGGTTGATCTGATAAAGATAGTTGAAGTTGCAGTTACAGGGTAGTTGAGAACCTTTGCTCTCTCTCTACCATCAAAAGCATTCTTAGCTTTCAGGTGAGCCACACTGGCTTACTTGCTGTGAAGTTTTCAAGAGTATAGAATTATCTTTTTCATTATCAAAGGAAGATGCTGTTTAATTTTAGGATCCTGTTGAACAATGCTACTTTGAGAAATGGCCACAATATCGTGGTTCGAAATTTTTGGTAAGTGATAAACAGAGAGTTGGTTTTGATTCAGGAATCATGGCGATAAATGAAATTGTATTGTGCAAAGGAGAATTTGCACAAAAGGCCTCTTTCTGTAGGGTGTAGTGCCACAGTCTACTTTTACGTGAGATAAAATTCCAGCTGAGCTTTCTTTTCTCAGTCCTGCTGTAATTTGATTTTATCATGCACGTGTGTGTGTGTGTGTGTGTGTGTGTGTGTGTAGGGGATAACAATGACAGATACAACTGACTAAATACTCATGACATGTTCTATTTTCATATGTTCTAAATGAGCCGAAAGAAACTATAGGAGCAAATTTACATGGAGCCTTCAGTTTATTATTTGCTGTGATAGAAAACAATACATCATTCTATGGTGCTGGGAAAAATCTATTATTTTAATAAAACATTCCAGATAGCAACTAGGTAAATTTTTAGAAAGCTGTTGTAAAGGAGCCTTATGTGTAATGAGAATAACAGTATATTTTTTACAAAATCTAAATTTGAAATTCATATCTGAAACTGTTGGTGGCATGTACAAAGGAAATTATCTCCCGTGAATTCACTATAAAAGCATAAATTCTGTTTATAGCCATCGACCACATGCTTGAAACTGGCATAGAGTGTCAATGGGGAATGGGGAGAGAAGAGAGAAGCGAGCAAGGCTATCAGATGTTGACGTCATCACCAGAAAGCTTCTAGAAGTCTTGGATGTTAGTAATCAGATACAATTTTTCTACAGCCTCTTTACAAAATATAAACCAACCTCAAAAATAACATCCTTGACTTCCTAAAGGTGAATATTGCTTCACCTACAAAATGGGAAAAAGGATAATAGTTGCTCTGCCTACATTTTAGGATGTTGTGCTTGCTTTGGCAGCACATATGCTACATTATAGGGTATTATACCATCATTCTTTTAACAAATACTCATTGAGTGCTAACATTTTGCCATGCCCTATGCAAGATGTTGGAGATACAGTAGTAAATAAGGAAATGAGACACTTCATTCCAGCCACATGAAGTCACAGTCTGGTGATAATCAATGAGATAATGTGTGTAAAACTTGTAAAGTAACAGACATTGTTTATTATTCCATCCAATTGAGTTACATCAGATAAAAATATGATTAAAATTTATTTCATGGTTTTTAACAAAGAAAAATCACTGAGTTGTAAACATTCAGATGAGTGAATAATCAAAGCTTGGGAGTTAAATGTATACTCTTTTTAGAAAATTGCAATCAATTTTTAACGGTTATTATAGGTTAAACTTTGCAAGGAAAACTCTTTTCAACTAGTTGGAGTTTTTTGAAATATACAATTATCCCTTGTCTATATCTGGTAGACAGTCTACATTTCTAAAAATCCTGGCTAGCCACCTATCAGTGGGGCAAAATATGGCTAAATCAGCTCAAACATGTACTTACTGTTTGAAAAAAGTGAGAGCATGAGTCACAAAGGTTGTAAAAACTCAGTAGTACATTCCTATTGAAAAATAAACTTGAAATGGTTTCATCATGGTGCTCTCATGCGACATGGGTGTTTTTTCCACCCTATTTAATCATGCTACCTGCTGCCTAGAAGAATTTAAAATTTTTGAAATTTATTAAGACCTTCAACCTTTGAAAAACTCCATCAACAACAGAGAAAAGCTGTCTGTCAATTCTGTATTACACTTTTACTTTGATTTTCAGTCTTTCACTAAGATTTGAGTTCTTTTCCTTTTTATCAACTCTTGGGAAAAGTGGAGGGCCTTTATTACACAATATATCATGTGAGTTTACAGCATAATAGGAAATACATGGTTAGAGCTCGGCAGAGCCACAAAACAGGGATTTATACATGATAAAATAACAACTGAAATGAGGCTAAAGTCATCCACACAGGGTCTTGGATCAATCATTTTTAGTCAATTAATTTTCTTTTACAAAATCAATAGGCTTAGACACCAAGATTGGTGAAAACTCCCAATCCACAGGGCTTTTCATCCCACAAACAAGGCTCTGGAGCCTGGTGTGTTTGGATAATGGTGTCCCATGATTTGTTGCCTATTAGGGGAACCACTTACAGCTTTTGAAGAAACCACTAAAAGATCTCTTTTCTTTTTCGGAGAAGACCAATTTGTAAGTGCAGTTCAATTTCATCTCACAAGTAGAAATTTCTTCAAAGAATATTGAGCTAAGCCACCCAATTTTGAGGAGATTATGGATTGGAGCTGGAGGTGACTAGATTTTAGGTATTTCATTCCAGATCTCTGTAAGAACTCACATAACTCATTATGTTTCTTTTGTCTCATACCCAGGCCCATCCATACATGTGTGGACACACAAAACAATTACAGGTCATCCATGCTCTTGTAAAGGAGAGAACAGTGCTTTTTATATTTTGTATCAAACCATATGTTTTAACTTGACCTCAGAAAAGCATGATATTATGATAGAAATGGTGACATAATATTTTTTTTTGCCCAACAGTAAACTTTTTACCCAGTTTGTTGCTTTTAATAATTTGGTAATTTAACTAGAGTAAGTGAAGTCACATATTTTCAACAGTTTCAGGTTTTCTGCACATGCCTATACTCTCAGCACTTGAGAGGCAAGGCAGGAAGATTGCTTTAAGTTTGAGGCCAGCCTGGACTACAAAGTAAGTTCAAGGCCAAGCTGAACTATATAATGAGGCCTTGTTTAAAAAAATAGATCTACCCAAAGTCCCTCATCTGAATTCTTTAATTTTCAGATAAGTCCAACAATTTTAGATATTGATGATTTAAAATATCTTAGAAACACTGAGTCACTCAGTTTTCAATGATAATTATTTTTGTCTTTTTGAGACAGGGTCTCACTATGCAGTTCAGGCTGGTCTTGAACTCACTTTGTACTCCAAGCTGTCCTCGAACTCCTAATGATCCTCATGCTTCAGCCTCCCAGAGTGTTGGGATTACTGATGTACACCACCACTCCCGGCTCTCAATAATAATTTATACTGCATATAAGTACATTACAACAGTAAGAAAGGTTTCAAATAAGCTTTTGTTAAAATTATTCTAGCTGCTAAAAACATGGTAAATAAATTTGAAAAGATTTGTGTTTTTTTACATCAATGGAATTAGTTCAAGATTTTTGTGAAAAGTTGTTCTCCCTTACTTGTTTCCTAATATGCCATTTCTGAAAAAGTAAGATAGGGATAAGATTAAAGTTAGGCCTCTGTGAATTCAGAAATTTTGTGTTTATAAAACTTCATAAGTACTGTGGAAGACAAAGACATAGAAAATAACTGATTTAGTTCACTTTTTCAACTTTTTAGATGGCGAATTAAAAGCAGAAATAGCAAATGGCCTTTCCTAGGTCATAGTTTATTATTAAATCTGGGTTGACCTAGAACTACAATTCCACTATTTAAAATCTCAATTCTTTCATTCCTCTGCTTTGATTACTTTGATCCCTCTGAATTGATTAAGTTGGCCAATCTACCATTGCCCTATGTCCCTTTTTAGGTATAGCCAAAATATCTCAATGAGAAAAAACAAAATATTCCTTAGTTCTTGTGTTTGTTCAAGGTTAAAGAAACATCAAACTTTCAACCTTAAGGTCCATTGGCTCTCTCTGATACCTCCAGAAGCTAAGGTCTTTATTTCAAATTCCCCATAGGGATCAGAGTATCTGATATTTTTTGTGCTCTGGCAAAGTCAGTTTCTGACTGACCAGATTTTTTGTGAATTAAGGATTTTTTCTTCCAGCAAAATACAATTATACAGGGTAACATATCCAAGTCTCTTCCATCCCCAAACAATTTACCAGAGTTGGAAAATGCAAACCGCAGCCAAAAAAAGGTTTCATTTTGCCAGTAGTAAATGTATTTCCATTTTCTAGGAATGAAGATGTTTGAGCTAAGCTAAAACAAGAATCAATTATTACTTTGGCTTAACTTTTTAGCATTCAACTATTTGGGGTTAATAAATCTCTGTAATTATTTTTCAAGGGATAAAATTAATATAAAGAACTGCTCAGGCCTTTTTAAAAGGCTTTGGCTCTAACTATATCACAAATGATATTTTTAAAACTCTTTTTGATTGACATTAAATATTTGTACATATTTATAAGATACAATGTGATGTTTGGATTCATGTATTTTGGGTAGTGATCAACTGGGGTGTTTAGTATACCCATCAAAACTATTGACAGTTTTGATGGTTCCCACTATTTTCCCCAATAGTATGGCCTTCCTATTATGGGTGAGCTTAAGAGTGACAATGTGATTTAGGTCTGGTTTATGGAGACCATTTCTTGTTTATTTCTGGCTTATTTCTTGTACACTTTAGTGCAAGAAACCCAAAGATTTTATAGGAAGGATATAAAGTAATGATTTTGGTCTTCATTCTGGTGTTTATGAGCCAGCATAGACTGCCTATAATTGCCCCATGAAGTCTCTATAGGGACTTAATATCTTTATGCCAGCACGTTTGGCCAGCTACTTTGAGTGTAGATTTTTCCACAGAAAAGCAAGATAATGCTTGAAATAGACCCAAAAAAAAGAGGCTTGTATCAGAGGCATTTTGACAGTCCAATTGTGGGGTTCTACTTTCCCCAGCTCTTACGTAGCTTAGGAAAGAGGTGTGGCAGCTTAATTTTGAAGCCAAGGGGCAGTCTGTGAGAAGATAGTAAACAGGATAGTAGTTTAAATGAGAACCATTGTGTTTTCTTTCCTTTTAGTGATAAATTTTCCTGGTTAGTTCTTTATCTATGAAAAACGACTTTTTCCCAAGCTAATATTTCCTGCCCCACCTCCTATATAGAATTGTGAGAGATGATGACTACTCTAATGATTTTTTAGTGGGGTAAACAGTGTAGTTCCCTTCATCTGTTGTGGTACTTTTAAAAATATTTTTCTAGTTAATCACTCAAGCCCTCACACACTAGTGTGACAAGATGTACAATATATTTCTCTCTACCCTTTTGTTAGCATGAACAAAAGGGTTTGTGCCTCACTATTCTGTACTTCAGATTAGCCTTTATGGTAATATGGGCAAATGGTTCCACTTGTTCAGTTAGTCTTCCCTCCACAGTTTTCCAGGTTTAGACACTTGACTCAGAGAGATGTACTTAGAATCCAGTTTGCAATGCTCTTATTTCATGAATATGAAACCAATCATTGTTCTCAGTAGGGTAAGAGTGTTCTCAGTGGTTCAATCCCATAGAATTTCAGTTTTAGAAGTACTCTAAACCACAATCAATTACCCTCCGAGACTCTTAAACCTTGTATCCAACCTGGGGCACAGCCCACATTATTCTTGCTGCAAATTAACTCTTTTAGAGTGCCATGATGTCTTTTCATATTATCAAAATTTTGCCAGGATGTTGAAAATCTATCATAGCACATCTCTCTAAACTAATTCCCAGAATTCTGCTGAATGTCATATGAACTGAGTTGGACCCAGAGATCTCCTATCATTCATTCATTCATGTGCTTAAAATATTTATTTAATCACTGCTATAGCTCAGGTACTGCAGTAGCCATATAGATAGATATATATATATATATATATATATACCAGCAAATAAACTGATGAATAAGCCTGGCAGAGTCTCTGACTTTATGGATCATGTAATACAATGAGAAGTTTAAAAGTAATCAATAAACAGAAATATAAATACATATTAAAAATTATAACAAGTGTTATGAACAAAATGAAGCTAAAGTGATGACTACTTAGTACAATTAGGGAAGGAATCTCATGGGAAATAGTATTTAAACTTCCAGTGTAAGGAGGAGATACCTTGAGAACTGACAAGAGAATGTTTTGGACAAAGGGAATGATATAGTAAGGAGTCCTCTAATACAAAACCATTTGGAGTACAGGCAGCCATTCCTTTGCATGATCTGAATATGTATAAATTTCAGTTTAGTCAAATCTTCTAGGAACACAGTTCAAGTTTTCTTTATCATTAATTATAAGTAATTATATGAAGTAAAACTTCATTGGTAGCTCTTCAGTTCGGAAATATAAATAAATAAAAAGTGTACAACATGATCAGTAACTCATTACATCACTTTTTCCAAAGTCTGTTGGTGAGCTGGCAATGTATCTCAATGAAAGTGCACTTGCCTAGCCTATGCAAGACCCTGTGTTCAATCCTCAGTATAAGAAAAGCAACTCTGTTGGATATTGACCACAGTTCACATATAGATCTGAAGGAGTACAGTTGTGCCATCCTCTTTGCTACCAGCGATAAGCTCAGGACATTTTATAAAAACAAATAATCAAAAGAGAGAATTGCCATGCAGACATGAAAGTGAAGTAAAGAAGTGAAAAATTAACAAATGATTAAACTAAAATAAAAATGTATATAGAGTTGTCTTAGTCGATTTTGTCATCACTGGAACAAATTACTCAACAACTTAAAGAAGGAGGGAATTATTTTGGTTCATGTTTTCAGTCGAACACAAGCTGGTTCCAAGAGAGAAGTAGTAGAAAGGCCTGGCCTAGGAAACTGCTCCTTTCTTGGTGGCTAGAAATCTGAGCACAAAGGGAAGAGCTGGGAAGGGAGATAGACCCTTCCAGGTCATGCCCCCTGTAACCCACTACTAACCAGGTTCCAATTCCTAAGAGCACACTCAGCTACGAATTCATCAAAGTCAGTCTGCTGATGAGCACAGTATCCCCATGATCCAATCTCCTTCTCAAAGTCCCACCTCTGAACACATGAGGCTCCTTGGGGACATTCAAATCTAAACTATAACAAAAGTTAAAGAACAAACATCTGAGTGTGAGATTGTTGGCTTTGCCTCTGTTTGGGAGGCAATATAATGTATTGCCTGAGGGACATGGTGAAGACAAAGTTACTGATATAAATGCAGGAAGTGGTTGTGACAAAAACGTTAAAGATGTCCCAGAGGAAGTGGCAAAACACTTGACATTACAGGAATTTTAAGAGATATTACACAATATTAAAAGTGCAAAAGATAAAATGTTGGAAGTTGACCCCCACTTAGAAATGATTATTACAATTCACCAAAGCATAGAAAAGATTCTTGCTTTATGTTGTAAGTAACATCAGAATGCAAGAATGGTTAAAACTACTCTTGACAGAATTTTTTTACACAGAAACCAAGCATTATAATTCTCAATATTTCTTTTAAAATTCAAGCTACTAACCTCATTATTTTTACATTTTCCTCTTCCCTACACACTTGTAATAGACAGTAGGAGAATTTTTAATAGTTTGACAAAAATTGTTAAACATCAAAGAACAGTTATTAAGTTACAGGTTGATTTTCATGATTTCAGATATAATGGTTATATGCAGTTTCTCACATTCAAAGCCAGAACTGTCTATATTGTTTTTTAAAAGCAAACTTTGGAGGGCATTATGGTAGGTAAAATAAACTAAAATGAAAAACATTGTATCATTTTACTTATATGATGCATTTCAATATTAGAGAATACACTAATGATTGTTAAGTGCTAGGGATTGGAAGATATGAGAAATTTTTAAATGGATATAAAGTTTCAGTTAGACCTTATTCAGATGAATAAGTTCTAGAGAACTATTGTACACATTATACCTATGGCTAACAATATGCTATTGTGAATTTCAAAGTTTGCTAGGAGAACATATTTCGTGTTAAGTGTCCTTACTTCAAAACAAACAAAAAAAAACCACAAAGGGACTCAAGGGGACTTTGGTGGGGAGGGCTATGTGCTAACATTTATTGAATGTGAATCTCAGAGCAACAAGAGTGAAGGTAACATTATCAGCAATAGCCATCAGGGATCTAGTCATAGGGATTATTCTCATCACTTGTTCCAAAGATAAAAAATTTGAAATAAAGTTTCTGTTCTATATAAACTGGAAAATAAAAGACCTTGACAGAAAAAAAAAGATTGAAGCAAAATATTTCTCTGTTTTTTTCTAACTTTATGCTCAAATCTGGCAGCAGAGAGCTAAAAACAGGTATATCTCACAATGCAATCACAACAGAAGAATGTTAACCCTAATGCTAAACAGAAGCTTAACTCCACCTCTAATCTAGATGTTTCTTAAAGCGTATAAGTACAAATGTGAGGAATTCAAAGAGACATTATATATCCTTCAATCTGTCTTTTATTTTTCCATCAGAGTGAGGGTGGGTTTGCGAGGCAGTAATAACAGGTGTAAGTTGGAAATACTGAAGAAGCAAAATATATTGATGGTACTGATTTTTCCTACTTCCTTTCATGGAAATGGAGAGACAAGTTTACTTCCTTGAATCTTTTTCATTCCCAATTCTGTTACTCTGAGATAAAACAAACACAACACGATTCTAAAATCTGTACTCCTATGAGTATTCAGAGGGGATAGTATATAGCAAAACCCAGAAAGAGTTAAGGGTAGTAGAGGATATTGAATCTCAAAGTACAGTAGTTTGGAGACTCAGCTCTTTTGGGCTCCAAAAATAACCAGAAGTATGAACTGGAGCTCATTGTAGGCAAAAAACTAGGCCTCAAATTAGCTCATGCGTTGATTTTCCCGTTGTTAATGGATATGACTTCAACAGATACAGAGATTTTTCCTAAATTCCTAGAAACATTGGAAGTGGGGTTTTCCAGAGAAGCATTTGTCCCTTTTAAAAGTAATACTACAGGAAGACTGAAGGAATAGAGCAGTAATGTGTTAGTGCAAAATAGGGAGTCAAGCGAGTTTATCTTTTGTAGTTATATATTTCTTGGTTGTTATTTCAAAAGAAAAAAATATTTTCAAAACTGCCTGAAATGTGAATTGATAACGGGTAAGGTACCATTCCTCCATTCCAGACAAGACATGCATGAACTATTTTACAGATTTCCAAAGAAGGCTCCATTTCACACTGAAAATGCCTGAACACCTATCAAAGTATTTAATTCTCAGTAGTGTTAGGACTTATATATTTCAAGTGTTGCTTAAAATTGTCACTATTTAATATTACCAGAGCCAAATTCATAGCAAAAATTCTTAAGTAAATTCAAATTTCTTACCTAAATATCATGCTTCCAAAGTTATCAAATGAGTGACTATAATTGAGATGCTGTAGAGAGCATTATGTGGCTTTTACTAGGATTTTGGAATAAGATAAAGATGTGTTCTACAATTTTCTTTAGCCAGCAAAATGTTTTTGAAAGTTTATAAACTTACTTTGTATAAAGTTTGTTCCCCTTAATAAATATTATTTATATTTTGTTATATACAATCTATAGTAGTACATAGATATTATAAATAAGTTAGTAAATACTATGAATGTACAATCAAAAACTTTTTAAATTTTTTTACTTTATTTAAAGAGAAAAAAGCAAAACAGGAAAAAGAGTAGAAATAATACAGAATTTCAAAAAGAAATAAACAGTAAGAAATCACTAGTTGATAAATTACATATTGTCCACTTAGAAATATTTGTTCAAGTTGCCAAATTAAACCATACAAAGTGGACATTAAAATAGTCAGACTGCAAACAGTTCTGTCCAACAATGCAACAAAAATTTAGTAATGTGGTTACCTATCTTACACACTTAAACATACATGAAGTTATATCCATTAGAGCACTTTCTTTTCCTCTCTTTTTTATAATAGCAATTACACATTTTGGGTTTTATTACTCCTACAGTTCTTATTACTTTTTACACTAGAGACAAAATGTGATATTTACTAAGGTGAGTCTTGTTTATTTCACTAATGAAGATATTCTCAAATTGCCTACATTTACCTATAAAGGCCTCAAGAGCATCATTTTTTATAGCTGAGTAATATTCCATTGTATAAAAATACCACATTTTTTTTTTCATTCACTTTGCAGCTGATGGGCATTTTGGTTGTTTCCAAGATTTAGCTATTACAAATTCTGTGGCTATGAACATGGGTGCACATATATCACTGTGACATGACCTTTTCAGGTTTTCTGGGAAAATACCCAGGAGAGGTATACCTGGGTTGAATGGAACTTCCTACCCTAGTCTTCTGAGAAATCTCCATGCTGATTTCCATAGTGGCTACACCAGTCTACACTCCCACCAACAGTAGAGAAGTGTTCCTTTTTCCCCACAGCCTCGCCAACATTTGTTATCAGTTGATTTCTTGATGGCAGCTATTCTTTCCAGAGTGAGATGAAATCTCAGTACTGTTTTAATTTACATTTCTTGAATGACCAGTGATGGTGAACATTTCTTCATGTATTTATTTGCCATTTGTATATCTTCCTCTGAGAACTGTGTGTTCATCACAGATGCCCATTTTTAGAGAGGGTCTTTGAATTGGGGGGCTTAATGTTTTTCAATTCTTTACATGTTCTGGATATAAGTCCTTTGTCTGAGGGACTGCTGACTAAAATTCTTTCCTATTCTGTGGTTTTCTTTTCATTCTGTTTGTTATTTCTTTTGAAGTACAAAAACTTTTTAATAATATGAGATCCCAATTATTGAGTCTTTGATGTGTTTCCCATGAAGTTTGCATTTTGTTCAGGAATTCTCTGTCTACCTCTATGCCTCTAAGATTTCTACCTACCTTGTCTTCCAGTAGATTTAGTGTTTCTGTTTTAATATTAAGATCTTTGATCCACTTAGATTTTAGTTTTGTGCATGATGATAGGCATGAGTCTAGTTTCAGTCTTCGGCATGGGGAGAGCCAATTTTTCCAACACCATTTATTATAGAGGCTGTCCTTCCAGTGAACATGTTTAAAACCTTTTTCAAATATCAGGTGGCTGAGTGTCTTTGTAGTTGTGTTTTCATCTTCTAATTTGTTCCATTGATCCTCAGGTCTATTTCTTTGCAAGTACCATGCTGTTTTTATCACTGTGGCCTTGTAATATATTTTCAAGTCAGGAATTGAGATGCCTCCTGTCTTGCTTTTGTTGCCCAGAATTGCCTTTGCTATTCTAGGTTTCTTCTGTTTCCAAATGAATTTTAGGAGTGTTTTCTCTAGATCTGTAAGTATGTTAATGGTATTTTTATTGGAATTGCATTAAATCTGTATAACAGTTTTGAAATTATTGACATTATCAAAATGTTGGTTCTTCCTAGCCAAAAGCAAGGAATATCCTTCGATTTTCTAATATCTTCTTGAATCTCCTTTTTTAGTGTAGCATAATTTTCAGCATATAGGTCTTTTACATTCTTAGATTGATTCCTAAGAATTTCATGTGTTTACATGCTGTTATGAAAGGTGATATTTCCATAATTTCTCTCTTGCTATTTGTATACCAGAATGCTATTGATTTTTGAGTGTTGACTTTGTATCCAGCTACACTGCTGAATTTATTACCTCTAGTAGCTTTTAATGGAGTTTTATGCATCTTCTATGTAGAGTATCATATCATGTGCAAATTGTGACAATTTAACTTCTTCCTTTCCTATCTTTATTACTTTTATTTCTCTATCTTGTCTGATTGCCCTGGCTAATATTTCCAGAAATATAATGAATGGGAGTGGTGATAGTGGACATCCTTGTCTTGTTCCTGATTTTAGAGTGAATGCTTTCTGTTTTTGTCCATTTTGTCCAGGGTAGCTGTTGGTTTGTCATAGATGGCCTTTATGAGATTGAGGTAGACACTGTGTATTCCGAGTTTCTGTAGGGTTTTTATCATGAACATGTGTTGGACTTTATCAAAAGCTTTTTCTGCATCTATTGAGATGACCATATCTTTTTTGTTTTTGGTTCTGTTGATGTGGTGTATTATATTTATTGATTTGCCTATGTTAACCATCCCTGCATTCCTGGGATGAATCCTATTTGGTCATGATATATAATCTTTATGATTTGCTGCATTCTATTTGCCAGTATTTTATTGAGAATCTTTGCATCAATGTTCATTAGTGAGACTGGCCTATAGTTCTCCTTTTTCATTGAGTCTTTATCTGGTTTTGGTATTAGAGGAATACTTGCCTCCAGGAATGATTTAGGAAGCTTCCTTTTTATTTCATTGAAGAGTTTGAGGAGTATTGGCATCAAATATTCTCTAAATTTCTTGTAGAATTCAACTGTGAATCCATCAGGACCTGGGCTTTTCTTTCTTGGTAAGCTTTTAATTGTGTTTTCAATTTCAATAGCTGTTATTGGGTTATTCAAAATTGCTATATCTTCTTGGTTGAGCTTTGGTAGTTCATATGTTTCTAGAAATCTGTGCATTTCCTCTGTGTTTTCCTATCTATGTGAGTAGAGATTTTTAAAATAGATATTCATGATCTTTTGAATTTCCATAGGATCTGTACTAATTTCCCTCTTTTTAGTCCTTATTGCATTAACTTGGGTTTTTTTCTTTCTTTTTCTTGATAAAGTTAGCTAGAGGTTTGTCAATAATATTTGTTCTCTAAAACAAAACCAGCTTTTTGAGTCATTAACTGTATTTTTTGTTTCAATTCCATTGATTTCTGCTCTAATCTTTACAATTTCCTCTCTTCTATGAGCTTTGGGTTTAACTTGCTCTTCTTTTTCCAGCAGCTTGAGATGAAACATTAGGTTGTTTATTTGTGCTCATTCTGTTTTCTTGATATGACAATTTATTGCTGTATATTTCCCTCTTAAGACTGCTTTCATTGCATCCCACAGATTGCAGTATGTTGTTTCCATATTTTTATTAAGTTATAGGTATTGCTTTATTTCTTCTTTAATTTCATCTCTAGTCCACTGGTTGTTCAGAAGGTTGTTATTTAACTTCTGTGTATTTATGCAGGTTTTGCAATTTCTTTTGCCATTAATTTCTAATTTCAGTGCACTATGGTCAGATATTATGCATGGGATAATTTCAATACCTTTGCATTTACTTAAGACTTTTCTATGGGGATAATATATGGTCTATTTTGGAGAATGTCCCGTGTGCAGCTGAGAAGAATGTGTACTCTGATGTGGTTGGGTGGAACACTCTGTAATCATCTACTAAGTCCAGTTGCCCCCAGTTATGATTCAGTTCTATTATTTGTGTGCTGACTTTTTATCTCGTTGATCTATCTCTCTGTGACAATGCAGTATTGAGGGCCCCTATTATAATTATGTAATTGTGTATTTTGTTTTTCATGTCCATTAGTATTTGTCTTATATAGTTGAGTGCTCCTGTATTTGGTGCATATGATTCTAATTGTTAGTTCTTCTTCTTGAATTTTTCCATTAACGAGTATGTAGTGACCTTTTTTGTCTCTTTTAATCATTTTAAGTTTGAAGTTCACATTGTTTGCAAATAGAATAGGTACCCCTGATTTTTGGGGGTTCCTGTTGCTTGGAATATTGTTTTCCATCCCTTGACTTTTAATCTATGAGTTTCTTTTTGAGTCAGATATGTTTCTGGTATACAGCATATTGTGGGATCCTGTTTCTTGTGGGATCCTGTTTCTTGATCCATTCTGTCAACCTGTCTCTATTGATAGGTGAGTTGAGGCCATTTACATTTATGGATATCACTGATATGCACTGGCTTGACTTTGCCATGTTGTGTTCCTGTTGTTTGCTTACTACTTTTTCCCATATTTTAATTGCTTATCCTATCTGGTGGTTTCTTTCTGTTGTTCTGGGGATTCTGGTCATTTTTATCTCTATCTAGCGTGTCTTTCAATACTCCTTCTATGGATGGTTTGGTGGACATGAGTTTCTTCAGTTGTTCTTTGTCATGGAAATATCTTGTTTCTCCATTAAATTTGAATGAAAGTTTTGTTGGGTATATCAGTCTGGATTGAAAGTTGTTTTCTTTCAGGGCTTGCAATACCTCACTCCAAGCTCATCTTGACTTGAGGGTTTGTGCTGAAAAGTCTGCCATGATTCTAATGGGCTTTCCTTGATAGGTGAGTTGTGTATTTTCTCTAACAGCTTTTAGTATTCTGTTTTTATGCTGCATGTCTGTGATCTTAATTATTATATGTCTGGGTGTAGATTTATGTTGGTTGTGATGGTTTGGCATTCTATATGCCTCACTTACCTGCATATCAGATTTTTCCCCATGTTTGGGAAATTTTCTGCTGTTAGTTCTGTGAATAGTTTAGTTATGACATTTACATTGACTCCTGATCTTCACTGATGCCTATTAGTCTTATATTATTTATCTTGGCATCATTTTGAAGCTGCTGGATTGTCATTTCATGCTGCTTCGGTAGAAGTTCTATCTTTTTATGATTGCTAATTACAATCCTGTCCTTGAGGTCCGAAATTCTATCCTCAGCTTCATTTAAATGGTTTTGCCAACATTCAATAGAATTTTTTTGTTTCTTGAATGTCTCTTTGAGTTTGTTTCATGAATTCTGCTTGTTTTATATATTGTTCATTCAAGGTTTCAGTCAGTTTCCCATGCTCCTGTAGTTTTTTTTTTTTCCTATTTCTTCTCTAGCTGTGCTGAGCAACTCCTTTACTACAGTTCTTATTTCTGTCTTTACATGAGAGATTACTTCTAATTTCATTGCCTCTATAGTCTCATGGACTATTTTACTTTATTTTATTTCACTTGCTATCTTTTCAGAGATTTCTGGTGTGTTACTTTTGAAGTCCTCTATTTCAATGTCTCCTGTACTTGCTCCTGGCAGAGTATATGTTTGAGATTGCATTTTGCTTTTTCGTTTTTCCATTTTCCTTTTTTGGGTTAATATTTGGTCCTTCAATCCCACTAGTGTCAACTGTTTGTAGTGTGTATTGTGGAGTATTACTGTAAAGTTGATATTTGTGCAATTGCTGGGTCCCACAATGAAGAGCTGGGCCAGTACCTGAATTCCTCCTGTAGGAACTGTTGGGTGAGTCCTATGTTCTTCCTAGGCTAACAAGCCTAGGAGTACTTATGGAAATCTACTCCTAGTTCTGCTTTTATTATGTCTTCAGGTTGTTCAGAGTAACCAGATCTCTTTATTGTGTTTGTCTTGGCTGGGACTCTACTGTGTCTCTGGATTCCCCACTGGCTCCCTTAATTTTCTCCAGGTCAGGGGAGGCCTTATTGGCACCCTCCTCAACCTACCTGATATTCTCTATGCGGAGGGAGGACTCACCTACCCACTTGCGAAGCTCAACTATGACCTACTTCTGGAGGAGGCTTCACTATTGCTCCTGTTTACCCACCGAAGTTGGTAAACACTATTCCTATATTAGCTACAAACTCTCCTCACTGATGGAAGCCTGCTGAATTCTTCTGTTTGGATGAGGGTTTACTGAGTCTCCCCTTTATACTGCATGGTTAATCCACTGCAGTCTAGGATTCTGGGGGGAGGTGTGGGAGCTGAAGATCTAAAGCAGTACTAGGTCCAGGAAGTGGGGGAGTCCCCAATGTCCACAGTGGGACTGTGGGAGTGTGCATTGCGGGCTGGATTTCCTAGGTCCTGAGGTGGGTGGCCAGGAATGCGGGGGACATGGGAGGGGCCTGGTTCTGACCCAGCCCACCCACGCTGCTGGCTAGAGCTCCTGGTCCCACCTCAAAAACTTTTCAATGCTAGGCGTATGTAATTTATAAATTGAAGACCAGTGCTTTAAAAAAAATCTCATTTGGAGAGTTTATGATTCATGTATTTTTAAAAGTTACACATGATAGTGCATCTTTGAAATAACAGTGCTAATGAAAATTTTGTTTCACATATAATCTGAAAATATAAATATGCATGTATAGTCAAATGCATTATTAATATTTTAAATCATGCAGTCAACTAGTTAGCCAACCAACCTACAAACTCTCAATCTTTGTGGAAGTTCTTTTCCCTACTAAGCATACTATCTAAAGGCTTAGTCACATGCAGTTTCCACTGAAAATAATCTGGTCACCAACTGAACAGTAAATGTATCAACTAATACTGCCAGAAAGATACATATTTACAAAAATATTCATTTGTGCAAGTTATTTTACCATCATGCATAAATACAGCAAATTTAGTGAATTCATAATTTTCCTATCTATGATTTGTTATCATTGCAAAAGACTGCATACATAAATCTAAACACACAATTTATTAGTCATCCCAAATAAAATAAGGTCTCTTCCTAAGCTTGAATTCAAGCATGATCATTTTGTGATAGATATCATATTCTTAGTAAAGTTAATGTTTAACAATATGGTAAACCATGATTTGCCCCCAGGTATTCACTATTTCCAGTTCATCTGTTTATTCCCACTAGTGAGGTAAATGATACTTGTTATTGTCAAATACAGATTAAAACAGGGAATAGTAAAATACATGCTACCCATCTTATAGACTGATTCTCCCAATAACAATTAGTGTCAACTGAATCAATGTAACAGCATTTTTTTTGGTATCAGGAATAAAACTCAGGATTTCATGCTTGCCAGGCAGGTGCAGCATCATTGAGCTATATTCCAGGCTCCCAAAATGTTAAAATTGGTCTCTTTGTGTTTTAGTTTGTGCTTAGGCCCAGGAAATACTGACTCCTTTTTTCACTCCTAGGTAAAAAGCTAGCCCTCTAAGAAGAGACTTTCAAGGCAGATAGACAAGAATAAGAATCAGTTTTTCAACACATTGGGTCATCACCTCGAGCTTGTAAAATGGGTTGCATGAACTAAAAGAGGGTCTGGAGATTAGAAGAGGTGTTTGGAAAATGGGATTATAGAAATCCTTTTGGCATATATTATTCACAATAGCCAAGATGTAGAAACAACACTGTGTTCATCAACAGGTGAATGAGTTTAAAAACTATAAAATATATGCACGTTGAAGTACTATTCCACTATAGAAGAAAGCCAGTAACATCATGAGTGAACCTAGAGGATATTATGTTAAGTGAAATTAACGAGGCCCAAGAGAGACAAATACATATGATGTTACAGGTGGTATCCAAAAAATTGAAATCAGAAATTGAGAGTATATTGATAGTTGCTGGGGCTAGAGGTAGAGACTGTGAATGGGGAAAGTGGAGGTGTTGCTCAATAGGTACAAAGTTACCATTAGATTCAAAGAATAAATTCTGATGTTCTTTGAATAACACAGTGGCTATAGTTACTAATAAGTTATTAAATGTATCTAAATAGCTAAAAGAATATTTTAAGTGTTTTCATCCCAAAAATGATAAATATTGGAGGTAATTAAATGCTAATTAACCTATTTAATTATTACAAATATATATATATATATATGAGCATAACATTGTATCCCATAAATATATACAATTATTATTTTTCAACCAGAAAGATAAAACTTTTAGAAGAGTTTAAAAGAAAAAGAAAGATAAGAATATTTTGGGAGAGTATTACATAATGCATGATATGTCCCCCATGAAGTAAGTAATCTTTCCTCACTTCAAGTTTAGCAAAAGTGACTCCAATGGGACTAATATCTTCAACAGGAAAACTTAGGAACACTGTAAACTGATATCAGTCCTAAATCTGAGAAAACTAAAGTAAAAGGTACTGGCTAGTTAGATCCTCTGACAGAAGAAAAGAGGAGTCTGAATCAAGATGGGCATGATTCGTCAGATTCTTCACAAGGTAAAGAACTTGAAGGACTTCCAATGAAGTAATATGGACCAAGAAAGAGATCCATGGCATGATATTGTTTCAGGTCATGACCGAGAGATCTCCTGGGAAGGTGGGCATATCTCAGCAAAAAATTTCTGGAATATCCCCTTATGGCCAGTGGAAATATGATTGTATACATTAAGAACTGTTGTGGGAAATTTCTGGTGGTTACAGACTTCTTCAAAAGACTTACAAAAGCAACTGACAAGTCAGTCAGCCTTAAACTGCCATACCAATGCTAGATGGCTGGAACAGAACAGAACTTTCCATTGGCTCTTAACTCTTCACCTTCTTTGACCTCACTTGGGGAAATTGAAGGGAAGGAAACAGGAAACAGGAACAGCTCATGACACTTAGAGGGGGACCTCATAGAGGAGGCAATTTTGAATCAAGCACAAAAAAGAAGAGAACAGGTGTCAACGTACAATAAATTTTTAAGTTTTTTTTTCAGTCATTACTAGTGTTATATTATTGTTATACATTATTTTACTGAACTTCTTTGGGGTAGTAAAATAAGCAGAAGGCTTTTTTTTTGGAAAACTACTAGAAAAACTGACTCCTTTTTTCACTCCTAGGTAAAAAGCTAGCCCTCTAAGAAGAGACTTTCAAGGCAGATAGACAAGAATACTGCCTACTGTATTTTCATCTAGTGCCAAAAAGTAAAAAAGAAAGAAAAGAAAACGGTCTCTAGGAACAGTTTTAAAATAAAGCAGAGGGAGAAAATGAAGTGATTTTTCTATCATACATTACAAATTATGCTTGTATATGCTAATGATTTCAATAATAATAGATAAAATTTTACAAATGCATATATATGCCAGACACATGCACTAAATCATTTCATCCTGATACCAACATTACTAAGATTTATTACTCTCATTTTCTTGGAGAGAAGTTTTTGTGTGGGTAGAAAATAACTTGCCTGCAATTGCATGACTAGTAAATAGAAAAGCCACGCAAGTGGAGTATTTCAAGTAAATCAGTATTAAATTTGTTTCCATAAATTCTTTTCTTTCACATCTGAAACACTGGATATCTAAAATGTAAACCACAGCCTTATCAGTTTAAATGTATTTACATTTTGTAGAGATATATGAGGTTATATGTGACTTGCTATGTTCTATTTCCAGAACAATGGACTGCCATACAACATGTATTTTTCCCTTAAATATATATTTCTTTTCTTTTCTTTTTGTTTTTATTGTAGGCATGGACAACCACTACTAAATGAAGTAAAGCTGAAGGGTCGTGACTTCCTGACTCTAAAGAACTTTACAGGAGAAGAAATTAAGTATATACTATGGTCATCAGCAGATCTGAAGTATAGAATAAAGCAGAAAGGCGAAGTATGTAAATTTTTCCCTAGCTTCCATTAGTGCCAATCAGCCTTTTCAAAGGCAGCTTTCCCAAAGAAGGAGCATAAAATAGATTAAAATTCCTAAAGAGTAGCTAAGTAATGAAACCTCACAGTCAAGGTAATTGATTATCACTAAGTGTATAGGCATATAAAAAACACAAAAGTCAGTTATTCTATGACAAATCATTGCACTTCTTTCATGTGGAATGCTGAAATTCATTACTGAATCAGAACATAAAGAACCATTTGGCTGGAAAGATCTTATTTTTATACCTCCTTTCTTTTCTCTATAAATTTTTTATCAAGCTAAAAATAAAGATAATATTTTTCTAGCAATAAATTTCAGTTCTGGATAGGTAGCAAATATATAATCATTGGGATAATATTAAAAAATTTGCAGTGATGTGATGTCATTTAGAAAAGCATTGTGATTAGCAAAACCAAAGTATTAAGCAAGTAGGGGAGGGAATGGGATATAGTGCTTTGCCATAAGCATTATTCTTCAGTTTGAACAATCTGTTTAAACCCATGCAATTTTTTTTGTTCTGTTTTTTTTGTTTGTTTGTTTGTTTGTTTGGGTACCAGGAATAGAACTCACAACCTTGCACTTACCAGGCAAGTGCTTGAACCACTGAGCTAAATCCCCGGCCCTGTCCAGTCTATTTATAACAAGTTTAATTAATTCAGTAGCTTCATTTATATGAAAAAATTATGAAAGCATTTTTTATTCCAAGCTCATTCAATATCTTTTTTAAGTTGGTTTCAGGTTGAGAAAGTTCAACATGACCTTAATTTTCTTATCTACTTGGCCAGCTTTCCAAACTCCAAAGGACAACCTGAAGACAAGCATGACCCCAAATACTACATGTTGATGTTACAACAGAATACTTGAAATGAGGAGGGGAGGTCTCTCTAGATCCCAGGCTTTTGTTCTTCACCCTCTGTGTATGAGAAAAGTTATCTGGCAAGATGGTATTTGTTCCAAAACTCATCCTATCAGGAAGTCCATCAACAAAAAGGAAGGAAGAAGAGCCCCACCACACACACCCCACACCCAAATGCTCCAGATTGTTTTCCAATAACTTCCAAAAACAAAGACTTTGTACACCCATTAGGGTGCAGAATGAATGTGTAGCTGAAAATCTGAGGCTTCAGCACTGACCTAAGTAGACGTGTTATGTTCCATGTTGTGACAGAGTAGCATGTTTTTAAGTGAGAAAACACCTTTTAACCAAATATCTTGGAGGTTATAAAAAATTGAATTGGCATCTCAATGGAGTTATGTAAAATAAGAGTTCCAATATGAAATATTATTATACTTTGAAACAAGTACCCAGATTGAACCCAGAATAAAATTACTTTCTAAATATATGTCAATAAGCTATGTGTATTACTGTTTCTTTTCCCCATATGTATTGGATATGGAGAAAAAACACTTTTTTTTGGTACTGGGGAATGAACTGCTCACTTACAAGGCAGGTGTCTATCCCACTGAGCTAAATCCCCAGCCCCAGGAAAAAAAAAACTTTAGAAACTTTTTATATAATATTTTTAGAGAGCTGGGACATTCCTGTAACCCAGCACTTGAGAGGCTGAAGCAGGAAGATATCATTTTGAAGCCATCCTGGATTATGTAGTGAATTCAAGGCCATATTGAACTACATAGCAAAACCCTGTCTCAAAAACACCAAATGAAACTAAAACACAACAGAGAATATTTTGAAATTCTTAGTAAAAACTTTTAAAACATAATCCTTGATATTGACTATAAGATATATTTTGCATTTTAATTCTATTTTTGTATTTCTGTCCCTGATTTTCAGTATTTACCTTTACTACAAGGGAAATCCTTAGGCATGATTTTTGAAAAAAGAAGCACTCGAACAAGGTTGTCTACAGAGACAGGTGAGTCCACTGAAAAATGTACTCTTGTGTTGAATTTGAAGGGCAAGCAGAAAGATTGGCTTTGTTTGCAGAAGTTCCTAGAAGACTCAAGTGGAAGCCCCACATAACTGTTCATATTTAAGGCAAAATATAGATGGAACCCCAAATCCCAGGCCTCAAACTCATGTGATAAATGTGTCTATTTTTATAATATGTGAAGATGCTCCAATTCTGCTAGATGGTGAAAACTTCTTCCACACCAGGAAATCCTCAGCTGTCTCAGGGTTTACTTTGTCAACTTTGGGTCTCTTCTCCTTTTAATCACAGGCAAAATCCTGAAAGGTATCTCAGTATTAAAATATTTAGGGATATAGGAATTTGCTCTTTGGTTAGTGATTATCATCATCAAATATCTATCGTGGAGTCAGTTGGGACTTCCTGTATTTCCACTGGATCTTGTCTACCTCCAATTTTCTGCAGGGCTTTTGTCCACTCTGATCCCCATTTTTGAGCTATCTCTTGGCTTGATTCCCTCAACCTGTAAATAGTTCACCAAACCACGAGGGGCACAGAGATACTGCAAGGCCATCTCTTCCCCATACAGGGAGCCAGGGAGCTCTAGAAGATTTTCCCCCAAATGAGCTCTTTCCTTAAAGCAAGGAACACATACATTATTCTCAGTACAGAGGTACCTTCAACTCTGAGCCTTCTATCATGCTCTGCACACTTTGGAAACTGGTCTGGGGAATACATAAGGCTTAGTGTCAAAGGCCCATCAATTTCTATCTCTCTTGTTCTTTTCCCCATTCATCTTGATCCCCTTCTAGTTCCCAGTATTGGAGACCAGGTGACAAGGCAAGAGGAAAAATTGGCTCTGATTATCCATATTTCCAAAATCTATGGTTTATGTCTAAAGTCTTAGGCTTTTTTTTTTAACACATACAACCCAGGCATGGAAGCCATAGAGACATGTAATAGTCACGTTTTGTTCTAGTAAAATTGTTTCTACAAATGACCATAAGCATTTTGTTAAATGATGATTTTTACCTGAAGAGGGGTTCTAAGACCAGTACAAAATTCCAAACCATAGCAACAGATACTTGAGGAAAGGAATACTGGCTCTTACAACTTATGGTTCACAGGGTATTTGTAAATATCCACAATAAATTCCTGTGGTTTAAATGCACAGGGGATGCTGCCAAACTCAGCAGGAGGAGAATTAGTCAAAATGTGTAGTTGCCATAAGTGCTTGTAGAAATGGGAAACTCCCATCAAAATCATGGCAAAGCATTTCTATTTTGTCTATGTGAATCTTAGTAGTTGTCCTCTGGCATACATTTTCAATAGGTTCAGCCTCTTTCTTTGGTGTTTAGAGTAAAAATAAAATGTAACTAATTGTCTATTGTTGCCCCAGAATTGTGCCAGTCCCTGGTGATTCTCACAGAATAAACCTTAAGAATTCCATCCCAAGCCTGAGATCCAGAGATCCAGCAATATTTCTAATCACCTCAGAGAACAGAATAAAATTATCCACCCAATTTAAATAATATCAGTTGTTTATGTAACATGTTTATTAAAATGGAAAACAGCTATAGACATTTGTAAAAATCACTAAGTGTATATGTAGTTCAATGGATTCTTATAGTGGATACATTGAAGCAACACCCAGATAGAGGAACAGAATGTTAGTAACACCCAGAAGTGCCCTTACACCGTGCAATTCTTTCTAATAGTGACTCACTCCACTCAAAGATAACTATCCCTTTGGCTTCTAACACCACCAATTAGTTTTGCCAATTTTCAAACTTATGTAAATGGAATCATTCAGCATGTACGCCTTTGTTTCTGCATCTTTTGCTGAGCCTTATGGTTGTGAGATGTATCCATGTCACTGGATAAAGCTGTAGACCACTCATTGGTCATCCACTTTTTCTGTAATTTTCCTTGAATAACCTGGAACTTCTCCTATGTGTCTAGTTGTCATTATATTCTTTTATTGCAAATTAATTGAACCAGTAGTTTTATAGATTTATTAATATCAGTAAAAATAGTAGCTGATAGAGAAATGCACAGGGCATTCTAAGAGATGGTTCTCTTCATAATTTAACACTGGTATTTCACTTTCAAGGTGAACTATAAGGTGGTACTTTCACATTTGTTTCAAATTCATTATCTTTACAAAGATGCCAAGACACAAATTGTGATACTATTCTGAAGCCATGAAAACCAAGCACAGAGAAGTAAATGACTATCTTAGTTCTGTCAGAAAGAACCCCCAGATCTTTTGTATTTACAGTGAATCCATTCTATTTTTACCCTTTCTTTCACAGCCCACAGGGATCTGTGAGGAACAGAAAGCAAAGTAAGATTTACTTTCATTTTCCCAGAGATTGAGAAATTAACAGAAGAAATTCATTGCTCAAAATATCTAGTGTGAAAGCATAAACAAATGAAACAGACAAAAGCAAACCTCTCTGGATGAATGGTAGAAAGAGTGGAGACCCACCCTTCTGTCTTCCTCCTCAGCAATGCAGCCCTTGGTGGTTTTTTCACAACACTTAACACACCTTAAGCCCTTATCAACACTTATAAACAAGTAATGATTGGATTCTGCTTTTCAATTTGAATCTGAGGCTTTTTAAAGAAAAAAATCAATGACCACAAATTGAAATTCCTTCTCAGAGGCAACATCTCTCCTTTTACTTTTTCATGAGCTGCTGAAGGCTGTGATTCCCACCTATAAACATTTTTTGTGACCCATCTTCCCACTCCCACTAATAAGTCCAGGCTCACAGTGAATCTTCTTTATAGCACAAGGAGGATTAATTATGAGTTACTACAACAAAATGATTTCTAGTTAAAGAAAGAATATGATCTGGTTCAGATGGACCAGGATGTCTTACAGCTTGTCTTCAATTTTCCTCTGTAGCTCCCACCCTTCAGTGGTATTCATCCATGTGCTAGCCAATAGTAGGTGCACAATAAATACTTTCTTAATGAATATACAGGACTTATACACAGGACTTGTTTAGATAACTTTGCCTGTTCTTAAATAAAGTGCTCAAGATTGATTATTGATTATAATCATCATTAAACTCTAGTACCTCACTTCACATTAGAAATTTCTGTTCTTTCTATTAACAAAATGAAAAAGTGTTTATCAGTGCAGACAACAGGCCCTCTCTCCCAAGTTAAAGCCCTTCCTTCTTTCATTCAATGAGTATTTCTTGAGCATTTACTCTTCACCAGTTTAAGTGCTTGAGGGACACATCAGTAAAAAAAAGCCACAAAACCCCTGCCTCCATGGAGTTTCCCTTCTACTGGGAATGCATAAAATAAATAATAGATACAATAAGCAAGTGAGTAAGATAGAACATTAGAAAGTAATATGTGACCTTAGCAAGCAGAAGAATATGTGTAGAATTGAAGAAAAATATATATACTGTCACTGAATCTTTGACTTTTACTCTTAGTGAAATGGGGAATCATTGGAGAGTTTTTAAAAAGGAGAGACACAATCTTGCTTACATTTACAAAGATGGCTCTGACTGCTCTATTGAGAATAGACAGTATGTGTAAGAGGGTGTAGAAACAACATAGATGCAGTGAAGCTTGTGAATCAGGAGATATATAAAGATAGGCTCCAACCAAGGTGATAACAGTGAAAAGTAGAAGGGGCATTTTCTAGATACATTTTAAAGGAAGAGCCTGTAATATGACTTACATATTTGACCAGTTTCCTTCTGCATCCTCACCTTCTACAACTCTGCTCATCACATTCTGGACCTTCCACACCAACCTTCTTTTTGCCCCTGAAACCCACCGATTATGATCCTTACAAAAGACCTCTAAACATATTTTTAACATATTTTTGGAGACTCATTCGCCCATCTTTCTCAGATATTCACTCAGATGTCCTACAGTCTATCTGGCTTCTTGACCATACTACATAAAAAGATCATACCTGTCTCTTACATTTTTGTCCCACCTCTTTGCTCTATTTTTTTTCTTACAGAAATCATCAGTATCTAACATATTATATATTTAATTTTCTCATTCAGTTTACAATATATCTGCCAACACTATATAAATTCCACGTAAGCAGATACTTGAGTCTTATTAACAATGCTTTCCTCAGTGACTAGAAGAGCAAGATATACATATTTTATAAAATAATGAATACAGTTCACAACCGTGCTGTGAGACTAGGACTTCTGGTCACTTCATCCTAAGATTTTGTTTAATTGTCGACAATGAGAGCACCACACATGCACCAAGAGAGTAAAAGAAGTTTATTACTCACATAATGTAGCTCTGCTTAGAGAGCTAGTGGGCTCCCAAGCTGGTCCAAAACTGGCTTCAGAAAGCTGGGAAATAAAACTGAGCTGATGTTTTATTGTGATTATGGGGTGAAGCTAAGGTGAAGATTCTGTTCACAGTTAGGGTTTTGTGGGGTTTGGCCAAAGAAGGGAGTACCCACACTTTCTTAACTTGCACAGATATAGGGCAGAAAGGGAAGTTGAAGAGGTGAGCTTCAGAAGCTTCAACTGTGAAGCATCAAAAATAGAGTCATTACAGAACTCATGGCAAGTAGGGTCATTTGGGTGCTTTGCATTCTCTAATTCTACCTGAAACCTAGCACATCAGATCAGCAAGCGATCTAGAGATTCTAGGTAAATTGCTCTGTTTCCTATATGAAGAAGCCTCAGTCCAGTTCTACTCTGTCAGCCATTTTCTGTAGATCGCAGTATGAGTTGGTCCAATGGATAGCTTCCCAATGGGTTTGAAAAAGAGTTTTGCATAATTTTCTTTGATTGTCAGAACCACTGGATATAAAATTCTTATTATAATATACATAGTGCATTTTGTCAGAGTGAGAGATTCAGTGGAGAAATGCTAATAAACTGCCAGCACATGATCATCTCTGTGAATAATCATTGCAAGAGTCACAACATGATGGCCTCTGGCTAAAACCCATTTGGTCTGGGAATATTTAAGGGAACACTTTTAAGTATAAAATAGATATAGTTACTTCGCTTTCATACAATAATGGAAATTAGGACTATTGCGATTTTTTTTACTTTTTATTATGAAATTTTTCAAATAAATAGAAAAGCAGAAATGTTAACATAAGGAGCACACCAGTTCCCCTGATAAAACATTGCAGTGATTAATATATTGCCTTCCCTCATTAATCTGTTGATTTATGTTGTTTCTATATTGTTTTAAATTTTTTTATTTTATTTTAAAAAAGAAAAAGCAGAATAAAACCAATCAAAACAAACTAGTGTGAGAGTAAGAGATAGAGGACTTCAAAACATTATGAAATCAGAAATAGTTAACATAGTGCCTTTTGATGTCTTTAAAATAGCTGCAGATCACTTTAGAAATAGTAAAAGTAGTACAGAAGAGAATAGAATAGAAACAATCAAAACAATGAATGCAACAAAGAATTTCAAAACAAGCCAATAGTAAATCCAAAATTGCCAGTATAATATATCTTGCTATCTTTGAAATAGCTGATTTTGCCACTTGATTTGACATAAACAAAACAAAAGAGAACCCAATGAAAAGAAAACCCAACCAAAGAAAACAATGGGAATGATATAGGACTTCAAAGCAATCAACAATGGCTACAATACTCAGAAGATTCCCCCTAGATGCCACACTGCATACTGCTATCCTCTGAACCTATGATCAGACCAATAGCCATAGACCTGCAATTTTAGTGAAACACCAAAGCACCATAGGCACCCAATTGCATTTTACCTCAATACCTATAATCACCTCTGGATAAGCTGGTCATTTATGGGGAAAGGGGGTTGATACTTCTTATTTGCCAACCCATGTGATGGAAGGGGCTGGGACCTGGCTATTCCAAGTCTGGCAGTTACCCACACATGGCGCATTTTCCCAGACTAGGCTTCCTTGCTGGTGTGGCCTTGTTCGCTCTCCCACCAATCCGTAAATGGCTTCCTCTATTGTTTTAAAATAAATTAAAATTATGATGACATTTTATCCCAAAATACATCAGTTTACATCTTTTAAAAGAAATAAAGAATACATCATCATTATTGTGGCCACCAAAAATAATGACTTCTTAATATCATTTATTATGACTCTATATTCATATTAGTTTATTCAAATTGTGTTAAGGCATCAGTAGAATGTTTCATGAGGCAATGGCTCAATTTTCCATTGATATATCTAAAACTCTTCGTTCCCCAGTGCACCATGCAATTACGGTTTACTCCTTTTTCACACACACACAAATAAACTAAAAAATTGTGACTACTGTATGTTTACCAAAAGATAAAGTAGAAACATTGCAATATGGAGGGAAAATAGAAAATACAAAATTGTACAAAATACACATTGTACAAAATACCTCACACAAGTCTTGTGCTTAAGATGATTTGACTTTAATTATGTATTAGAAAGTCTGCACATTGAACCTATCTCAAATGAGACAGTAAAGTTCAGATAGAAGGTCACTATGTCCCCCAATTTTACCCCAGAACATGTGACAAAATGGTTCTGCTTGTACCCGTAGAATTTAACTGTGGCTTGAAACATTCTCCTCTGTATATCCTCTTCAGTCCAATGGAATGTGCTATAAAGATGGAGTAAGAATCATGCACTTCTGCAGGTATCTGGAACAGTCTTACAATGCAAGGATGGTTGCAAACCAGTGAAAATGATATATGAGTGTTACTTAGCTTTGTCTTCATGAGAAAGGAAGTCAACAGTAGAAAGTAGTAAAGTGCCTTTAGCTTTTAGTGACTTGAAACCACCATCCTATTGGTTACTCTATTTTCAAACTTATTAAAAATTAAGTTTCAATTTATATAGCATCAAATCAATAGCTCTTTGGTGTGCATTTCAATCAATGTTGACAAGTAAATATGTAATCCACAAATTTTATGAAGTTATAAAAAATTCCCATTACCCAAGAAAATTCTCCAGTGCTTCTTCTCAGTCAGTCTCCTCTATTTTAATTTCTGCCAATCATGATTGGGTTTTCCTAGACCAGAACTTCATATAAATATCTAGTTTCTTTCATTTAATGTAACATTTATGATATTTTGTTCCTTTTTGTTAAATGTTCCACTGTAATCCATAATATCTCATGTAACTATAGCTTTTTTGCCACAGTCTTGATGGGCAGCTTTCTATTAGTTGAAAGACTTAAATTAAGCATAACCCCCCAAAGAAAAGAAACAGTGTCCCATTATTGTCAGGTCCTGAACAGCAGGATGGAGAAAGGCGTAGGATTTCAAAAGAAAGTTAAGGCCATCTGCACAAAATTTCATCCACTTTAAATTTATTTTGCTTTGCCTGTGAGTTCCCTATTAGAGAAGTTAGAGAGCTTAAACATTGTGATTGACATTGTGCCAATTCATTATAATTTTGTTTCACACTTTAGATTTTTTTCAAAATACTTCTCTTTTCTTTTCCTTTTATTGTAGGCTTTGCACTTCTGGGAGGACATCCTTGCTTTCTTACCAGGCAAGATATTCATTTGGGTGTGAATGAAAGTCTCACGGACACAGCTCGGTTTGTAAATCTTTTCTTCTCTCCAAAGTTTATTTCAGAATCTTGTGGATAAATTTCAAAAAGAAAGCATGATTTAAATAACAATTTTCCTGCTCAGATTCCTATATGTTGTTCTGTATTTTACATCGTTGTTGTTGTTGTTGTTGTTGTTGTTGTTGTTGTTTTGTACCAGGGATCAAATTCATGACCTCATGCTTGAGAGGTAGGCACTTGTACTGCTGAGTTGTATCCCTGGCCCTTCATTTTCCATCTTTATCTGATGTTTGAAATGCCTCTCTTCAATCCTCCAGCCACTTTTTCATGGGTTGAGATATTTTTTTTTCTTATCAAATTTTTAAAAGTATCTGAGAAGAAAATTTCAAACTTAGCATGACTCAGAAATTATCAAGCATGACTTCCATTTAATAGTTAAGAAAATAGAGGTCCAAGAAAATTTACAATGATTTATAACTAGTTCATATCCGAGTAGGCAATGATGTGAATAATTAGTGTCTTTTGAACATTTATTGCATATCAAGTATTGTTCTAACTCAGCTAATTATTACAACAACCTAAACAGGTTGGCATAAAGAGGAGAAACAGCCTAATTAGAAATATAGTAGCTGTTATAACACAAAATCTCAAATGTCAATGTCTTAACATAGTGCAGATATTCCTGACTGGTAAGAGAGAAGGGCAAATTATTTTAGTTCTGCAGTCATTCAGGAAATTTGGCTGAGAGTGGCTCTACCATCTTCAACATGTGCCTTCCAGTGTCACCATAGATGTTAACATCCAGCCAGAACCTAGGAAAAGAAAAGCATGAAGAAGATATCCTTGATTCAAAGTCACCTTATCAGGGAGGTGGCACAATCATTCCTATTCATATTCCATTGGCAAATATTAGTAACTCACCCTCATCAAGATAAAAGGCTCTTGCTTTCTTTATAGGGAAATATAGAAAATAGGCCTTCTAGTGCTCTCACCACTATAGCCTGTATGGTTAAGAATCTAAGGTAAATTTGTTTGTTAAATATTTTTTTCTTTTTCCCTCAGAAGGGATGATTTTTTGAAACTATGTGCTATAAGTAATTCCTTGCAAGTGCTATATGCCTATTATGGCAACTACTCTAGTATATACTAAAGAATTCACCTTATTTGACTTCTTAAAAAGATTTCAAATAATTCACATTTAAACCTCGAAGTTGTTTTATTTTGGATGTGAGAATGACAGTATTAAGAAGTGGTCTGATTATCTTTTGAATACTATGGACAGAAAAAATAAATGAACACAAACAAATTTTTGCTTGAAGTATGCTGTCACTGACTGAGATTATATTCATACAATATCTGCTACTACAAAAATGAATCATACTTTATTCCAGAGCAAATATCAAAAGCAAGTTGAGGGATGAAGCTAGAGCAATTTCAGTGGTGCTCCTTCAAATAGGATCAGGCAAACTATTTCAACTAAATCATGTGTGTACCAGTGGTTGGAAACATATCCATTTGAAAGAACAACTGAGCATTCAAAGAAGAGTTAAGCAGTGCAGACTGGCAGCCAGAGTGAGGTCAGGGCCTGTAAATCAGTAGAGTGGACAGGATCCCAAAAGAGACAAATAGCCAACCATGGATTGAAAGCTGATGATGAGCATAAATATACTGTTTTGTGTAATTGCTCTCCATGCAATTCTCATTGAAAGTCCTTAAAAGTGCTCTACATAAAACCTGATAAAAACAACCTACTCATAAGTTCTAACATAATTGTGGCCATAAAATTATTTTCATTGCTACTGGAGTATATCAATCCATTAGACTGGATCCATATAATTCTTTATGACCACTTTGTTTTATCCAAAAGACCGAATGTAATAATAGTCACTCCCTAAGTATGTCTACTATAGATGATTTATGTTTTTGTTTCTAAATTTTGGAAAAATCTTACAAAGTAAATATTATTGGACCAGTTTTTATAGATGAGCAAACCATGGCTCAGAGAAATAATGGAGCTCAAAAGTTGTCAGGATTTAAATCATACTGCCTTTTTTGATTTTTCTATTTAGTGCATAAGAAGAGCAGTGAAAAGCATTGACTTTCATGTGAGCAGGTCCCCAAGACCACCTTGAGGTGGTTCACTAGAGAGCTTCACAGGGCTCAACAAAGTCACACTTGTGGTTATGGTTTATCACAACAAAAAGATACCAGTCCCAATCAGGAAGGGAGAAAGACACATGTGAATTCCAGGATATTTGAGCTCAGCCTGGGTAACACAGCAGTTTAGTAATAACCTGTCTCAGAATAAAAGAAAAGAAAAAACAGTGTAGTGTGGTGGTGGTAGCTAGCAATATTACTCAATGTAAAAGTCCTCGCTCAATTCCCCAGTATAAAACAACAGTATAAAACAGTGTATAACAGTATTAAAAAAAGCCTTGAGTTTATCATTTTTATGTCTGAGTAGTACTCCATTATATAAATATACCACATCTTTTTTACCCATTCCTGAGTTGATGAGCATTTGGATTGTATCCAAGATTTAGCTATTACAAATTGTGCTGGTATAAACATGGGTGCACATGTAGTGCTGTAATATGGTTTCAGTTCTTCTGAGAAAATACCTTGAAGAGGAATAGCTGGGTCGAATGGAACCTCTAATCCAAGTGTTGTGAGGAATCTCCATACTGATTTCCACAGTGGTTGTACCAGTCTAAACTCACACTAATGGTGGAGAAGGGTTCCTTTCTCCCCAAAACCCCGCCAGCATTTGTTACTGGTTAATTTCTTGAGGTTAGCCATTCTTTCTGGAGTGAGATGATATCTTGTTGTTATAATTTGCATTTCTTGAATGACCAGTGATGTTGAACATTTTTTCACATATTTATTTACTATTTGTATTTCTCCATCTGAGAATTGTATATTTATGTCAAATACTCATTTTTGGATTGGGTGTTTAAATTTAGGGGGATTGATTTTTTTAATTCTTTATACATTATAGATAAAAGTCCTTTGAGGCATATTTGGCAGTTATTTTACTAATATGTGGGTTTTCTTTTCACACTGTTAGTGATTTTTTTCCATGTGCAAAAAATTTGAATAGGATGAGATCCCAGTTTTCGATTCTTTGAAATAGTTGGCATGCAGTTTGCTTCTGTTCATTAACACTCTGCCTACCCCTATGTCCTCAAGAGGCCCACCTACTTTGTCTTCCAGTAGGTTTAGTGTTTCTGTCCTAATATTTAGATCTTTGATCCATTTTGACTTAAATTTAGTGCTTGGTATGGGTGTAGTTTAAGTCTTCAGCATATAGAAAGCCAGTTTTTCCAACACCACTTATTAAATGGGTTGTTTTTCTTCCGGTGAATATGTTGGGCCCCTTTGTCAAAGATAAGGTGGCTTAGTATGTTTGTAGATGTGTTTGTCTCTTCTGTTCTGTTCCATTGATCCTAAGGTCTTTTTTTTTACCAGTAACATGCTGGTTTTATTATAGCTGCTTTGTCATATAATATCAAGTCTGGGATTGTAATGCCTCTTGCATTGCCTTTGTTGCCCAGGATTGCCTTTACCATTCTAGGTCTGTTTTGGTTTCATATTAAATTTAGGAAAGTGTTTTTCTAGATCTGTGAAGTATGTTAGTGATATTTTGATCAGGATTGCATTAAATATGTATAGCAGTTTTGAAAGTATGGCCATTTTCACAATGTTGGTTCTTCCTACCTATGAGCAAGGTACTTACTGAATTCTTTTTCAATTTCTTTTTTCAGAGTACTATAATTTTCAATGTATAAATCTTTTACTTCCTTTATTAGATTTATTCCTAAGTATTTAATTTTTTATGTTATTGTGAAGGTTGTGATTTTTCTAATTTCTCAGTGAGTTTGTTTTTTGTATACTGGAATGCTATTGACTTTTGAGTATTGACTTTGTACCCAGCTATGCTGCTGAATTTGCTTATTAATTCTAGAAGTCTATTGGAGTTTTGGGGGTCTTCTATATAAAGAACCATGTCTTCTGCAAATAATGATAATTTAACTTCTTCATTTCCTATCCTTATCCCTTTTATTACTGTTTCTTGTCTAATTGCTCTAGCTAATGCTTCCAGAACTATATTGAATAGGAGTGGTGATAGTAGACAACCTTGCCTTATTTCTGATTTTAGAGTGAAAGCTTTCAGTTTTTGACCATTTAGTATGATGTTAGCTGTTGGTTTGTCATAGATTGCTTTTAACTTTTATAGATTGAGGTAAAGACAATCTATTCCAATTTTCTCTAGGGTTTTTACCATGCATGAATGTTGGACTTTATCAAAAGCTTTTTGAGATCCATTGAGATGATCATGTGATTTGTGTCTTTCACTCTGTTAATATGGTATATTACATATATTGATTTACATATATTGAACCATCCTGAATTCCTATGATGAATCCCACTTGGTCCTGGTACATAATCTTCTTGATGATTTGTTGCATTATGTTTTCTAATATTTTGTTAAGAATTTTCCATATATGTTCATTAGAGACTTTGGCCTATAATTTTCTTTTATTTGGTTGGCTTTCTTTGGTTTTGGTATCAGGTTAATATTTATCTCCCAGAAGGAGTTAGGGAGAATTGATTCCCTTTCAATTTCATTAAAGAATTTGAGGATCATTGGCATTAAATAATCTCTAAATTTCTTATAGAATTCAGCTGTGAATCTATCAGAACCTGGGTTTATTTTTCTGGATAGTAAGTTTTTAATTATCTTTTCAATTTCATTAACTGATATTGGGTTATTCAGAAATTTTAAATCTTCTTGATTCAGCTTTGGTAATTCATGTTTCTGGGAATCTTAGGAATCTGTCCATTTCTTCTGTGTTTTTGATCCTATGAGAGTAAAGGTTGTCAAAGTAGATATTGATAATCTGTATTTCCACAGGATGTGTAGTGATTTTATCCTTTTCATTCTTTATTACATAAATTTGAGTCTTTCCTTTCCTTTTATTTGATAAGGTTGGCTAGGAGTTTATCAATTTTATTTATTCTTTCAAAGAACCAACTTTTTGATTCATTAATTCTTTGTATTGGTTTCTTAGTCTCAATTATGTTAATTTGTGCTCTGATCTTTATAATGTCCTCTCTTCATTGGGCTTTAAGCTTGACTTGTTCTTCTTATACTAAAAGTTTGAGGTATAGCATTAGGTTGTTTATTTGTGTTCATTCTGTTTTTCTGATATGAGAATTCACTGCTGTAAATTTTCCACTGATTGCTTTCATTGCATTCCAGGGGTTCCAATAAGTTTTATTTGCATTTTTGTTTAATTGTATATATTGTTTAATTTCTTCTTTAATTTTCTCTGTGATTCATTGGTTGTTCAGTGGGGTACTATTAAATTAGCATGTTTTTATGGAGCTTTTGTGCATTTTGTCATTATATCTAATTTCATTGCAGCGTGTTCAGATAATATACATGGTATAATTTAAATTACTTTGCAATTACTTTACCATGTTCTATGGTCTAGTAGATGGTCTATTTTAGAGGACATCCCATGTGCAGTTCAGAAGAATGTGTATTCTCATGTTGTTGGGTGGAACACTCTCTACATGTCTACTAAGTCCATTGTTTATTAGTTTGCTTCAGTTCTATTGTTTCTTTGCTATTTTTTTTCTAGTTGATCTGTCTCTTTGTGACAACATGGTCTTGTTTCCACATTATTATTTTATTATTGCTTATTTGATTTTTCTTGTCATTTAAGATTTGCGTTACATAGTTGGGTGCTCCTATATTTTGGTGAATATATATTTATAATTATAATCTCTTCCTCTGAAAGTTTTCCCCTAACCAATATATAGTGACCTTCTTTATCTCTTTGACCATTTTAAATTTTACATTGGCTGAAAACAGAATATCTAGCCCTGCTTTTTTTCTGGGTTCCTGTCTCATGGAGTATTGTTTTACATCCTTTGACTTTCAGTCTCTGAATTTCCTTTTTAGTTAAATGTGTTTCTTGTATACAGCATATTGTTGGATTTTGTTTCTTTTTCTCCTTTTTTAAAAATTTTATTTTGAAGGTAGTAAAATACAGCAGAACAAGATGGGACAAAGCCAATTGAGACAGTGTAGTGAAATTTGTACAGAACTTCACAGCAGGTTACCAGGATAACAGCAATAAGTACAATAGTATATCTCATTTTCTTCACAATAGTTCTTCCTTCAATCAGGTACAGCAAAATCAAAGGAAATACTGAACTTACAAAAACAGAATATTGAATAGAGCAATACCATTAATCAGAACAGAGAAAAACAGTGATAAAAATATTTGCCTTCAAAGAGATGGCAGAAGGAAATCTCCCTTATTTGCTATATTGCATATAGTCAAACTCAAAAGAGATGCTCAGATCTCTGGCTCCCACTTGCTCGTGGCAGGGGAGTGGGATGGATGTTTGATTCTTAGCCTGTGCACTATTAGGCTCACAGGTACTTACCAGAGTGGTGAGCTGCCTGCATGTTTTCCCAGCATCCCAAGTTCCACCATGATCCAGATTTCAGGAAACACTGATGGTTCTCACCCTGGGGCAGCCACGGCTTGCCAGGCCACAGCCGCTTACCAGACTGGCTAGCTCGCTGCTTGTTTTCCCAGTACCCCAAGTTCCAACATGGTGTGGATCTCAAAAAACGCTGATAGTTCTCACCCTGGGTGGCCATTGCTTGGCCAGACCACAGTCACTTACCAGAGTGGTGAGCTGCCTGCTTGTTTTCCCAGCACCCCAAGTTCTAACATTGCGAGGATCTCAGGAAACACTGATGGTTCTCACTCTGGGGCGGCCATGGCTTGCCAGGCCACAGCCACTTACCAGAGTGGCAAGCTGGCTGCTTGTTTTCCCAGGGTCCCTGGATTTTATTTCTTAATCCACTCTTCTAGTCTGTTTCTTTTGATTGGTGAATTGAAGCTATGTATGTTAATAATTGTAACTGATATGTGTTGGCTTATCTTTGTCATGTTATCTTTCTGTCGTTGGTTCTTTACCTTTCATCTCTGTTTCATTGCTTGTCCTGCTTGTTAGTTTTTTTCTGTTGTTCTTGGAATTGTCATTTTTATCTCTTTCTAAAATGTCTTCCAGTACTCTTTGTAGGGTTGGTTTGGTGGTCATGAAGTTTTCAGTTGCTTTTTGTCATGGAAGTATCTTATTTCTCCATTGACTTTGAAATACAGTTTTTTAGGGTTTGTCACCCTGCGTTGGAACTTATTTTCTTTCAGGACTTGAAATACTTCATTCCATGTTCTTCTTGATGGCTCCTGTTGTGATTCTGATAGGCTTTTCCTTATAGGTGATCTGTTTCCCTTTTCCTACCAGCTTCTAATATTCTGTTATTATGCTGAATTTCATGGATCTTGATTAATATATGTTGAGGTGTAGATTCATTTTGGTTATGGCTTTTGGAGTCCTATATGGCTCACTTATACATATGTCAGGGTCTTTTTCCCATTTGGGAAATTTTCTGGTATTACATCTGTAAAAAGCATTTTTATGTCTTTTGTGTTGTCTCCATTTTCTTTGACAATTATCAGGCTTATATTGTTTTTCTGTGCATCATCTTGCAGCTGTTGAATTATTATTTCCTGATTAATTGTTATTTTTATGAGATCTTTCCTTTCATTATCACTAGCCACAATCCTGTCTTCAAATTCTGAGAGTCTGTCTTCGATTTTATTTATGTGCTTTTGCCAGCTTTCAGTAGAATTTTTGATTTCCTGGCTATCTCCTTGAATCTGTTTTATGTATTATAATTTCTTTCTGTATTGTTCATTCAAGGTGTCCATCATTTCCTATGCTATTTTTATCTATGTCTTTTTTGGATATACCCACCAATTCTTTCATCATATTTAGCATATCTGTTTTTATCTGAGTGATTATTTCTGATCTGATTTCCTGCAGAGCTTTCTGGAGTTGTTTCTTTACTTCCATTGCTATCTTTTCAGAAATTTCAGTTGTCTTATTTCCAAATTCATCTATCTCTATGTCTTCTGTACTTGAGCTGGATGGGCTGGAAGTTTGAGATTATATTTTGTTCTTTCATTTTGGAATTTTCCTGTGTTCCCCTGAATCATCCAGATATCAAATCCTAGTTGCTTCTTGTGCTGGAAGCCCATCTGGCAGTGGGCCTCCCTGAGGGGTACATATTGCTGTGGTTCTTTGGGCCCATACTCCTGGTCCCTGTGGGCTTCAGAGATAGTTCCTGAGTGTAAGCAGGTCACTGGATGCAGTTTTCTAATCCCTAAGGGATTTACTGTGGGTTCCCGGATGACTATGGGATGCTGGAAGCAGACTCCCAGTCCCTGAGTGCCTCACTGAGGGTTCTTGGATGACTGTAGGTTGCTGGACATGGAATCTCAGTCCCTGTGTTTCTCATGGAGGGTTCCTGGATGACTATAGGGTCACAGAGCACAGATGCTTGGTTCTTATGGGCTTCAGAGATGATTCCCAGGAGTGGGTGGGTCACTGGGGGCAGAGTCCCAGTCCCCATAGGCCTCATTGAGAGTTCCTAGATGATTGTGTGTTGTTGAGCACGGACTCCCACTCCTCATGGGCCTCAGAGATAGTTCCTGGTTGAGGGGATGTTTCTGGGAGCAGCTTCCCAGTCCCCACGATCCTCACCCTTGCCCTGGTGTTAGAGAATAATTGCCAAAAATGATTCCTCATAGGAATATTCATAGGAATATCCTCATAGGGTTATACTCATAGGTAGGTAAAGAAACCATGTGAACCAGTACTCAGGGACACATCTCTTATAGCCTTCAGTTGACTCAACTGCATGTCTACATTTTAACATACTTTCTCAGTGATTCCAATGCAAGGGTAGCTGGACCAAACTTTGAGAGACCACATTTTGGGAGATGTAAGCAATCTGGGCTGTTGTGCTCTGAATCTAGGTTAATAAAGTAATGATAAAGATCATTTCTGTAGTTTCATGATAACTGATTTTGAAGGTTGAATAGATAATTTAAGTAAAATGATCCATAGCACATGTGAGTGTGTGTCTGTATGTGTGTGTGTGTACAAAAGCAGGAAACTGAAACTAGCTTCTGATTCAGTATAAAGGAATTGATTATGTATTGAATATATTACACCTAAAGGTTGACCCTGCAAGTGTAAATGTCTACAAGTCATTGGAATAAAAGTCCTTGGGTGAGACTGTGGGCTAGGGAAGTATAAGTGTGTATAAACTCAGTGGTTTAAAAAAAGAGCTCCACAGTTGCCTTGTGGGAGAATTGCAGAAAGCTGTATCTTGAAGACAGATACAATTATGATAAAAGGAAAATAAGGATAGTATAATATTATAGGAGGATGGAATGGGATGGAGAATGTGAGAAAAGGGATAGTGTAGATACTTGGAAGACTGGACTTTCTTCTGTGTAGACCACTACTGATTAATCTGTCAAAATATTAGACAACATATGCTGAAACTCAGAAATTCAATAAACCTAAATTGAATAAGACAAGAGAAATCCACTGCTTTCCATAGAAATAATTGAATGGGAGAAGTAAAGCAATGAATCTTAATGACACCTTCTCTACAACAGGTCCTGAAAAACTCTTATCAATTGCCTCCTTTGTTTTTTGTACAAGTAAACTTTTAAGATGAAAAGGTGATATTTAAATGATAGAACTTGCCCTTTCAAATCAAGAGAATAGTGTGCACTTTACACTGATTGATAGTGTTGCTTTTTCAATCTACCTGTCTGGCTGTTTGAGAGACCTGATAGAATAAAATGTGCCTGTGCATTTAGTGCAAAAAGAAACAGGGAATTTAGTGAATGCAGCAATAGAAAGGAAAAAAAGAAAAGCAAAACTAGGCAAGTCTTTTGAAAGCTTTTAAAAGTAATTTCAAAAGCATGGTTTATTTTTACAAAAGATTTAATTATTTACTCATTCAAAAATATTTATTGAATGACTAGTTTGTCTTTCAGGCATTGTTTTAGCACTAAGAATAAAATGTTGATCAAGTCGAATAAGATCTGTGTTGGAGTGGAAGCACATTCTAGAGTGAGAGGGCTTTTATAAACAAGTAAATAAACTTTCATAGGACATCAGGTTGAAATAAGTGATATGATGAAGCAGATTGATTTGTCAGTTGAGAAAAGCCTTGGATTGGGTGGTCAGGAAAAGCCTCTCTGAAGAGGTGGCAGTCAAGTTGAGAACTCAGTAAAAAGCCAGAGCCAAAAATGAAAAGCTGTGGGAAGAGCACTACAGACAAATAACAGTGGTATAAAGCCTATGATAGCAAGAAGCTGGATATACTCAGGAACAAAAGAGCTAACAATATTCTAAAATCTTCAGATGAACATATCTTAAATCTGAAAATTACTATGTGTACACATAAAATATATACACATATAATATGTGCATATAATAAATACAAATAGAGACATATATCTTTGTATGTTTTTCTTCAGTCTTATCTACCAAAGGAAGGAAAAATAAAAACTGATCACTAAATACTAAATAAAACATAAACACTAGGTATTTAAAATGTACAGAAGATGTCTAGAAATTATTCATTCATCTTTTATTCATCTTCTATTTCTTTTATTCTTTTTTACTTTAAAAAGAACAAAACAAAACAGAACAAAGCAGATCAGAACAATGCAAACAACACAGGATTTCAAAACAAGACAACAAGAAAGCAATAGTGGCTTCTATATGTCTCTTTTTTTCTTTGAAATAGTTGTCCATATCTTCACACACAATAAATTCAAACAAAACAAAATGATATAAAACAAATCGAAACAAAAGAATGACAGCATTACAGGCCTTAAAAACCAGGAAG
Source organism: Hydrochoerus hydrochaeris (assembly GCA_004027455.1). Taxonomy (NCBI): domain Eukaryota; kingdom Metazoa; phylum Chordata; class Mammalia; order Rodentia; family Hydrochaeridae; genus Hydrochoerus; species Hydrochoerus hydrochaeris. Next base: position 199,553 of record PVLA01001934.1, on the reverse strand, counting down.
TGGGAAATCAACAATGGCTACTATAATGTCTCTTGTTTTCTTCAAAATACTGTCCATACCTTCATGTACATTGAAATCACATAATAGAAAACAGACTAAAACTAATCAAAATGAAGAATAAAAGCATTATTTGACTTCAAAACAACATGATAGGAAATCAGCATTGCCTACTATAATGTCTTGTTTTCTTCAGAGTAACTGTTCATACCATCACACATAATAAAATAAATTCTTGTAAACTCTTTAGGAGAAGTTCTAGGCATGTATAATCCTATACATGTATATCTATCCTTTTCTCTTTTTTTCTTTTTTTATTTAAAGAAAGAAAGAAAAGAAAATTTAAAAAAACAAAATAGAAAGAAGTAGAATGCAGAATTCAAAAAAAGTTAACATCATAAAATTGCTAGTTGATACATTACATATTGCCATCCTAAAAATAGTTGTTAAAGTTATAAAATCAAAGCATAAAAAGTGTCTAGACACTCAAACATTGACAGTGAAAACCCTTCCGTTCAATGATCTAACAGAAATTTAGTAATATCTTACACATTATACGTAGTTATATCCTTTAGAACACTTCCCTTTAACTTTTACAATATCTATTATAATTTTTGGATCCCATTATTCTGTCAGTTTTTATTATTTTTATACTAGAGAGACAATGTGATGTTTACTAAGGTGAGTCTTGCTTATTTCACTAATGAGGATAGTCTCAAGTTGTCTCCATTTACATCTAAAGACCTCAAGAGCATCCCCTTTTTATAAGTGAGTAATATTCCACTGTATAAAAATGCCACATCTTTTTCATCCACTCTGCAGTGGATGGGCATTTTGGTTGTTTCCAAGATTTATCTATTGCAAATTGTGCTGCTATGAACATGGGTGCACATATATCACTGTGACATCGCCTTGTCAATTTTTCTGGGAAAATACCCAGGAGGGGAATAGCTGGATTGAATGGAATTTCCTAACCTAGTTTTTTGAGGAATCTCCATACTGATTTCCACAGTGGTTGCACCAGTCTGCACTCCCACCAACAGTGGAGAAGTGTTTCTTTTTCCCCACATCCTTGCCAACATTTGTTGTCAGTTGTTTTCTTGATGGCAGCCATTCTTTCTGGGCTGAGATGAAATCTCAGCGCTGTTTTAATTTGCATTTCTCGAATGACCAGTGATGGTGAACATTTCTTCATGTATTTATTTGCCATTTGTATATCTTCTCTGAGAACTGTGTGTTCATCTTGGATGCCCATTTTTGGAGAGGGTTTTTGAATTGGGGGGGCTTGATGTTTTTCAATTCTTTATATGTTCTGGATATAAGTCCTTTGTCTGAGGGATTGTTGCCTAAAATTCTTTCCCATTCTGAGGGTTTTATTTTCACTTTGTTGGTGATTTCTTTTGAAGTGCAAAAACTTTTTAGTAATATGAGTTCCCAATTGTTGATTCTTTGAAGTATTTCCTGTGCAGTTTGCTTTTTATTCAGGAATTCTCTGCCTACTCCTATGTCTCTAAGATTTTTACCTACCTTGTCCTCCAGTAGATTTAGTATTTCTGTTTTAATATTTAGATTCTTGATCCATTTAGACTTTAGTTTTGTGCATGGTGATAGGCATGGTTCTAGTTTCAGTCTTTGGCATGTGGAGAGCCAGTTTTCCCAGCACCATTTATTAAAGAGGCTATCCTTTTTCCAGTGAACATGTTTAGGCCCTTTGTCAAATATCAGGTGGCTGATTGTCTTCGTAGTTGTGCTTGCATCTTCTAATCTGTTCCATTGATCCTCAGGACTATTGGTTTGCCAGTACCATGCTGATTTTATTACTGTGGGTTTGTAAAATAATTTCAAGTCAGGAATTGAGATACCTCCTGCCTTGCCTTTGTTGCTCAGAATTTCCTTTTCTATGCTAGGTTTCTTCTATTTCCAAATGAATTTTAGGAGTGTTTTCTCTAGATCTGTGAGGCATGTTAATGGTATTTTTATTGGGATTGCATTGAATCTGTATAAGAGTTTTGGAAGTATGTCCATTTTCTCAATGTTGATTCTTCCTAGCCAAAAGCAAGGAATATCCTTTCATTTTCTAATATCCTCTTCAATATCCTTTTCTAGAGCAGTATATTTTCAGTATATAGGTCTTTCATATTCTTGGTTTGGTGGATTCCTAAGTATTTCATTATTTTAGATGCTACTGTGAAAGGTGATATTTCCATAATTTCTCTGTCTTGGATGGTTTTTTTATGCACAGGAATGATATTGATTTTTGAGTACTGATTTTGTATCCAGCTACACTGATGGCTGGATTTGTTTATTCCTTCTAGTAGTCTTTTAATAGAGTTTTTTGGGTCTTCTATGCAGAGTACCATGTTGTCTGCAAATAATGATAATTTACCTTCTTTTCCTATTTTTATTCCTTTTATGTCTCACTCTTGTCTGATTGCTCTGGCTACTATTTCCAGGACTATATTGAACAGACATGATGATAGTGGACATCTTTGTCTTGTTCCTGATTTTAGAGTGAAGAGTTTCAGTTTTTGTCCATTTAGTATAATGTTGGCTGTTGGTTTTTATAAATGGCCTTTATGAGATTTAGGTACATACAATCTATTCTGAGTTTCTGTAGTTATCATGAACAGGTGTTGGAGTTTATTGAAAGCTTTTTCTGCAACTATTGAGATGATCATGTGATTTTTATTTTTGGCTCTGTTGATGTGGTTTATTATATTTATTGATTTGCATATGTTGAACCACCCCTGCATTCCTGGAATAAATCCCATTTTGTTGTGGTGTATAATCTTCTTGATAATTGGCTGCATTTTATTTGCCAATATTTTAGCAGAAGAATCTTTGCATCAATGTTCATTAGTGAGATTGGTCTATATTTCTCCTTTTTGTTTGGGTCTTTCTCTGGTTTTGGTATCAGAGTGATACTTTCCTCAAAGAATGAGTTAGAAAAATCTGCTTGTCTTTCAATTTCATTAAAGAGTTTAAGGGATATTGGCATTAAATCTTCTCTAAATTTCTTATAGAATTCAGCCATGAATCCATCAGGAACTGGGCTTTTCTTTGCTGGTAAGTTTTTAGTATATGTGCTGCTGAAGCGAGCACTGCTGGTAAGTTTTTAATCATATTTTTTATTTCAGTAGCTGAATTAGGTTATTCAAAATTGTTATATCTTCTTGACTGAGCTTTGGTAGTTCATATGTCTCTAGAAATCTGTCCATTTCCTTTGTTTTCCACCCTATGTTTGTAGAGATTTTCAAAGTAGGTGTTCATGATCTTTTCAATTTCCATGGGATCTGTAGTAATTTCCCCCTTTTGAGCACTTGTTACGTGGATTTCAGTTTCTTCTTTCTTTTTCTTGATAAGGTTGGCCAGAGGTATTATTTAATTTCCATGTGTTGTGTGGGTTTTGCAGTTACTTTTATCATTAATTTCCAGTTTCATGGCACTATGATCCGATAACATGTATGGGATAATTTCAATTATTTTTCATTTACTTAAATATGTTCTGTGGGTTAGTATATGGTCTATTTCAGAGAATGTCCCATGTACTGCTGAGAAGAATGTATATCCTGATGTTGTTGGATGGAATACTCTGTATATGTCTATCAAATCCATTTGTTCACAGGTGTGATTCAGTTCTGTTATTTCTTTGCTGATTTTCTGTCTAGTTGATCTATCCCTTTGTGTCATTGGTGTGTTAAAGTCCCCTGTTATAATTGTGATATTGCCTATTTGATTTTTAATTTCTGTTAATACTTGCTTTGTGTAGTTTTGTGCTCTGGAATTTGGTACATATATATTTAAGATTGTTATCTCTTCCACTTGCAGTTTTCCCCTAACTAGTATGTAGTGACCTTCTTTATCTCTTTGGACCATTCTTGGTTTGAGGTTCACATGGTCTGCAAACAGAATAGCTACCCTCACTTTTTTTGAGTTCTTGTTGCATGGAATATTGTTTTCCATCCTTTGACTTTCAGTCCATGAGTTTCTTTTTGGGTTAGATGGGTTTCTTATAGACATCATATGGTTGGATGTTGTTTCTTGATCCATTTTGCCAATCTGTTTCTTTTAAATGGTGAATTGAGGCCATTTACATTAATGGTTATAACTGTCATATATTGGTTTATTGTTGACATGTTATCTTTCTGATGTTATATCTTAGCTTTCCATTCTGTTTAATTGTCTGTCTTGCTTAGTGGTTTTTTCTTATGTGTATCTAGAATGTCTTTCAGTATTCTTTGTAGGTTTGGTTTGGTGATCATGAAGTTCTTCAGCTCTTCTTTGTCATGGAAGTATCTTATTTCTCTATTCATTCTGAAGGACAGTTTTGCAGGGTACATCAGTCTGGGTTGGAAGTCGTTTTTGTTAAGGATCTGAAACACTTCACTCCATGCTTTTCTTGACTTCATTGTTTGTGTTGAGAAGTCTGTTGTGATTCTGATAGGCTTTTCTTTATAGGGGACCTGTCTCTTCTAACAGCTTTTAATATTCTGTTCTTATGTTGGATTTCTGGGATGGTGATAATTATATGTCTGGTTGTAGTTTTGTTTTGGTTATAGCTATTTGGAGTTCTATATGCCTCACTAATCTGGATGTCAGTTTCCATATTCATGTTTGGGAAGTTTTCAGCTATTACTTCTGTAAATAGCCTCTTGATATCATTTGTGTTTTCCCCTTCTTTTTCTTTTATCCCTATTAATCTTATATTGTTTTTCTTTGCATCATCTTTCAGCTATTGAATTGTTATTTCTTGATTTCTTGTTATTGTTAGAAGAACTTTCCTTTTCTGTTCACTAGCTGCAATCTTATCTTCAAGGTCTGAAATTCTATCTTCACTTTCACTGGGGCAGTTTTTGCAACTTTCATTAGAGTTTTTGATTTCTCATATATCTCTTTGAATCTGCTTAATGCATTCTATTTGTCTCTTAAACTGTTCATTCAGGGATTCTATCATTTTGCTTTGTTCCTCTAATTGTTTAGCTCTGTCTTTGTTGGATGCATTCAGTATTTGTTTCACTACTTTTAACATTTCTTCTTTTACCTGGGAGAATATTTCTGATTTGAGTTCCCTCATAGCTTCCTGTACTTGCTTCTTTATTTCAGTTGTTATGATTTCATACATTTCAGGTGTATGTGTGCTATTTTCTTCCATGTACATGGCTCCTATTTCTTGGGATGGGCTGGGGGTTTGATATTGCATTTTGTTCTTTCACTTTGCATTTTCCTGTACTTCCATGTTTCCAGCAATTTTCCAAAGCTTTCCCTCACAGCACTGCACTGGCTCGGCTCCCCCTTTGGTGGGCCTGGCTCCCCTAGTTGAATGAAGGTCGCTGGACACAGTCCACTCAAGCCCGCAGAACCTCTGGAGCCTAGTCCAATGACCCAAGGGGGCTGGGCAGGCACCCAGACGCCAGGATCAATGGTCTCAAACCCTTCTGGGTCTGTGCTGGTGATCTGCCACTCACCTCACGGCACGTGGCACCAGCTTGGCTCCCCCTTCTACCGGTCTGATTCTCCTTGTTGAATGTAGGTCACTAGGCACTGTCCACAGTCCACCCATGAAACTTCTGGGGCCCAGTCCAGTTAGCCAAGGGGGCTGGGCAGGCACCCAGCCACCTGGATTGATGGTCCCAAACCCTTCCGGGTCTGTGTTGGCGTTTTGGAACTCACCTCGCAGAGCGCGACACCAGATTGGCTCCCCCTTCAACAGATCTGGCTCCTATCAGTGGGTCACAGAGGAAATTAAAGAAGAAACTGAACAATATCTACAAGCAAACAAAAATATAAATACAACTTACCAGAACCTGTGAGATGCAATGAAAGCGGTCCTCAGAAGAAAATTTATTGCACTGAGTTCCCACATTAGGAAAACAGAATGAACACAAATAAACAACCTGATATTACAACTGAAACATCTAGAAAAAAAGAGCAAGCCAATCCAAAAGCCAAAAGAAGGGAAGAAATTATAAAGATCAGAGCAGCAATTAATACAACAGAGACTAAGAAAACAATTCAAAGAATCAATGAATCAAAGAGTTGGTTCTTTGAAAAAATAAAAATAAAATTGACAAGCCCCTAGACAACCTAATTTAAAAAAGGAAAGAAAAGACTCAAATTCATGCAATATAGAATGAAAAAGGAGAAATCACTACTGACCCTGTGGAAGTACACAAGATCATCAACAACTATTTCAAAAACCTCTACTCTCATAGGTTCGATAACACAGAAGAAATGGACAGATTCCTAGAAACATAAGAACCACCAAAGTGAGATCAAGAAGATGTAAAACTGCTGAATAACCCAATTTCAATGAATGAAGTTGAAAATGTAATCAAGTCCCTACCAACAAAGAAGAACCCAGGCCCAGACGGATTCACTGCAGAATTCCACAAGAAATACAAAGAAGACTTAATGTCAACACTCCTCAAACTCTTCAATGAAAATGAAAGGGAAGCAATTCTCCCTAAGTCATTCCTGGAAGAAAATATCATTCTTGTACTAAAACCTGAGAAAGACCCAACTAAAAAAGAACTACAGGCCAATCTCCCTAATGAACATAGATGCAAAAATTCTCAATAAAATATTGGCAAAGAGGATGCAGCAAATCAAGAAGATTATACACCATGACCAAGTGGGATTCATCCCAGGCATGCAGGGATGGTTCAACATACGTAAATCAATAAATGTAATCCACCATATCAATGGAGCCAAAAGCAAGAATCACATGATCATTTCTATAGATGCAGAAAAAGCTTTTGATAAGATCCAACACCCATTAATGATAAAAACCTTACAGAGAATTGGAATAGATGGTCTTTACCTCAATATGATAAAGGCCATCTATGACAAACCAACAGCCAGTGTCATATTAAATGGCCAAAAACTGAAAGCCTTTACCTTAAAATTAGGCACAAGACAAGGATGTCCATTATCATCGCTCCTATTCAATATAGTACTGGTAATACTAGCCAGAGCAATTAGACAAGAGAGGGAAATAAAAGGAGTAAAGATAGGAAAAGAAGAAGTTAAATTATCATTATTTTCAGATGACATGATACTCTACATAGAAGACCCCCAAACCTCCATTGAAAGTCTCCTAGATATAATAAATAAATTCAGCAAAACAGCTGGATACAAAGTCAATACTCAAAAATCAATAGCATTCTTACTAACAACAAAATCACCAAGAGAGAAATAAGAGAAGCCACACCCTTCACACTGGCATCCAAAAAATGAAATACTTAGGAATTAATCTAACAAAAGATGTAAAAGAGTTGTACAGGGAAAATTATAATATCCTGAAAAAAGAAATTGAAGAGAACCTCAGAAAATGAAAAGACATCCCTTGTTCATGGATAGGAAGAATAAATATTGTAAAAATGGCCATTCTCCCAAAATTGTTATATACATTCATTGCAATCCCAATGAAAATACCACTAGCATACCTCATAGATCTAGAGAAATCACTCATAAAATTCATCTGGAACCAGAAGAGACCTAGAATGGCAAAGGCAATTCTAAGCAGCAAAGCCAAGGCAGGAGGCATCACAATCCCTGACTTGAACTTACACTACAAAGCTACTGTAATAAAATCAACATGGTAATGGAATAAAAACAGACCTGAAGATCAATGGAATAGATTAGAAGATACAACTACAAACACACTCAACCACCTTATCTTTGATAAAGGGGCCAAGCATGTTCACTGGAATAACGACAGTCTCTTTAATAAATGGTGCTGGAAAAATTGGTTATCCATATGCCGAAAACTAAAAATAGACCCATGCCTATCACCATGTACTAAACTAAAATCCAAATAGATCAAAGATCTAAATATTAAAACAGAAACACTAAATCTGTTGAAAGACAAAGTAGGGAAAAATCTTGAAGACATAGGGGTAGGTAGAGAATTCATGAACAAGAACCAAATTGCACAGGAAATACTTGCAAGAATCAATAACTGGGATCATATCTTATTAAATAGTTTCTGCATGTCCAAAGAAATCTCCAGCAGAGTGAAAAGAAAACCTACAAACTGGGAAAAAATCTTAATGAACTGTCCCTCAGACAAACGACTTCTGTCTAGAATTTATAAAGAATTAAAAAATATCAGACCCCCAAAATGCAAAGACCCAATCCAAAAATGGACATCCGAGATGAACATACAGTTCTCAGATGAAGAAATATGAATGGCAAATAGATACATGAAAAAATGTTCATCATCACTGATCATTAGAGAAATGCAAATTAAAACCACACTGAGATACCATCTCACTCCAGAAAGAATGGCCAGGATCAACAAAACTACCAACAACAAATGCTGGAGAGGATGTCGGGAAAAAGGAACTCTTCTGTACTGTTGGTGTTAGTGTTGACTGGTGCAACCACTGTGGAGGTCAATCTGGAGATTCCTCAAAAAGCTGGGGCTGGAGGTCCCATTTGATCCAGCTATTCCACTCTTAGGCATATTCCCAGAACTGAAAACGTCTTACCACAGTGATATATGTGCACCCATGTCTATAACAGCACAATTTATAATAGCCAGATCTTGGAAACAACCTAAATGCCCATCAGCTGAGGAATGGATAAAAAAGATGTGGTACTTTTATAGAATGGAGTACTACTCAGCTATAAAGAATGATCACATTGAGATATTTATAAATAAATGGATGCATCTTGAATCTATACTCTTAAGTGAAATAAATCAAACTCACCTGTATAAATACCATGTAGTATCCCTAGTGTAAGAAATGGTAAGAGTACAGAAGATTTTATGGAAATCATGGTTCACCGTTATACTGCTTTAATGTCTTATGTTTTCATTCATTGGTTGGAATGGTTTTATTCTGTTTTGTTTGATCTTAATATATGTGATCATATGAATAGTTACTTTGAAGACAAGACAGTAATGTAGCCAGTGTTGATTTAATATCATCTTGCTCTGAAGTCCTACCATGCTTTTGTTTTTCTATTACCATTGGTTCTATCATGTTGTGTCTTATTGGATTTTAATATGTATGATAGTAAAAACAAAATTTTTATGGAAAATGGTATAATATAGCTGCCATTGTTCATCTTTGGTTATATGGTTCAGAATGTCTTGGAATACTTCCATTCTCTTGAGTTGTTTATTCTACTTTGTTATGTTTGACATTATTGTGTGTAAAGCTAAGCTCAACTATTTCAAAGAAAGAGACATTATGATTGCTACTGTTAATGTCCAATTGTCTTGTTGTGAAGTGCTGTATTGCATACATTGTTCTGTTCTGATCTGCTTAGATCTGTCCTCTTTTGTTTTATTCTCTTTAAAATAAAAAAAAATTTTAAAAAGTTTGGCCAGAGGTTTATCAATTTTGTTTATTCTTTCAAAAAACCAGCTCTTTGATTCATTAATTCTTTGTATTGATTTTTTTGTATCAATTGCATTGATTTCTGCTCTAATCTTTACAATTTCCTCTCTTCTATGAGCTTTGGTTTTGACTTGCTCTTCCTTTTCTATAAACTTGAGATGTAGCACTAGGTTATTTATTTGTGTTCATTCCATTTTCTTTATGTGACTATATATTGTTATATATTTCCCTCTTATGACTGCTTTCATTGCGTCCCATAGGTTATGGTATGTTGTATCTGTATTTTGATTGTATTGCAAGTATTGTTTATTTCTTCTTTAATTTCATCTGTAACCCACTGGTTACTCAGAAGGTTGTTATTTAATTTCAATATATTTATGCCAGTTTTGCTTTTTTTTGCCATTGATTTCCTGTTTTAGTGCACTATGATCAGATATTATGCATGGGATAATTTTGCTCACTTTGCATTTAGTTAAGAATGCTTTGTGGGTTAATATATGGTCTATTTTGGAGGATGTACCAGTGCAGCTGAGAAGTATTTTTATTCTGATGTGGTTGGATGGAACACTCTGTAAACATCCACTAAATATATCCATTCACAGGTATGATTGAGTTCTATTATTTCTTTGCTGACTTTTTGTCTAGTTGAGCTATCTTTTTGTGACAGTGGGGTGTTAAGGTGTCCTATTACAATTATGTCCTTGTGTATTTGGTTTTTCATGTTCATTAGTATTTGTCTTATATAGTTGGGTGGTCCTCTATTTGATGCATATATATTTATATTTGTTAGTTCTTCCTCTTGTATGTAGTTTTCCACTGGCAAGTATGTAGTAGCCTTCATCATCTCTTTTAATCTTTTCAGGTTTGAAATTCACTTTGTCTGCAAACAAAATAGCTACCCCTACTTTTTTCTGGGTTCCTGTTGCATGGAATACTGTTTTCCATCCCTTGACTTCTAATCTATGAGTTTCTTTTTGAGTTAGATGTGTTTTTTGTATACAGTATATTGTGCAATTCTGTTTTTTGATCCATTCTGTCAACCTGTCTGTTTTGATAGGTGAATTGAGACATTTACATTTATGGATATCACTGATATGTACTGGCTTGACTTTACCATGTTGTGTTCTTGTTGTTGATTTCCTAATTCTCTCCCTTGTTTAATTTCTTGTCCAGCCTGGTGGTTTCTTTCTGGCATTGTTCTGGAGATTGTGGTCATTTTTATCTCTGTCTAGTATGTCTTTCAGTACTCTTTGTAGAGTTGGTTTGGTGGACATGAATTTCTTCAGTTGTTTGTCATGGAAGTATCTTGTTTCTCCATTAAATTTGAAAGACAATTTTCTTGGGTACATCAGTCTGGGTTGAAAGTTGTTTTCTTTTAGGACTTGAAATACTTCACTCCAAGCTCATCTTAATCTGAACGTTTGTGCCAAAAAGTCTGCCATGATTCTATGGCTTTCCTTGATAGGTTAGTTGTGTCTTTTCTCTAACAGCTTTTAGTATTCTGGCTTTATGCTATATATCTGGGGTCTTAATTTTTATATGTCTGGGTGTAGATTTATGTTGGTTGTGACTGTTTGGCATTCTGTATCCCTCATTTATTTGTATATTAGATTTTTCCCCATTTGGGGAAATTTTCTGCTATTGCTTCTGTGAATATTTATTTCTGTCATTTGCATTAACTCCTGCATCTTCACTGATGCCTATTAGTCTTATATTGTTTCTTTTGCCATCATCTTGAAACTTTTGGATTGTCATTTCATGCTGCTTTGTTGTTTTTATAAGTTCTACCCTTTCATGATCCCTGTCTGCAATCCTGTCCTTAAGGTCTGAAATTCTATCCTCAGTTTCATTTAAATGGCTTTACCAACTTTCAATAGAAGTTTTTGTTTCTTGAATATCTCTTTGAATTTGTTTCATGGATTCTGCTTGTTTTGTACATTGTTCATTCAAAGTTTCAATTTCCCATGCTCCTGTATTTTTGTATCTATTTCTTCTCTTGCTATGTTGAGCAAATCATTTACTAAGGTTGTTATTTCTGTCTTTATGTAAGACATTATTTCTAATTTGATTTTCTCTATAGACTCAAGGATTTGTTTCTTTACTTCATTTGCGATCTTTTCAGAGATTTCTGGTGTATGGCTTTTAAAGTCCTCTATTTCAATGTTGCCTGTAATTGCTCCTGATGGACTAGATGTTTGAGATTGCATTTTGCCTTTTTGTTTTGTCACTTTCACCTTTTATGTAACTATTTGATGTTTCAGTCCTAACAGTCTCAACTGTCTGTAGTGTGAATTTTAGGGTCCTACTGTGTGGTTGATGTTTGTTCAATTGCTGGGTACCACAATGAAGAGGAAAGCTATTCACCTGAATTCCTCCTGCAGGGCCTGTTGGGTAAGTCCTACATTCTTCCTGGGCTAACTAGCCTAGAAGTACTGATGTAGATCAACTCTTAGTTCCTGCTGTTGGTATATCTTCATGTTGTTGCAGGTCACCAGATCTCCCTGTCTATAGTGTTTGTGTCAGTTGAGGCCCTACTGTGTCACTGGGGGGTCTCATAAGCATTTTTAATTTTCTTCAAGTTTGGCAAGGCCTTACTGGCACACTCCTCAATCTGTCTGATGTTCTCTGTATAGAGGAGGGGATTACCCACTCTCTTGCCACGTTTGCAAAGGTCTTACAGTTGGAAGGAGCTTCACTTCCATTCCTATTTACCTACTGCAGACCTCTATTTTAGAGGCAAACTCATCATACTGACTGGTGTCTGCTGAGGTCTTCTGTTTGAGTGAGGGGTTCCTCAGTCTCCCATCAAGCCAGCATGGTAATCTGCTGTAGTCCAAGGTTCTGGGAGAAGGGGTTAGATCCAAAGTTCAACCACAGTACTAGTTCTAACAGGTGGGGGCATTCCCCAAGGGGCAGGCCTGTGGCAGTGGTCAGAGGTGACCCAGGCATGCCGGACCAAGGGGAGGTCTGTGGCAGGGGTCTGAGATGGCCCAGGTTCCGGGTTGAGGGGTGGGCCCACAGCAGCAGTTCAAGGTGACCCAAGCATGCTGGGCAAAGGGGTGGGCTTACGGCAGTGGTCTGAGGCAGCTCAGTCATGCAGGGGGCGTCCCAGTTGTTCCAGGCCAAGGGTTGGGCCCATGGCGTTGGTCTGAGACAACCCAGGTGTGCAGGGCAGAGGGGCAGGCCCCTTATTCATTCATCTTGCATAACTGACACTTTATACCCATTGAACACCAAGTCCCATTCCCCCTAGTAACCACTACTCTCTTTGCTTCTGGGTTGACTATTTTAGATACTTCATGTTAGTGAAATTAGCCAGTATTTTCTCTGACTGGATTATTTCACTTAGTATAATGCATTCCAGTTTTATCTTTATTTTGGCATAAGGTGGGATTTCTATCTTTTTAATGTTGAATGATATTACAATATATATATATATATATATATATATATATATATATATATATATGTGTGTGTGTGTATCACATTTTCTTTCTCCATTCACCTGATGGTAGATATTTAGGTTGTTTCCACACCGGCTGTTGTGAATAATGCTGCAAGGAACATGAAAGTACAAATATCTATCTCTTCCAGATCATGATTTCAATTATTTTGCATAAGTACTGAGAATCAGTGTCACCAAATCATATGGTAGTTCTGTCTTTAAGTTTTTGAGGAAATCACATAATCTTTTCCCTCCCTGCTTAATCACATTCCCACCAATAGTGTACAAGTGTTCCCTTTTCTTTACACTTTCAGTGACCTTTTAGTAGCAACCATTCTAACAGGTGCAAATTGATGGCTCACTGTGGTTTTGATATGCACTTGCGTGCTGGTTACTCATATTAAGCTCCTTTTCATATACCTGCTAACCATCTGTATGTCTTTTTTGCAAGAATGTATATTCAAATCCTTTTTTCATTTTTTAAAATATGTTTTATTTTTCTGTCAAATTGTAGGAGTTCCTTAAATATTTTAGATGTTAAACACTGTATCAGATAAACGATTGCTGTGTTCATAAGGATAGACTTTCAATTTGACTGACTTTGAGACCTTCCCAGGGATTAGTGGAGTACACATCTGTTTGTGTTGTTTGACTCACAGAGGCATGACTTTGAGTACTAAATCTCCTCCCCTGCCCCTTTCTCTCTGGCACTGATCCTGTACTCTACTTCTCAGCCTCCATAAACTAAGCAGCTTTGTTCCACAATGCTCTTCCTCTGTGATGTTCCTCAGTTGAAGACAGCCGATTGTAGGCTGAGATCTCTGAAACCATGAATTAAGTTAAACCTCTCCTCCTTTAAATTGTGTGTGTCCAATATTAAGTCCCATTATTTGGAAAGCTGGATAATAATGTTGTAAGTATTTTCATCCTGTTGATTGCCTTTTCACTCTAGTGATTCTTTTGCTGTGCAGAAGCCTTTTAGATTACATATTAAATATTCTTAGCACAATAAAAATATATTTAGATTCAAGATTTTAAGAGCTAGTTCATAATAAACAAGTACCCCAAACAATTCCACAATTAAAGAAATAAAAATAGAGCTATTTTTCCTTCAGTTATAATAATAAAACTTGTTAACTGGTTCATTTTACAATATATTGTGAATGAATTCTCCCTACCTAAGTCTGAGTTGAATATCATATAATATGAAGGTGAGTGAAGGGAAGCACCAAGATGGATATTTCCGCTGATATTTTGGATGAGCTAATACGTTGCAGATCTCTAACACTATTTTTGTGTTCAACAATTCATTATGAAGAATCACAGAACTCAATATACTGTTACAGTAAGGGCTAGGATTTATTGCAACTAAAAAATCAAAATCAAAATCACAAAGGGAAATTTGAGTCTACAACTTAGTGGTAGAGCACTAGCCCAGCATGTGCCAAGCCTTTGGTTCAATCTACAGTACTGAAAACATTTTTAAAAACATATTTGATTTGAAATCCAAGTGAGCAGTAACTTCTGGAGCACTATCACATTATGAGCAATTGTTTTTCCAAGGACAGCCATAAAAGTATCTCACAAGCTGGGCATAGTGGTGCATCCCTGTAATCCCAGCTACCTGAGAAACCAAGGCAGTAAGATTACAAATTCTTCCATCCTTGGCAATTTAGTGAGACCCTGTCTCAGAATTAAAACAAAACAAAGAGTATTGGAACGTGGTTCAGTGGCAGAGCACTTTAGCATGTTCCAGGCCCTGAGTTCAATTAACACTTGAAAAAAAAATAATAAAAGGAAAAAACACATGGGTTAAAGTCCTGAGGAATTTGGAGGCACGTTCTCAAGTCTTAGTCCAATGGAATTGTTACCAATAAATTTTTAGCCCCTTCCTTGCAGAAGGAAGCCCCTCCAAAGAAGAATGTTTTTACACTCAGTGTCGTGAAGCCAAAAATCAAAACTGAAGCTGAGCACCAACAGCACAAATTTATTTTGTGGCCTGAGAATGGAGAATGGGAAATTTAGCTTATAAATCAATTCCTTAACCCACTGGTGTAGGAAAGACATAGATACAGGGAAAAATAAATGAGGGAAGAAGGTTATGCTAATACAGGGGAAGAATGGTCATGTTTCTTTTTTCCTGATTATGCAAAGGTTTCTCCAGTTTCTGGTACTATCATTTTTTATTCTTTTTATAGTATGGTACTTCCTGTCATGTCAGTTAATGGATGTGTCACTTAATATAGAAATTGGATTATACAGTAGTGTGAAATCTTCCAGAGGTCATTTGGGCAGGCATTTTGTACCTGGCTTATTTCAGCCAATCACGATGAAGAGGAACATTTAACTGTCAAGCACTGTGTTCTCAAGGAAAAACACAGGGTGGAGTAAGAGGAAAGCTGGGCCATGTAGATACCATACTTTATTGTGTAACAGAGTTGCACAAAATGCACCTTATTTCTTCAACAATCTGATCCTAGGGTTTCTTCTTTTAATTGGGGACTGTCACATTATTGCCCTCTGCATAGCACAAACCCAAATTCCAGTCTTTCATAAAGTAGGTGTTCACTATAAATCACAGTGTGCATATCCTTATCAATTCTGGCAATGATAGAAACTCTCCTAAAGACCAAGTTCCCAGACACCAGCCCAGGGCCACCACATGGTTAGTATAACCATCTTAGTACTGCTATATTACCTCTTTTCTTCACAACTGAGCTTTCATTGCTCTTTTGTATTTGGCCATCTTTCTTCTATTTAGATGACCTCTAACTGGCTAGGCAGTGGATCCTATACTTGTGAGAGGACAACAGTAAGATCTGGGTAGCTTCCTCAATTTAATATAAATCCCTAGAGGCCCAGGCTCCAATCACATAGAATCAACTCCATTGCTCAATTTCCACTTTTGAGTGTTCTCTCTTAGCAACTATTTCTACCCCCTAACATGTCAGAAATCAAAAAATGCACACATGTACATTTATGAATTCTCTGGTGCTATACTGGTTTAAGAGCTGAATTTTTTTTGGCCTTTCTCTGGGCTTGTTCGTTTAGATATAACACAAAAAGTGACACCTCAGAATGATTCAGATCACTGATTCTTTAGAAAATTAAAATCAGATGGAACTTAGCAATGGCAATGGGACATTATCACTGCAGTTTCAAGGCTTTGTATTTTTTCCATAATGGTAGCTGTTCATACCTAATGTTCTGAGTGCACTATTGAAAGGTGCATAATAGCTTCACAGTCATTTTCACTTTAATACAGTACTTAGTAATACAGCTTCAGGAACCACATGTGTGAAAGGCTCCATATAAAACCAACTAATGTAATGTTGTTTTACTCTAATTACTTTCCACACAGTTGTAATTCTCTTATAGTAGTGAAATGTGTTCTGCTAATGTAAAACTAAAAAAAAAAGGAAAATCAGCATAAGCTACTATGTTAATTTCCCAAAGCTGATATCACAAATTTCCACAAAGTTCATGGCTTAAAACAACAGAAATTTATTCTCTTACAATTCTAGGGACTGGGGTATAAACCCAAAGCCCATGTGTTAGCTAGATATGATTATCTTTCTGGCGGGTCATGGTATTCCTTGATATTTGTTGGAATATAGCTGCATGATTCCATAATCTGCTTCCGTTTTCACTTGGGCTTTTTCTCTGTATCCTTATGTATTGTCTCCATTTTTTATTTAAAGAGAAAAAACAGAAAAAGGGTAGAAATATTACAGAATTTTTAAAAAAACAAACAGTAAGAAATCACTAGTTGATAAATTACATATCGTCCTTTAGAAATAGTTGTTCAAGTTACAAAATTAAAGCATTAAAAAGTGGACATTCAAGCAGTGAGATCTGTCCGACTATCCCACAAGAACTTAGAAATATGGTTATAAATCCTACACACTTAAATATACATGCAGTTGTATCTTTTATAGCACTTTCAATTTCCTCTCCTACTTTACAATAGCAATTACACATTTTTAAAATTTTATTTAAAGAGAAAAAAAGCAAAACAGAACAAAGGGTATCAACAATACAGAATTCTAAAAGAAAAAAAGAAAAAACACTAAGAAATCAATAGTTGATAAATTACATATTGTTATCTTGGACGTAGTTGTTTAACTTACAAAATTAAAGGATTCATAGTAAACATTCAGTGAGACTACAAACAGTTCTGCTAAAAGGTCCAACAAAGATTCAGGATTATGGTAATCCATTTTGCATACTTCAACATACATGCAACTTAAAGCACTTTCTTTATCTCTCTTTTTTATAATAGTGATTACACATTTTGGGTTTTATTACTCTTATAGTTCTTATTACTTTTTACACTAGAGACATGATGTGATATTTATAAATATGATTCTTATTTCACTAATGAGGATAGTCTCAAATTGTCTCCATTTACCTATGAAGGCCTCAAGATCATCCTTTTATATAGCTGAGTAATATTCCATTGTATAAAAATGCCACATCTTTTTCATCCACTCTGCAGTGGATGGGCATTTTGGTTGTTTCCAAGAATTAGCAATTACAAAATGTGTTGCTCTGAACATGGGTGCAGATATATCACTGTGATATGAAATTTTCAGGTCTTCTGGGAAAATACCCAGGAGGGGAATGGCTAGGTTCAATGGAGCTTCCAATCCTAGGCTTCACCTAGGAAGCTACCCCTGCTTTTTTCTGGGTTCCTGTTGCATGGAATACTGTTTTCCATCCTTTGACTTTTAACCTATTAGATGTGTTTCTTGTACACAGCATACTGTGGGATCCTGTTTCTTGATCCATTCTGTCAATATAGTTCTTTGTATAGAAGAATTGAGGCCACTTACATTTATGGATAGCACTGATATATACTGGCTCGACTTTGCCATGTTGTGTTCCAGTTGTTTGCTTTCTGCTTTTCCCCTTATTTAATTGCTTATCCTACCTGTTGGTTTCTTTCTGTTGTTGTTTTGGGGATTGTGATCATTTTTATCTCTGTCTAGCATGTCTTTCAGTACTCTTTCTAGGTTTGGTTTGTGGATGTGAATTTCTTCAGTTGTTCTTTGTCATGGAAGTATCTTGTTTCCCCATTAAATTTGAATGAAAGTTTTGCTGGGTTTATCAGTCTGGGTTGAAAGTTGTTTTCTTTCAGGGCTTGAAATACCTCATGCCAAGCTCATGTTGACTTAAGGGTTTGTACTGAAAATTCTGCTGTGATTCTAATGGCTTTCCTTGATAGGTGAGTTGTGTCTTTTCCCTAACAGCTTTTAGTATTCTGTTTTTATGCTGTGTTTCTGAGATCTATTATTATTTGTCTGGGTGTGGATTTATATCGATTGTGACTGTTTGGCATTCTATATGCCTCACTTATCTGCATATCAGATTCTTTCCCCATGTTTGAGAAATTTTCTGCTATTACTTCTGTGAATATGTATGTCGTTTGCATTGACTCCTGCATCTTCACTAATGCCCATTAATCTTATATTGTTGCTCTTGGCATCATCATGAAGCTTATGGATTGTCATTTCATGCTGCTTTGTTATTTTTAAAAGTTCTACCCTTTCCTGATCACTAATTGCGATTCTGTCCTCAAGGTCTGAAATCCTATAATCAGCTTCATTTAGGCGGTTTTGCATGCTTTCAATAGAATTTTTTGTTTCTTGGATGTCTATTTGAGTTTCTTTCATGAATTCTGCTTCTTTTCTGTATTGTTCATTCAAGGTTTCAATCAGTTTCCCATGCTCCTATACTTTTTTCTCTATTTCTTCTTTAGCTGCATTCAACTCTCCTTTACTAAGGTTGCTATTTCTGTCTTTACATGGGAGAGTACTTCTAATTTGATTTCCTCTATAGCCTCATGGAGTTGTTTGTTTGGTTTTTTTTTTTAATTTCACTCACTATCTTTTCAGAGATTCCCTGTGTGTTATTTTTGGGGTCTTCTATTTCAGTATCTCCTGTAGTTGCTTCTGGTGGACTAGATGTTTGGGACTGTATTTTGCTTTTTCGTTTTGCCATTTTCACTCTGCCTGATGTTTTCTTTGTGTAAGAGAGGGTCACCCACACTCTTTTCAGACTCACCAAGATCTTAAAGTTAGTTGGAGTGGGCTTTACTACTGGCCCTATTAATACACTGTACACCTCTGTTTTAGGGACATACTCACCACACTGACACAGTTCATCCACTGTAGTCCAAGTTTCTCCACCTGGGAGCAAAGTTCCAAGTATTTTCTGTGCACTGGGATTCCACCAGAGTGTGTGGTCAGGGCCCAAGGCTGTATTCTGGGTTCTGCTCGCTGCTTGGCATTCGCTGAGCATGGCCAGGTTAGGCCCTGGTCCTTTTGTGCACCTTGGGGTGGTCTAGGAAGCAGTGCATGGTCTTAGCCCCTTGGAGCAAGGTCAAAGTCCCTTTCCCTGCACTGGGATTCCCTCCATTTTCAAACTAAAGACAGCAATCATTGAATTTAGGAGTTACCTTACTCTGTACAGTTTCATCTAACTAATCACATCTACAAAGACTCTACACGCAGTTAGGGTTTGTGATTCTAGGTGAATATGCATTTTAGGGGAGGGGGATATCATTTAACCCACTACAACCACATATCTTTTAAGTCCTTGTAGCAACATGGAAAGTTTTCTTTTGCTGACATTGAGATACTTCAAATCATGGAAGTCATGGTGGGATTTGTCCATGAGAAACAGTAAAAAGAAAGAGTGAAGCATTTTCATATAGAAAAGATATTTTAAAAAGGTAGAACACTATGATGAAAGTATTTATGCCAATGATATTAAGATAAAAATGTATAACTTTTTATGTTTCTTGGGAAAATATCTTAAAATATTGCTACCTACTGGAAAATATATACCTAATTAGGTACAAACAAATTTGATACTTAATAAGAAATATGTTATCTCCATGAATCTCTACAAAAAGAGTATTGAGACACTGCATAGAGTACTTATGTATTCATGGGTAAATGGTGAAAAAAGCCAATATCTCACAGCCTGAACTATATCCTCTTAGAGGTGATGTGCTATAGTGCAAACATCAAACTTTAAACAGTGTCAGCTTTGAGTTGAATTCTCAGTTCTGCCACATACTGGTATTTATGGTTTGGATCAACTGCTTCGTGAGTCCCAGATTCCTGAGTTGCAAAATGGAAATACTAATACTAATCTTCATGAGTTACAGAAAGAGGAATAATATCTTGCTTGTAACAGACAGGGATACAGAACAAAAATCAAGTAATATTGGTCAAATCAAGTTTTGCTCTTACCCAATCTCTACACTGTCTCTGACTCAATTCTGGCCCTCTCTGTGGTTTCCCAGGCAGTTTACACTGACCCAACACCAAACTTTCTATAGCATATTTGAGGAAGTCATTCAGAATGTATTATGCACCACCATTTTTTTCTCTATGATCCTCAAACTTGGGAACAAACATCTAAGTCAAAATGATCTAAGCATTATAGAATATTTCACTAATGAATCAAATAAGGCAATTTTATTCAACATTCATAGATTTTTCTGAAATGATTTTATCTCAGTTTGCTGAAGGCATTATAATGCCTCTATCTTCATTATTATTATATTGATATAAGTAAAATGATAAACTGGATTGAGATACCAGAGAGCTAAAATATTTTTACTCCAGGAGGATGACTCAGTCAGAGTATATCCTTTGACCAATTTACATTAGAGATAGCCCTAATGTGTCCTCTGGGTATAGGTCTGCTTTGATAAAAAATAAAAATAGGAAATAACAATTTTGAAAATAATTACAGGGCTTTTATTGCTGTCATTATGCACAAAAAAAACATTACCCCCACTGTTTCCTAGTCAGCTATTTAATAAGAGTTTTCTCATATATGGGGGATCTAAGGGCAAAAGGCTACAGAAAAGCAGAAGGGGAACTGTGAGGACAAGGGAAAGGAAGAAGAGCAGAAGGTGCTATGGAGACTGGATATCATCAAAGCACAATTAATATGCACTGATGCACTAATTATTAGAACAAAAAGAGCTGACATCAATAACCAGCTGGAATCTATTTCAAGACAGGATGAGGACAATGGGAGAATGGATGACAGGATCTTATAAGAATATGGTCTCCTTTTACCTTTGGCTTTTAAAACACTGTAGACATCTAGTTGGTGAGATGTAACTACTCTGAGTATCTCTGAGTAACCCCTGGCTTATTTATGGATAATCAACAACCATTGGAGTGGCATATAGGGTTTTATTAACAGACAACTGTTTAGTGCCAGAAAGTGCCTAATGTCTTTGATGCCAACCTGAGACAAATCAGGCACATCCTGG
Organism: Hydrochoerus hydrochaeris; assembly: GCA_004027455.1. Taxonomy (NCBI): domain Eukaryota; kingdom Metazoa; phylum Chordata; class Mammalia; order Rodentia; family Hydrochaeridae; genus Hydrochoerus; species Hydrochoerus hydrochaeris. The sequence continues at coordinate 178,459 of PVLA01001934.1, read as the reverse complement.
CTTGAATGAAAGCCAGTTCTACCCTGACCACCATGCAGTCTCCTTCCCTCTTACCCAAGACTTGCTGCTACCCTTTGCCACACTTTTGGCACTAAGTCCTCCCAATAAATTACACTCTGTAATCTTGACTCAGTCTAGTTCTTTCTTTGTTTTCATGGAAATTTGCAGCCTGTGTGCCTGTACTCATATACCAATATTAGATTTTGCCAAAAAAAGACACATTTGCTATGTTCCAATGTTTTAGAAATAGCTCAAGTTCTTCTGAAAGGATCGAGATTGCTGTGTGACTGTCCATCTCCTCGATATCCATATCTACATTTGCTCTTAAAATCTGACCCAACACAATACATTTTGAATGTTTGCATTTTTGTTTGCTTTTAGTACTTGTTCCTCCAGTCCCACAGACTGTCCTCCCCTCCCTTTCCTTTTCCCTAACAGAACCCCTTCTACTTTCCTGTCATCTTTTCCCCTTAAGTGTCCAGTTTCAAACACTACATACAGCCATCATGTTCTATTTTTATGTAGTCTGACTGTTCTGACAGGGACTTTGCACAATCTGATTGAGAGCTCACTTAGATCGAGGTAAAATGTGTCCTGCTATGACACTTCTCAATGTTCTCCATTTTAGTATCTTTATAAACTCATAGATTTTTAATATATTTGAAGGTTTTAGTTCATCACAATTATAATTCTTATTTATGCTCAAATTACCCAATAGTTGTTCAATGTGACCTGTCTCCACATTGGCTCATTTTAATCCACCTCTTCCTTTTTGATAACTCCTTTGCCTTTTAGTGTGACAAGATGTTTCAGGATCACCTTGTATATTTTCTTACTGGGGCAGGGAATTAGATATTACTCTAAGAAACCTTCACTCATTTTCAATTACTTTCCAAATCATATTTGAGAGAAGTCACCTCTTATAAATAATATACTTTTGTGATATTAGCATACTACTACTTTAATAGAATAGTTTTGATACTGAAAGAATAGATGTGTATATGACAATGAAAATGCCATCATTCACAAATAATCAGTTTTAACATTTTATCTTCTAAACCATCTTCCCACTGAAAGTTGCATGCTATGCCTCTCCTTTGTCTCAAGAGTAAAAGTGATGATGGGAGAAAATATTAATGCTCCCACAAAATACATTGAATAAATATTTAATTTGTTAATCATTTCTTAAAAACTGTAATATTGGCTATTAAACATTCAAGGAAAACTCCTACATGTGGGAAACATTAAGATTTAGGTAATGTGGATTTTATAAAAGCTGTTTTCTACCATTGTTAGCAGATACCTAAGATTATCCTCAAAGTTGCTGGAATCTACTGAAAGGCAAGAAGAATTCCATATATTCAATGGAAATGAAAAGTAGCCAAAATGAAAAGTCTTTAACAGTGCCTGAGGGTATTTTTAACTTGTCAACCTTTCATTTATAGTGTATGTAATAAAGCTCTTCAAATGTTTAAAGCTGAGGTTTTAAATTGCAAGAGAGCTATATAAAATAGATTACTGTTAATGTGCCTGTAATCCAACTCTAGTCATAGGGTTGTCATTGTTGCCAGTGAAAAGGCCATTTTTTAAAATATTTAATAGCTTTATGCTTTCATCATGTTTATAGCAACTTTAAATATGAAGTAGAAATCAATGTCATCGACAAAATAATGTGAATTAATCATCTAATGTGTTTTAATATATTTTTCCCCACAAATGTATCCAATGTGAAAACAACCTGAACACTGCCTAGCCTTGATCTCCATATCCTTGGATTCCATGTTACCTATAGCTTCTCTAGCTAGAAGAGAACCAAGCTTTCTGCTCAAGCTTTGTCATGTTCCTTTTTGCCTTATTTATTTATTTTTTGTCCTATTTTTGAAGTCCAATCAATTAAATGCATAAAGTTTATCAAACATCTAGCATTCTTTTATACATAAAATAGGAAACATTCCTCCAATCACTTTCTGGAAATGTGGTCACCTAAGCAACAGCAGCAACATCTCTGGAAAGCCTGTTACACTCAGATTTACTAAATCTGAACACAGCAGTGTTTTAGCAAGGCCTCGTGAGAATTCTGATGCATGTTCAAGTTTCATTGCTTTGAACGTGAGCATGCAAGGACTGGGAGCATAGTTCAGTGGAAAAGAACTTGCCTAGGATGAGTGAAGACCTGGGTTTCATCCCTAGCACTGAAAGAGATGAAAAACAAGTTATATATTACTTATATAACCAATAAATCAAATGCATATTAAGGGAACAAAGCAAATCACAACCATTTGACATTGATTGCCAATTTAATCAAATGCTTTGAAGCATTTAATCACAAGCCTACAATTTCAAATTTCTCTGAATGCTCTAAATATTTTACAAAGAGGTACACATAAAATATGACATTGATTAAGGAGTTGATTAATATTTTTACAACAAAACAGGATGCAGTGGTATTAGGTTAAATTTTGTTTTTTTTATTCTTAAACCTTTAATTCCTGTTGTTGTACACTCCTGGAATTTAAAATTCTATACATTGCTGGATTGTCGGGAATTTTACAAGAGCATAATTTTGCCTATCCTCAGGGTTTATGCGGTGTTACTAGGCTCCAAAAATATATAATGTCAGGAAGCCAGGGATGCAGGCTAAGTGGATTGCTTGACCACTTGATTCTGGTTGTTTAGTGAGAATTTGCAGCTAAGATCAGAGTGACTTAAGCTCAAACTGCTGTACATGAGGCCGAATATATTTTTTATCGCATAGTTTTCACTTTCTGTTATGGAATTTATACAGGTTTCCTATTGCTTCTTTGGCAAATTACCATAAACTTGATGATTTAAAATAACTTTATTTCCTTATTGCTGTAGTAGTCAGAAATCTAAAATGGTACACAGGGCTGTGTACCTTCTCAAGGCTCCAGGGCAGATCGAATTCCTCACCCTTTATATTTTCCAGAGACTTTTCTCTAGGCCTGTTTTCTCCATCTTCAATCTCAGCACCATAATATCTTCTCTTATATCTAACTTACTGCCCCTCTCTCATAAAGACTTGTAATTATATTGGGTCCACTCCAGCAGAATATTCCCATCGCAAAATCCTTAATCATATCTGCAAAATTCCTTTTGCCAAAAACGGTAATATACTCACAGGTTCTGGGGATTGAGATATAGACATCTTGGGGGTGGAGGCAGTTATTCTGTCTATTATTCTATCCTTATTCCTATCTTTATGTAAACTCTAATATTTTACAAATCTAGAAGATGAGGTTTTCTTTTGCTTCTATTTGTTTGTTTTTAGCCTCTGCAATACATGACTCATTCTAGTATTTTATAATACACTAACCTAGTCTGGTTTTAATCATGAAAAACACCTTTGTTATTGACACTGAGTTATAATTGGAGTCATCAAAAGATTTCTTCTTCTGACAAACAGGAAAATGAATCCAAAAATTTAGATTTTTTTTCAGAGCAGTTAAATAAGTTATTATTTTGGAATAAGTGGTCATGAAATCTTTTTAATTGAAAATTGTATTATAATTGGTACTAGTTAACCACTGGACTACTATAGTGCTTTTATATAAGTCTACAAATACTGATGATGCCTTTTCATTTATAGTAAAATTTCCAATATTTCTACAGATATTTGATTTATAAATAATGTTAACTCTTTATGGTTTATGCAGGTTAAAAATAACACATATTTGACCCTGAAAGGCTGAGGCAGAAGGACTACAAATTCAACCCCAGTGTAGGCAATTTAACACTAATAAAGACCTTGTTACAAAATAAAAAATGAAAGAGAGTTGGGGATGTATCTCATTACAGAAGTCCTGGGGTCAGTCCCCAGCACCTCAAAAGTAAATATAAAATAAACAAATGTACCTACCTGTACTTTATGAATATAAATATACTTAATAAAATCCTGAAAAAATGTCTATAAAGTTATATATAAATATTTTTCTACATATTTTAACAAATTTAAATGCACATAACATTCACACTTGTTTGATATTTCTATTTTATTCTTGCACACTTTCTTTATGTTAACTTTTCTTATGAGCATCACAGGCTTTCACAAACTGAATTTGTCTCATATAGTGATACTAATTACTATAGACAATCACAAGTTAAAAAGGGAGAGCACTTTTAAATTGGCTCTTTCTCCAGTTAGCAGCATCCCTGCCATGTTTTGTTTGAAGTAAGGTCTCACTATGTAGCCCAGGCTGGCTTGAACTTGCAGTAATCCTCCTACCGCAGCCTCCTGAATGCTGGGATTATAGGAATGTGCTATCATACCCAACTGTCCCCGCCAGTTTTAAAACCACTTCTGCTATCTGGCAACAATGGAATCTTGCAGACTTACTCTGATTTTTTCCTGCCAAAGAACATGGAAATGACTGTTTTGATAACATCTGCTTATTCTCTTTTTAAATATAGGACCATATTAGAGATCAAAATCTGTGTGGTAGGGATCTTGAGTGAGTAAAAGTACTGCTACTGTGCTGCCATGGGATTGTTCTTGATAGTGACTGAGCTAAAAATAGAACAGCTTATAAGTGTATACGGTCTCACTCATTCAAGTATAACATGTTATCCTTCATGTTTCTTTTTCCTTTTTTAATATAAGAAGGAATTGAATAGAAAAATGCAAAGGTTCTTACAGAGATTCTTGTAGACATAATGAACCAACAGCTAGAACTATTGCTTCCTGACAGAGCACCATGCTATAATCACAAGCTTCTAATTCTGGGTTCTGCATGAACATGAAGAAAATATCCCAGAGAACAGTACTCCTTGCATCCTGCATAAGGGACTACACTGTCTATTCATTTCTCTTTGATTTTTTTATCAGTGCTGAAGATGGATTTAAGGCCTCTAGCATGCTGTATAAATGCTCTATTACCAAGCTCCAGCTCCAGCCCTCTCTATTTGTTTTTTTTTATCTTTATAGTCCTTTATACTAAACCCAAATTTGTCAAGTATATGTTGGCACATTCATGAACTTATTCAGCCCTCTCTGAACTGACCAGCAACTGGAAGAGCATCTCAGGTCCAACATAATAAATTAATTTTGTTCTTTGAAGGATGGGCCATACTGTAATCACAAAATTCCACTTTTGATGTCTTCATGATAATGCAACACAGAATTTCCTAGGATACTGTCTTCTTCATGGAATACAATGTCACACAGTTCCTGTCTGTTCCAGCTGCCTGGACAAAGTCCAGGGTTGTCTTCCTCTTGACTTCTGCCATCGATATGATCAAATATTTCTCTTGACAGCCTCTGTTCCTCGTTTATCACAAGGGAAATTTCCAGGGCTGTTAGGTGGCGTTAGCAGATTGGAGGGTCTATACCACATAGTGAAACTTGATGAAGAAACAGGAAGGAAAGAATGACTTTTTGTTACCTGTCTTACAATATGAGATTTCAGCAAATATTTAGATTTTGCTCTTCTACTTGGATCCATTGTGTGACCCAGTAGCAAAGTAACCCACTCTCCTCCCTCTATTTTCTAGGACAATGCTTCTAAGCCTACTGTGCATATTAGAATAATTTGAGGAGCTTTAAACTGTGATATGGGGCTGTGGGTATAGCCTAATATTAAAATATGTGCTTAGCATACAGGCTTCCCTGAGTTTGATCATCAGTACTCATGTGCATGCACATGTGCACACATACATATACACACACAGATCCTGAGTCCCTTCACCCATCAGCTTCTGATTTAACTTTACAAAGGGCAGGATATGGTATTAGGATATTGTAAAACTCCATAATTGAAGAGAACCTCTAGTCTAAGGGATGCTGGGCAACCTCAATAAAGTGAACCATATGCTTTCCTATGAATTTCATCATAGAATTTCCATGGATACCTAACTTGACATTGTAAACAAAGCAAGTGGCTTTTTACTGTTCTGTTTCAGTACCTCTTTGCTCAAAACAGGGAACCACAAACAGCCCCTTTTAAATCTTCTTGAAAGAAAGATACGACTACTCTAATTGCTCCTCCAACATTTCTTCTGTCTCATCTTTCTTCACTCTCTCATAATCTTGCAACTAGCGACTTCTAGGTTTCAGAGGCTATTTCACCTGTGAGGTTAAATTAATATTTGTATTTGTTGCACAATAAGTCTAGCTAAAGTCAACAACACATTAAAAAGTTCATGAAAATCCTAAAATGTTGGAAGCTTGTGGTTCTAGCTCCCAAAAATAACTTGAAGAAGTATAATAGAAGTCAAATCTACTTTTCCATCTATGACATTCCAGAAAATCAACTACAATGTTTACCCATATATTTTTTTGTTATCTGTACATACTTTAGGAAGTCATTCACGTTTAAAGAAGTCTGAAGTATGAAAGTATGACATGTCCTATGGTTTAGACCTAAAATGTTCCCTACAGCCTCATATGTTTGGAAAGTGCCTGAATTATGGGGGCAATATAGCTGGCTTGCTCTTAGGAGGTGAGGACTGGTCAGAACAGAGAGACCACACCCACAGCCTTCCTGGTTTCTCCCTTGACTCTGCTTCTAGGCTAATGCATCAGAATGTCTATATTGACAAAGAGATTTGTACTAAGATCTTGAGAAGGGGGAAAGAAGATGTAAAATTCTTTTAACATAGCAGCCCATGCTTTAGGTTAATAGTTCTTTGGAAGGTTATCTGAATCATTTAAGGAACTCAGTAACCATACAATGTCTCTGGCCAACTCTGTATATATCTGGTGAATGCTTTCTCCTCCACCAGACCCTTCCACCATGCCTTCCTGCCTTGGAGTCAGCCAACTGTGGAGTAAAAATGTGAGCCAAAGTAAACCTTTCCTCTTTTAAATTGCAGGTGTCAGGTATTTTGTCCCAGTGACAAAGGAAAGTGACTAAGATAACACAAAAGGTCACATCCCTCTCTCTCTCAAAGAAGTTTTAGATATCATAAAATTAATTCTTTTAAAATATGGAATTTATAGCTAGTTACAATTATAAACCTTACTGGGATATTTACCTCCATCTAAGTTACTTCCACATTATATAAGTTAGATGCCTACATTTTTATACAGACATTCTTCATTTAATGACCAAGTTATGTTCCCATGTCAGCCTTCTCAGGGAGCCTAAGGGAGATTTTTGCAGGTGAGATCCCAAGATTAAAGAACACATGTGTACAAGACATCAGAAACAACAGCAGGCAGCATGGAGCAGAGCAAAGAGCCAGAGTAAGAGCCAGAAAGCCCCCTGCATCTTTGTTACATAATTCTTATACAGGTTGTTATCTCATGTTTACATTCTGACATAGTGCTCTAACTAGTGCATGCCTGTTTACCTGTGCTAAATCATGGTTGCATTAACTGTATCCCACTGTGCGCCTATGCTGAAAAAGCAAAGTCACATTCTCAGGTGTCCTCCTGAGCTTTGAAGCAGTCTGAGTAGTTCCCCACATCCTGCAACTAGGTTAAATTAATTAGTCACTAAGTGAGGAATTTGATATGGTACATACATTAAAATACTCAGAAAAAAGAAATGGTCAAAGGAAACTTCAACTTGATAACTTTGTTTTTATTTGCCGGACTCTTAACATGCAATACTGTAATGTATAACAGAACATAAAACTGTAGCATTGTACAGTGCTCTTGCACTGTACAGAGCAGCAGCAAAAATTATACTACTATATAAACAAGGTGTACTGTACAAAAGTTATTGAGACACTCTAAACAAGATGTAAAAAACTGCACCAAAAAGAAAAAAAAGATAGGTCATAAATCCGAGCAGAGAGTCCTAAGTCTAAAGAGTCATTAAACAAGTAGGTCGTTAAAGAAGGAATAGCTGTAGTATGGTGCATCAGAATGTCTGCATTGGGAAAGAGATTTGTACTAAAATCCTGAGAAGGGGAAAAAAGATGGAAAATTCTTCTAACATAGCAGCCCATACTTTAGGTTAATAGTTCTTTGAAGGTTATCTGAATCATTTAAGGAACTCAGTAACCATCCAAAGCCCCAGGCCAACTCTGTATCTAGAGCCTAGAATTCTGTGTAGTTTATTAGTTCTCCTCTTAGCTCTGATACACATCAAAGTATTTTGAACCATTGTTGCAAGGTATCAGATAGATTGGGGTAGCTGGGTATACTAGTAAAGGAGGCCTTAATGGAAAGTGGTGAATCATCTTTTCAAGGAGAATTTGAGATAACTTCTTCCTTTAATTGGTCTGGAAATCACTCCTTGTTATTGTAGCTACTATCTTAGAAGTTTTGTTTACTTGATTTCTTGCATGATTAGGATTCTAAGAAAAGAATAAATGATATTGTTTAAAATGTGGTAGCCTCAATTCCTTCTTCATTAGGAACTTCAATTTTTAATATGTAAGTGAATTGCCTGTTAAAATGCAGATTCTGCTTCAGTAAATCTGGATGGAGCCAGCTGTTTTTCTCTGCAGGTGATGCTGATACTGATCAGAGAAGCAGCTGCTAGCTTTGGTTCTCAGTTGCAAATTGTAATCTCCTGGGAAATTTTTAAAATTACTAATGCTTACATCCTTGTCTTAGTCACTTTTCCATCACTAAGACAAAATTCCTTTAAGGATAGGCTTATTTTTGGTCACAATTTAAAAGTTTGTGTTTGGTGGATTCTGAGGCAGAAACCAACTGGTGGGATGGAAACTCAAAAGAGCAAGATGGCGGACAGCACTTTGGTGCAGACTTTGAAGATACAGGGTTATGGGAGGCAGTGTGTTCTGTGTGTCAAGAGAACTCCAGCATAGCACATGTCCTAATACCCCAATGTAAATAACTGGTATAACCACAGTGTACTCACATATGGCCACTATTGTGTATTTTGGTATAAATTTAGACTGCCACAAGCCCTAGTGAGAGACTAAACTACCAAAGACTGCTGTGAGAATGCACAGGCTAGGGGCCTAAGGACTGCCACCAAGTGCACAAGTGCCCCAGCTATATTCCTCCTCCTCCTCCTCCTCCTCCTCCTCCTCTCTTTTATTATGAGAATGTGTTTTTGAGGCTACCACATTTTAAACAGTATCATTTATTCTTTTCTTATAATCCTGATCATGCAAGAAATCAAGTAAACAGAGCTTCTGAAATAGTAGCTACAATAACAAGGAGTGATTTCTAGGTCAAGTAGAGCAATTGAGAATAAGGGCAAGTTCAGACATTTCCACAGTTCTGTATCTTTTCTTTGGGCCACAAAAATCTCAAGTGAACTTCCCCAGTCTGAACTGGTGACAAGATTGGAGGGAGGAAAGCTGCTCATGATATAGTGGCCAGAAAACAAGAGAGAAGAGATAAATCCATTGATGTGTATAGTGCTCCTATGATCCAGTCACCTTGCACACACAGAATTTTGGGGGAAACTTTAACATCTAAATAATAATAGTTTTATTCCTTGATATTCTGATTTTCTGACATAATTAATAGCATGTGGTCTAGAAATCAAGAATTTTAAAAACTCTGCAAACTCATTGTCTTAGTCCACTACCAAAAGTTAACCAACATTATCTTTTTTCCAGAGAAAGTATAAAGTGGCTCTTTTATTCACTTTGTCTTGCTATATCATACAATGTGTTATAGTTCAGAGCAGTGCAAATCTTGATTTCTCCCCTCTGATGTTCTGCTATGGAAAAGCTTCCATCAGAAGTAATGAAATAAGAAAAATTAAGAATAATGTATGAAATGTCAGAAAGACCAGTTGGTTTGTTTCAAGGCTCATTCTTTGCAACTCCACCCTTCACAAACTATTTTTGTATTAAAAATATACTGTCTTTTGTTAAATGACTGTAAAAACATGTGACCTGTTTGCTTGCTTGCCTTGTCCTCAATATGCTAAACAAAGATTTGGGACTCTTACAGTTTGGGACATTTTTCTGATTCATAACTGAAAATCTGAGAAGTATGGATATAAGAAATCTATGAGAATTTGAAAAAACAAGTGAGAATCTTGGAATTATTGTTGCAGGAATATCTTGGAATTATTGTTGCAGGAATAAATATTCAGATTGAATATTTTTAACACAATCCTCAATCCTCTAATCTCTGGGGGCAAGGAGTCTTTTGAGTGATTGATGGATTTTATAAGCACCAGAGCTCACTGTTGGTTTTGTCAGGTCAGGTCCACTAACAAGCAGACTCCAGGATGGGATTATAAATACAAGAGATGTATAAGGGAAAAACACATTTGCATAATAAATGAGAGAAGGAGGAGGAGGAGGAATATAGCTGGGGCACTACTGCCTTCCTGCCAGACACAGAACCCCTAGGGAGTTGGGGGAGGAGTCTTCATACTTGGTGCAGGAGTGATCATGTGGAAGGAAGGTAGTTAACGGAGAAAGCTGGGTCACCACAGAGTTCTGAGACTATCTCACACATCAGGCCAATGAGGATTCCAGAGCAGACTGCCTAGAAGAGAGGTTCTGAGGTAGGAGTGGCCTAGTTTCTCTGGCATGGTTGGACATCAGTCATTGAGGTAATGGATCATTGAGAACATCACAGAGAAAATGTGGCCTTAGCAGGGATGCTACAGCAGATCTGGAAAGCACAGTGCTGCTGGCAGGAGGCTGTCAGTCCACACCTCTCCTCCCAGCATGTTCTTTCTTGGAGGCAATCTGTATCTGCATTTCCATGGCTACTGCACTGGCACTTTCAGTTTTATAGAGAAAATGTGTATTTTTCTGTGGGATAATGTAATACAAAATCAGCCACAGGCCAGGTAATTAATGTTGCCCTGTGAGTCTTGTTTTTGGTTTTGTTCTTTTAAACTTAATGGGCATTTATCAATTATAATTATCATTATGTCTTCTGGGCCCACAAGTGATTTATGTCCATAATAAATGTTGTCTTTGTCACTTTCCTTATTGCTGGAGCAAAATGTCATTCACAATTTAAGAAAGGAGGAGTTTATTTTGGCCAATAGTTTGTAGAGGTTTGAATCCATAGGCAGAACAGCATGGTAGATGGGCATAGTAGAGGAAAAAGTGCTGATGTGAGAGAGGCCAGGAAGCAGATGGCAAAGGGAGGATCTGGGAAGGGAAATAACCTCTTTCAGGCCACGCCCCCAGTGACCTACTTCTTCCCACTAGATCCCAACTCCTAACAGCATGTCAGCTTTAAACCGCATAATTCTATCACTTTCCCAAAGTCCCACCTCTGAATGCATGAGGAGGTTGGGAGATATGTAGATATAAGCCATAGCAAATACAATGTCGCTGATAACTGGATAAGATGTGGGTGGAACAACATCTGTCTTCTGTTGTGACTAAATGTTTAATGTTAGCTTTAAATCCATCATATTAATACATGCTTAGTAGAAATTTTAATTTTTTTAGCATTTTAAAAATTGTTTAGGATTTTGTATTAAAGAAGGAGTTATTAAATACAACTAACTTAGATTATCTTTTCTTGATTCATTAGTGTGTTATCTAGCATGACAGATGCTGTGTTGGCTCGAGTGTTTAAGCATTCAGATCTGGATATCCTGGCTAAAGAAGCATCCATCCCAATTGTCAATGGACTGTCTGATACTTATCATCCTATCCAGATCTTGGCTGATTACCTCACACTCCAGGTTGGTGTATCTCTTTGCCTTACAAAAGAGCAAAGTCAACAAATAATTCTTGACTAACTTAAATAGGACCATTTACTTAAATGATGCTATTAGTGTTCTATTTTCAAATATCACCATGACAAAGAATTATCATATATGTGTGCATGTTGCATATCCTAGAGAAAGAAAGCATTGTTAAAAACAGTCTATAAGATATTTCTGTACCAAATCCTGTTCCCAACCCGTTAGCCCCTCTCACATCTCTTGTTCTTTCAATCACTTTGCTTTTTGATGCCATATTTAACACAATAGATGAATAGGGAATGCTGGAGCCTACAGAATGGACAAGCTTTATGCAATCTTACATAATCAGAGACTGTAGCTTGGGAATGAAGACCCATGGAGTGTGCTTTGAATATTTAAAATGGTCAATTACCAAAGCTCTTTTAAAAAGGTCATTTTCTATTATGTAATAAATGTATTGTTTAAAAGTAGAATTAAAATATTCAGGATTTATAGAGTTGAGGCTCTAATTTAGCCATGTGCTTCCAAATCAGGAACTTAAATAACTTTAAAAGAGTTATTTTATTTGGTTTGCCTCAGCCAATCTATATGGCATTGCCTCTTGAAATCCTAACAACCGTGGTTATTGTGTCTAGGTATGATTCTAAGAAGGCAGGCAAACTGGATAGGCCTATCTTCCTCCCCATTTGAATAAATTATATACATTTAAATGTGAGGTTAAACTTAAAATGAGACTATTCAGAAATGAAAACAATGTCCAAGTAGAAAAAAAGCAGTGACATCAGATGCCAGCTTGCTGTATGTGTGACTTTATGCAGACACATAATTTAAGGCTTCTCCCTAGGACTTCATCATTAGTAAATTATAAATTCACTGGGGCAAAACAAGCTGTTTTATGCCTCATAGTGTCTTCTTCAGGACCTTGTGCAATGCCTTCATGCAGGAGACACTAAAACAGGATTTCAGTAAATTACAGCAGCTTATCAAGGCCATGGGATCTGATTCAGACAAACCCCGATTTAAATTCTAGCTTAGCCATCTATTAGTCCTGTGATCTCCAAACTACTTAGCCTTTCTCTCTTTTTTATCTTATCTTTATTAATACATAAACATGTAAAATACGTGGCACCTACAGACAGTTGAAGAAAAATAAAACAAATGCGCAGTATGCCCATCACAGTTTAGTTAAACCTTAATGTGATGGAGGAATAGTTTGGAATTATTGTTTTTAAATAATATGTTATAGATACAGTTGAAGCCCACTGTGTAACTCTGCCCAATCCCATTTACTTCCATTACACAAAGACATGATTGCCCTGCTATTGGTATCTATAATTGCCAGACATGTATTTGTACACAGCTATACCCATAAACAACCAACAACATTGTTGGACATTTTTCAAATTTTTGTAGAAATAGGAATATGCTCGGGGTCACTATGCCATGTTCCAGGTGTATTGTTTTCTCTCTTTCTTAAACCAAAGAATGAAAGCTCCTTAAAAGCAGTGATATATGTCTCTTTTATTTTGGTTATATCTCTATAGCCAAGGATGATATCTGGACATTGATGGTGGTCATATGTTGAAACAAACTGAATTGAAGTTCAGATCTGAGAGTGCTGAATCCTAATCACTAGACCACAAGGGAGAATCTGAAGTTGAGATTTGAAATGTGTAAAAATCTGAGTCTGTATAAGGTCATATGATGTCAGATATTAAGAAATTTTACTATTGTTTTGTGAATGTGCATTTATGTTATTGAATTCTTCTGTACTGTGAAAAAAAGTTTAGTAGTTTATTTATTCCAACATGACATTGGAATAGAGGTAAAGGCTGTTTCCTTTACTTTAATCCTAATAATTATTGCATAAGAGTGGACTTTCTTCTGGATATAACCTCCTTTATCCCTTGCCTTTTAGGAGCACTATGGCTCTCTCAAAGGTCTTACCCTCAGCTGGATAGGGGATGGAAACAATATCCTTCACTCCATCATGATGAGTGCAGCAAAATTTGGAATGCATCTTCAGGTAGCTACTCCGAAGGTATGCAAACTTTCTGCCTTAAAAATAAACTCCCACTTAAGTTAGATGCAATTACCCAGTGAAAACAAAGCTCTTTTCCATTCAAGAACAGCATAGGTAAGGTCATAGAAGTTAGTTTATGTTACCAGCCCCAGTATTAAATAGCTTTTTGGCCTCTTAGGAGTCCAATTTCCTATCTCTATGATAAGCACACTAGTCTTGGTTGATGCCTTTCGTTCCTTGAGTCTGTGTTAAAAGAATGTGTGCATTCCCTTTGAATGCCCGGGTACTGGTTATTATGACTGGCATCCTTGTGTATTTCCAACATAGAGGGCAAAGGAAGCAATGAAATAAAAATAGCATAGATTCTTTGTGTGTGGGAATGATACTATCATTTTTTAATACTGCAATTTGGTAGGAAAAAAAATGTCATTTCAATGCCAAGGTCACAAAGGCATCTATACTAGTTTAGTGTTTCAAACTACAACTCCAGGGCCCTTTTGGATTTTTAAATCTGAATCCCACATAGCTATGCAGATGACTCCTGCATACTTCCTGCCTTGCAGTTAATCTGTTCTTAGAATATATGGAAAGCCTAACTTCTTTCACAGGACCCATTTAACCCTTTTAATGCACAAGACAATGGTAATAGTTGTTGCCTGTAAAGAGATATGGTGGGCTGTGATGTGGCTCAGAGATAGAGTAAACTTGGCTGGTATTCACTAGGGCTAAGGCCTTGGGTTTAATCCCCAGCATTACAAAAAACAAAACAAACAAAAAAGAGAACTAAGAGGTTCAATCATCGAGATAGAGGGAGACATTTTAATCATATGCGTTTATATGGTTTTTAATTTTTTTCACGTGTAAATGTGTAATCCATACAATGACAAATACATAGATAAATATACTAATAAAAGAATTAGTAAGAGAAGGCCCATTAAAGATACTCTCAGCCCTATACAGGATAAATAAGCCTTTAGAAAATCAAAATTAACCTTTCAAGAGACTCAAACACAAACCGGCTCCAAAAAGCCCCCACAGAACTCTTTAAACACCCAATCTCTACTGATATTTTTGTCCCTTATGGTTTTTTTTTTATATTTATACAAAGCCCATTCCCAAACATGGTCTCATTCTGGGGCTCTGAGTGGGCATGGATTGTTTTCTTTCTCCCTTCCTTTCATCCCTTCTTTTCCCTTTAATCTTCCTCTCTCCTTCCTTCCTTTTTCTTTCTTTCTGTATGTCTTTTGTGGAGCTGAAGATGGAACTTAGGACCTCACATATACTAGGCAAATACTCCACTACTGAACTGTACTCCTAGTCCTAAGATATGAAGCTTTGAGGTGAACATTCAACAAAGTGTACCTGACATAGAAGAAATGGTAGGCATATTAAATAGCATGTACTCAGAGCCCTCCTATTACAAGTAAATTTTATTGACACAGAAAAATGACCATCACAGTAGGTTATTTTCCTCTTCTACTCAGTGTGAACTAAAATCACAGGTCAGATATAATATGATTACAGTGACTTTTCTTCACTTTATGAGAAGGATGAGCACACTCTCACTACAAATCTAGTTTGAAGAAAGGCCCTGAATTAATGCAAACTATTACTGCATTTGTTTTCTACAGATAAAACATATATTCACAATTGTTCTCTGGCACAAGTTGCTTTTGGAAAGGCTTTATTCTGTTGAAGAAATATATGGTTTAAACATTTCATTGTATGTCAAAGATGTATTATTATTATCATCAAAGGGAAAAATTCCAATACTGCAGGGTAATTTTAGTATTGTTCTTATGCAGAAACTCATTTAAATGATAAAGAGTACTAAAAGCCAGTTAAATCTTAGTGGGTGTAAGAGTTTAAAAAATGCTCTGGAAAGTGTGGTAGTGCAAATGTCAGTCCATCAATTTTAAGTCACAAGTTGTTAACGAACTTACTTCCTTTAAAGATATAACTAGGAACATTATTGTAAATTTAAGAAACACTGAAAAGCTTCCAAGGCCATAACTAATCCAGTTCTTCATTCTTTAGCCAAGAATAATTTATAAGTTCAAGAAAAAATAATTTTGGCTATGATTATAAAATTGTTTCATAAACTATCAGTAGTAATGATTTTAACATTGTTCTAAGTGAATATTTAGACCAAACTGGGTTTGTTAACCTCCTTGTTTATCTGGTTTCAAGATTTATGCAAATACCAATGAGTGATTTAGTATTGAAAGCTGAGACGTGAGTAAAGAAGTCCTCTCTGTATTCTAAATCATGGCCCAGTACATCTAAGATTGGGTGATTTTCTAATTTCCAAGCCTCTCTCATGGTTCTCTAAGTACTTATTGATTCCTTTCCAAAGAATGATTAAACTTAGAGAGTACAAAACCTGCTATCCAAAGGGAAAGCTAAATTTTCAGGGCAGGAGGCATATGAGAAATATCCAAATCTCTTCATTTATATTTACCAGTATGACTGTTCGCAACATTAGTTACTAAATTAGCAAAGCTTTATTAGTAAACTTTCCCCAGACCCATACAAACAAGGCTCTAGAATTCATGGTCATTTGAGGGTGGTAAAGCTATTTAAAAGGTCTGCAGCCATCATTATCAATATCTGAGTAGATTTTTTTCAAGAATTTTGTAATGGGAAAACTATGTTACTCAATTATGTATAAATAAAAGACAATGACAAATGCATAAACTTGGATGTGTCTGTGATATATTGGGTTTCCCTGATGGCTGGTTTTGAGAGTTTAGCATTCAGGATGTACAAGATGCTTATTATACTGTGACCTTGAAATCAACAACTATTGGAAGGAAATAAAGGAAGCAGGAGTTGGCAGAGAGATAAACCGAGCAACTCTGCAGGAGCAACATCAGTCTTGTCTGACCTTATGGAATACTCTGGATTTGAGATGGACATGTGGAGCTTCCCAGGGTGGGCAGAAGGGTTCAGGTCTTCAAACCCTCCTGTCAATCATTCATTGATTATGGGGCCATGGAAGGGTGTTTGACCTTGATTGAGCCAATTCTCAGCAGCTGAGGCAGTGCACAAAGGAGTTTGACAGCTGAAGGCCGTCTTCTGGCAGCACCCCAGGAGCTAGAGGGAATAAATCCTTAATTCATGATTATTCATAAAGGGGGATCTGAGGGGCATATTACAGAATTCACCACAATGCCCCACTGAAAATTTATAAAAATCAATGCATAATAAATGCTGAGAATTGGGGAAAATAAGACAGCTAAAGGAATGTGAACATAATTATGATGTTTGAACAGACCAGATTTCCATATGGAGGGTCTGGAAGTGAGGCTGGACTGGAGTTTGAGGAGCTGACAAGTTCTGATGAAGATACCCAGGAGGAGACAAAGAGGGAGGTGTTCAAGGGTGAAAGGCTGTGATGGCAGAAAAGGGCAAGATGTGTACAGGAGTGACAAAAGACAGGCTTTCCTGCAGCCAGATGCTGAGAAGAATTAAAAGAGACAGAAGCAGAGGATACAGGCAGGGAGTCTTGATGCTATTAATCAGCTTTGACTTAAGTAACAAGTGGTAAACATGGAGGGTGTTGGGGAAAACAATTTTGCTGGTTGGTACAGAATAGATTGGAGAATGAAGAGGGGTTACCCTTGGAGGCCTGGAATAGCTTGAGTAGGTTTTACTACCCCAGAATATCCCCTCATGTACCTCTGGGACTAAGAGCAAGTGAGGCAGCTGGAATGAAAAGCTTTGCTCGTAGGAGCCTGAGTGCCTCCTTAAAGTTTGTTCTCTAGGCACCTTCCTGCCTCGCCAAACTATTCTGAACAAATAATTAATCTCAGTCAAAAGTTATAGTTCTGTGAATGCCTTTTCAAAACAAGTGCCCTGCAAATGAATAAAATATATATGGATTCCTGTTAGAATTTAGCTGGGTGGTAAAGGAGGAGGTTTTTTTTCATTTCGTTTTCTTCTGAGGTGGGGTCATTGAAACTGAAACCAGGAGCATTATCTACATGGAATGGGTGGAGAAAAGCAATCCATAGAGAAACAGTATTTGAAAAGGCTCAAGAAAAATACATTAGACTGTACAGTTATGTATATAATCCTCTTAAACGATTATGGGTATGAGAAGAGGAGCTCATGAGAGCTAGAAAGCACCACACTGTATTTATCACTAAAAAGGCCAGACATAGCCAAAAAAGATGTGGCCATTAGTTGCCCTCTTTAAACTCCAAAAGGTGTTATGAAAGTTTGAAATTCTACATATAAAAATTATATTCCATTTAATATAGTTGGGCTACCTCTAAATAAAAGAAAGGAGAGAGGGGCTATTCTTGAAAATAGTGTGCATTTAAGAAAACATACATATTACAATGACCCAAATAACAATCAAATTCTTCCTTTTACAGGGTTATGAGCCAGATCTTAGCATTAGCAAGTTGGCCGAGCAGTATGCCAAAGAGGTATGCTCCTCATATGCAAAGCTATAATTGCCTTTCTCTGTCCCATGAAGTTGTCTAACCAGCACACTTGTTATGCTAGAATGGAACCAAGCTGTCACTGACAAATGATCCATTGGAAGCGGCACAAGGAGCTAACGTATTAATTACAGACACATGGATAAGCATGGGACAAGAAGAGGAAAAGAAAATGCGTCTCCAGGCTTTCCAGGATTACCAGATTACGATGAAGGTACAAATTGCTGCCTCTTTGAAGGCTCATTAATTCCATTCCTAAAGACCAAAATCATCTAATCACTTTTTTATTGAAGGGAGAACTCTCCTTTCATTGCTATAAAAGATCTATGGTAACTCCAAGGGTTTCTCTCTTCTCCAAGATTACCTGCGTCCTTTTGGAAAGACACTTTTGTGCTGGGCATACCAATTTAAAACTCAGGCAGTATAAAGAGAAGCACTCTTTTCTCTCTTACAGCATTAAAGGTACTAGAATGCTTTACTCTGTATATATTTGTAGACATTGGGTTACTTCTCATGCATGCATGTTCTTCTCATTTCTGCCCTACAGCAGGCCCCATCACAATGCTACTACTTGATCCAATTTAGTTTTGCCAAGTTCCTCCAGGGTATTCCCAAAGGATTCTCATTCAATCTGAGGCCTTCTGATAAATCTGGAGCAGATTGCCTCAATCTTGAGCAGGCATCAGAATCAGCTGGAGAAGATGTTAACATGTAGCTGGCTGTCCCCATGCTAGGGGTTGTGTCAAAATCTAAATCTCAGTGAGCCCTGAGAATTTGGATCTGCTTAGTCCCCAGGTGAAGCAATGCTCCTGCTCATGGGTCACACTTTGAGAGCCACTGTTTTGGAAGAATAAGCTAAAAGTCAGGCACACATTGGAGTTTTGCCAGCAGAAAATCTAATCTGCTTTGGTGGAGAAAGTGATTAAGGAAGTACAATAAATATTTTATTAGTAAAGTAATACATACATACAAATTCCTTGCTATTACATTTCAAATGGAATGAAAGTTTGAGTACCAAAAAGCAAAAATATTTCCCTTATCCCCTTAACCATGACTATTCCTGAAGTAGTCAATGTTTAACAATATGATGTGTCTCTTTGCAGACTTCTTCTGTCCATTTACATATGCTTGCCCATACATACAACTGCTGATTTTTCCACAATTCTAGAATTTTAGACATATTATTCTGACTTTTTCTGCTTAATAAATCTTAGATTTCCTTGTCCATTCATTTAGATATTTTTTCATTCTTTTTGGTAGCTATGTAAGCCTCCAACGTATGATCATAATATACCTATGTATAATGTTCCTATAAATTAAAATTTTTCCAAAAATTCTAATTGCAAACATTGCTGCAATGAACACCACACATGTACTTATGTGTGTGTAAGTATTACTAGAGAATAAGTCCCTAAAGGAAAATTGGGGGGGGTGATGTGTTATATACTATATGTATATATTCTTTGTTACCAGGGATCGAATCCAAGATCTTGTGCTTGCCAGGCAGGCATTTATGCCACTGAGCTAGATCCTCAGCCCTCTCATACATTTTAAAGTACAGGAGATGCTACTAAATTGATTGTCAAAAATAATGAACAATTTATACTCCCATAGCTCACTACTATACTCTTTTTTCCACACATTTTCTATTCTTAGTTCTTATTTATATTTTTAAATTTTGTACATCAAAAGAAAAATGGCATCTAGTGGTTTTTTTTCATTTGCATTCTTCTAGCTATTAATGAGGTTAAACATCTTTTCATGTTTATTGGCCATTTCCATTTCTTTTTCTATAAATTGCAGTCATATCCTTTAGTCATTTTTTTCTTGCCTTTTCCTCCTTGAGAGCTTTTTGCATAATTATGGTTAGTCTTTTGAAATTGTATGTTGCAAACATTTCATGGAGCTATTTTAAATTGTCTATGGTTTACATTATACTTAGCTTGATTAATACTAGAAGATTTTCTGGTGCTGGAACTGTAGGCTTGAAGAAAAGTCATTTGACTGTCATATAACATGTATAAATGTTACTCCTTTTCCCTGTCATTTTGCTAGTATTTTAGAGATACAGAATGTTCTGAACTTACAGGTAGAGTGGAAAAACAATAAAATCTTAGTATAAAGGCAGTAATTTTGATCTAACAAAGAATGAGCATATGTCATTATGAATCTGTAAGTGAACAATGGAAATGGATAGGAAAACGCAACGTTTGGGAATTATCTGTTGGAGAAAATTGCATTAAGACTGAAGTACCTAGTAAATAGTTCTCATGATGCTTCTTAGTGTATTCCAAGCTCAGTTCTTTTTCAAGATTGTTTTAATTAGTGACAAAATATGCTTCATGTGCTAAGAATCATAATTTAGAGATAAGCTCAAAATATTATACTATCACATCAGAGCAACTTTTTAATATATTTGGGTATGATTGATGACTTTTCCTATCAACCACATATTGTACAATTATAGTTGTTTATTAAAATGTCCAGTATGCCACTTGATAGAATATTAGGAAACTGAGCAAGTAATTTAATGTGGAATGATGAGTCCCAAATAAAAATTTTACTATAGAATTCCATAAACTGAAAGAATTATATATAATTATCCTTGGTACCTTGAGCCATCCATTTGTATTTCCTTTTGCATTGCTTTCTGACTCCAGGCCATATGTGTTTTTAAATATTGAAGGAGACTAAATGACTGCTGCACCCAATAATGAAAACATGGTCTTACTCCCATCTCTTTAGACTGCGAAAGTTGCTGCCTCTGACTGGACATTTTTACACTGCTTGCCCCGAAAAGCAGAAGAAGTGGATGATGAGGTGTTTTATTCTCCACGATCTCTAGTGTTCCAAGAGGCAGAAAACAGAAAGTGGACAATCATGGTAAGCAAGAAATAGGGACTGGAAGATTAAGGGATTCTCTGTGTGGTTCTAACTTGGTCATTTGCAAAACAATAACCAACCGAGATCATTCAAATAAAAAAACTCATTCATGTAGCACCTGTTTTTCCCCAGGAAATTCAAAAATAGATCATTATTGTTCATTATTATTTATAGTATTTTAATGCAGTAAAACTGATCCCCTTCTAAATAAACCCACTTTAATAAAAATTCTTATTCCCATTGATCAGCCTGAACTACAGCCACCCTTGTTTGCCAACCATTATTAGGTAGATTATTTTATTTAGAATATCTTTGTGTTATTAGAAGCCCATACTTACTGATTTCAGTTCCTTTTAGTAGCCACACACTGAGTATCTACTCTGCATCTGGTCCTCTTCCAAGCATTGGAGATTTTTTAAAAAGAAAAAAATATCCAAGGATGGCAGCACATGCCTGTAATCCCAGTACTCTGGGAAGCTGATGCAAAGGACAAGTTTGAGCCCACCATGAGCCATGTCTCAAAATAAAAATTAATTAATTAATTGATTAATTTAAAATGGTTATACATGTAGCTCAATGCTTCCCACATAGCCTGCATAATTCATAATTGTATAACATTTGCAAGTAGGATGACACCTTAGAGATCATCTAGACTACATTCCTGTCTTGTAGATAAAGAAATTATTTTTAGACTGCTTATTTAGAATGTCAGATACTCAAAAGGCACAATACTTATTTATTGTCCTAGAACAATAAACTTCCTTATCGAATATAGCAGTAGCTTCTAGGCACATATGGATATCTAAGTTTAAATTAAAACTTAATAAAGTTAAAAATTCAATTCCTCGGTCATACTAACTGCAATACCCATATTAAGTGCTCAGTACTCACTGTGGCTAGTCTCTACCTTATTGGACACCAAGACAGAACATTTTTCTCATTGCAGAAAGTTCTACTGGGCAACTCTACTCTAGGGAGTGATTTTGACACATATAATTTCACTTAAAAATCAGGATGAAGAAGAAAGAAAAGACACAGTTTGGCCTTTGGTTCTGAGATGCCTAAAGTGATTGATTGAAGGTATATAAAAATAAGGGAAAGTGAAAACCTTGTTTCTAAAGTGTACAAAAACTTTAAATCAAAAGTAAATGTACTCTTTCATTTGTGATTTCCAACAGTACTGTTCAGAACACTCTAGCAATCATATTTTTTCTGTAGCACATAGTCCTTTGGATTGCTGTTTAAAAACAGAAACAAAACCATTATTTTATCCCCACAAAGCTTGCTTTTGTAATTTTTCAATGATTAATAAGAAAGTAGGACTCCCAAGAAGGTAGATTTTTTTCCTTCTGCTTACACATTTTAGTGTAAACCTAAAATAACCTATTTGTTCTGTAAAAAATAAAAACAAAACTAAAAGCCTCAGAAACTTTTTTCAAAGCGCTGCTACCTGGATTGCTTGTGAGTAAATAACATCATTGCAAATGTAATTCATACTGCAGTATTTATTATAGTCTTTTACTGCTCTCTAATCTAGGTTAAGATAAAATGAGTAATAATAAACAGTAATTTTTTGTATAAGTATATCCCAAACAACGTAGTTACAGTGAGAAAACATTTTGTTGTTTACCTGACATTCTTACTTAGCTGTCATTTTTTTAATTAAATCTGACTCCTACCCCAAGCTGACTTTCTAAGTTTTCTTTAATTTTAAATAAGATTGGCATGTTCAGTGAGTACAGATGAGATCGGGCACGTTCAGGGTGGTATGGTGGTAGAAGACAGTGAGTGCAAAGAACAAAGCAAAACCTAAGATGCGGTCCTGCTAACCCACAAAAAAAGCTTAAAGTGTTTTTATGTAGTAGATGTTATTATCCCAGAATTTATCCTTCCTAGTTCCTTCTTGTCATTGAGACCTCACCTTAAATGTCACTCATTTAGCAAGGCCTTCCCTAGCTGCCCACTCTCAAGTGATTCTCTAGCTTCTTTTATCCCTTGTAAATGTTTATTTTTATAAATTTACTACCTGGAATTTTTACTTGGTTTTCTATCATCTGTTCCCCCACTAAAATGAAAAAAAAGTTCATTAGAACAGTGATCTAGTCTGTAGTGTTCTGTGTTATATTAAGGAGAGTACACAGAACATCACATAAATATGTGTTCTATATATTTTTGTAGCATAAAAGCAACATAGATATTGATTTTAGAACACAAGCTTTGGAAATCAAGCTAAAATTCTGGCTGGCTCTTTGATGTTGGCCAAGTTTCCTAACTTCACAAAATTTATTCATAAGTGGGGATAAAATAGGAGCTTCATAAAACTGGGAGGATTTGATGAGGTAAAAGTCATCTGAGCATGGTGATAAGGTAACAGGGGCAGGCAGGGAAGATTTACATCTTACCATCACCACTCAGGAAAATTCCTCCATCTCACTTTCTTTATCTGTATTTTATGTCCCTTATTACTTTACACGTTAGCCAATGATATTAAAGGTATGCACGGTGCACATAAAGCACACAGCACGGGCCTGGCACATTATAACTGTTTCTTAAAACTTTCTAGGAATATCTGTGATATATGAGATGTATCCTTCTTATACAGCCTAAATAGACCTGTACACCACGGTTGATGTATAAGAGCAAGTATTTGATAGGTAGTGAAACTACCTCTTAAGGGTGAGGTCCAAGAAATTGGGTTCCAACCCATATATGTACTGTTGTTTCAAGGGTTGATTTCTTCATCTCTACATGAAAATGACAGAGCAACCTTAGAAGGTTATAGAATTAATTAAGGTAATATGTGAAAATTACGCTCTAGCTCACCTAAGTACTTTTGACAATGCCTGGCAAGCAATTCTTGACCAACTAACACATGATGAGGCATCTGATACCTCATACATTCTCAATATATGTTCACCATTTTCATTGGTGACATTACTATTGACATTAGTGATTATTACTATTGTCACTACTATCAAGGTTGGGAAGAGTAAAAAGCACAGTTATTATTTGTGACTGACAATCCAACGGGAAGTTACGCCATTGCCTCTCAACTTGATGCTCTTTCAAAAGGCAAATATTCAGCTAGCAGACATTTACTTGTCCAAATGGTTTACGTTTATTACTCTACATCTGATTTATTCTGAACTTCTCCAGGTTGCAAGTGACCAAACTACTGTGTAAACATGAAGAACTGGGATAGGAGTTATTACATTTCTATAAAAATAGCCAACACCTGAGTTTTAGCTTATGACTTGAAAATCAAATTATGGTAACCACTGTGACATCACATTTTGTCTCTCTAACCCACTAGATCTAGAATGAGGCCTACGTAAGCCCTGTGCTTGTGCATTTTTGGATCTGCCTGATCCCTAAAGTCTTTCCCTCACACAAATAAAAATAGACATCAGTTCAAAACTGTTCCTTTATAATTTCCTTGGGAAAACATATTTTAACTAAAGGGCTACAAAATTGAGACCTAGCTCCTTTTCCTTAGGTTCCAAAGCAGACTGTCACTAATACTTTTCTTTCATTCTCTTTTTTTGTTGTGTCATTCCAGGCTGTCATGGTGTCCCTGCTGACAGATTACTCACCTGAGCTCCAGAAGCCAAAGTTTTGATGCTGTGATACTTGCCAAAAGGAAAACAATATTCTTCAGCAACAAAATGAGTCAGTTTATGGAGGAGGGATAAAAAAATCTAGGCAGAAACACATCCCTAATGCATGGTGTGAGTGAACTGTATGATACTGCTTTGTCACTACAAGATTTTCCTGAAGCCCTTAATTTAAGTCCTAAGGAGCTGTAATACAGTGCTTGATTTGGTTTAAATTCTCTCTCTCGTTCTCTTTCTCTCTCTTTCTCTCTCTCTTTCATTCACAATCTGTTAATTACAATGGGGTGTCATTAATTTTCATATAGTTTTGCTTCAACTACACAGAAACTACTATGTTCATCATGCATAATATCTGAGTCATTAATTTTAATCTGTGGTTACTACCTTAAAAGTGATCTCCTATACTGATTTGTAAGTAAATATCAGTCAGTCAGATCTGTGATTTGTGTTCATGTCCCCCAGAACAAATGAAGAGGCCAAATGGTATGTTTTACAAATGTGGTAAAGTTTGCAGGCCAATGAGGAAGTGTTAGCAAACAGCTATCGCTGACATCAAAATAAGAGTTTTTTTCCCATCACTTGTATGAAAAGAGGAAGTCCTTGAAGTTCATACATATCTTCTGCATAATGAAGATTTAATGTTGCACACCCAACAAAGTCTTTGCTTGCACATGTACCATGGACACCTAGCCAGGGAAGTAAGATCTGTTAGAGAATAACATTTCCTTAGATTCAATTTCTGAGTAGGTGCAACTTAATTTTTTCACATCTGTTCTTATCATTCATTTACTTATACCACACACTAGGTATTTCCATAAATCAACTACTTGCCAACTTTTTGTCAGTCTTTTTCTGCCAGTTTTTCTTTCAGATAATTAAAATTCATAGTTTCAAATTCTTACAGAGCAATTAAAACTAGATTCATCTTTTGTGTGACCAAATTTTTTACTGTTGAATTATTATGATATATTTTTAAATGTTAAGGTTGGATCCATTAAAAAATAACATTTTACAGACAACAAAATGCCATTTCCTTCATCTTCTACCTCTACTAATAGAATATTTCCTCCTGATTCACTGATATTCTCCTGAAGACAACTATGACTTAAATAAGTAAGAAAGAGATGAATTACAAATTAGATTTGCAATAAAGATGCAATAAAACATATTCTGATGGGGAGGAGACTCATGACATTACATAAAAGATCAATTTTTCCAGTAAATGTCAAAGGTGACTTTCACATCTGTGGTAATTTATTGGAAGCACTTAAGAAACACAGTGGAGTGGAGTGAAATATCTTCTTTCAGCAGAGACTGTAGGAATGATTTAACCAGAAGGTTCCATGTGAATTGTAGATACATGTGCTCAAACTGTCTACATAGAAAGGACCAAATGATCCCACATGATTATGAGCTCTCCTTTTTCCTAGTTATTCTTTGAGCCAAAGGAATGGTATATTGTTCTTCCTTCAACCGGAAAGAACTTATAATCATTTCCTTGCCAAATTGTAGTCATTTCTTCCTGAAAAAGCCCCAAAGCTTACTTTTTATGTAAATAAAATTTAACATCTTTCTCAAATCAAACTATTGGGAATTTATTTGCTTTTAAAACTTTTCCTCTTAAGAAGATGTTATTTGCATGAACAAGAAAAAAGAAAATCGCAGAGTAACATTTGGCTTTAATTATTTCAAAGCTATTTTCATCATGTCTTTTTTTACACTGTCTTCACTCATTCTTTTTTTTTAATGTAACTACTACAATCCTGAGATTAACAAAAACTAGCAATGACTTGGGTCCTTGGTATATGTGTGAAATTCTATCCATTTAATTAATATGACTAGCCCAAGAATTCTTTTCTTCCATGCTTTCTCCTCTGTAACATTGGAAACAGAAACCACAGGTGATTACACTGTAATGATTTCAATATTAGGAAAGACTCTTCATTTTTTTTATTTTTTGGTGATTAATTTCTAGGTAGTTTAGAAAAATAATTTAATGTCAGAAATTTCTAATATATATTGTGCTAATCATTTGGCTATTGCTGGGTAGGAAGACTGGCACAGAGGATCAGGGTGACAGTACCAAGGTAGTCTTCCTCTGTAAATAACCCTAGAACATTAGTTGAAATGCCAAGGGCCCCTTCGTTCACTGCCAAAGTTGCAGGACAAGTCTTCTCATGTAATAAACATTAGTGAAGAATGTATATGGAGAAGGTATATATAACACATCCCTTTTAAATCTTTTGGTCCTGAAAATTCTTATTAGTGTCTTATTTGGACATAGTAGAGGCACATAGATACAGTTCCACTCAACAATTTGGGAGTATTTATGTCTTTTGACAACTATGAATGTTCATACTGAATAATGGAAAGCCAGTCAAGTCTCACAAATGAGGCTCTGACAACTAGGAATTCCACATACTGCCTTGCAATTTTTGTCCTGTACAAAAGAGACAGTGAAACATGTGCCAAAAGTTTGATCCTGATCTGCACTTCAATTACCAAGTCTTGTGTTTCCTTATAGACTTTCCAGCCAGGAGGACGGTGTGCCTTTTTTTGTAAATGGCTCACTCAAAGGGGACACCTTTTTCTTCGCATTTCATAAGCCTGAATAGGTGTTTAGTTTTAATTCACATAAAGGATCAATATCTAGTAGGGTATCTTGCCATCTATGATTTACATAAGGAATTTTTTCAATATTATCTTGTTTTTGAAGCCAGTAAGTCATATAGAGACAATTCAGTGATGGTTGCAATGTCTTATCTCAGTTTCTGCTAGATTCCTTAAAACCTAATACTAGAAATAATGTTGTTTGCCAGTCTTTTTTGTGACAAATACATGACAAGGATTATTGAAATAGGAACTTCAGAATTAATTCCACAGTTTCTTAAATATTACAAATAAATTTTCTCTTAATAATTATTCAGGAAAAACAGTATCAATTATTGCTAAACAAACCAAGGTCAACATTCTGTGAAACTGATGCAGGAAAATCTCAAGTTGGAGACCAGCCTGGGAAACTTAGTGATTTTGAGACCCTGTCTCAAAATTTTAAATGGGCTGAAAATGTAGCTCAGTGCAAAGACCTTAAGTTTAACTCCCAGTATTACAAAAAAGGAAGGAAGGAAGGAAGGAAGGAAGGAAGGAAGGAAGGAAGGAAGGAAGGAAGGAGAGAGAGAGAGAGAGAGAGAGAGAGAGTAGAAAGAAAAAAGAAAGAGGAAGGAAGGAAGGAAGAAGAAAGAAAGAAAGAAAGAAAGAAAGAAAGAAAGAAAGAAAGAAAGAAAGAAAGAAAGAAAGAAAGAGAAAAGAAAGGCCAAATCAAATGGAAGTGAATTCCTGGTCATGGGCTAAAATGGTCAAATGTTTCTGTCATCAACTGACTTATGTTAGTGATATGAGACTTAAGTTTCTAATCAGTGTTGTGAAACTCATCCACAGAGGAAATGCAAGCACAACTATCTTCTGGAGCAAAATCACTAGGTAAATAAATTTTAAAACTGGAAACAGAGCTTTAAAATAGTCCAGTCAATTCCTTTATTTTGGACAAGGAAAAAATAGGTATGTTCCTAATATAGAAATATATTCAATTGGGTGGAGTAAGTCATGGGGTTGATGCTCCTCTGCAAGCTATCTGGGATCCTTCAAATACAGCTGCTCAATTTGATTTACCCATAGACTGGTGGGGAATGGGAAGCTGGCTGGTCCAGGACTCTGGTTTTGCAAGTCCAAAGGTTAGAGATTAAAGCTTACAATTGTGACAAGGATGGACCCTGACATCCAGAAGTATGAACAGAGAACCCTAACCATCCATATGGTAAATAGTGCTGGTGTCCCATCCAGATCTCTTTTACCTGGGTTTACCTATTCCCTAGATCCATCAGGAAAATGGTTAGTGGCTCACAGCCACCCCATTCCCTGAAGTGCTGCTTTCTACCCCCAGGAACTATTCTTAGCCCAGGAGGCCAAATTCATCCCCACCCTGCCATCAACACCCCAGTCAGTAAGTGATCCATAACTTGACTCCATTCCCTTCAGGCAAGATTAGCTCTATGATAAAATTTATGCTCTGTAGCTCCCCATGGGTGGGATCAGGCTGAAGTCAGTATCCATTTGAGACCCAATCCTTGCTTAGATTTCTCTTGCTATTCTAACCTGCTTTCCTTCTGAGAATGCTTTCTCAATAAATCACATGCACTGGAATCACTCTCAGGCTCTGCTTGTAGAGAATCTGAACTAGATGACCAATAAACTAGATTGGGGGGGGGGCTGTACTATTCATCCTTTGGGCATCAAAGTAAGGTCATTAAACAAATATAGAAGAGCATGTGCTTGATGATGAACACTCTTCTGGTTACTAGGGTCAGCCTTCTGTAGAAGGTGGCAGAATATTAGAAATAACAAATATTTTCCTGTCACATGTTTAACTTTATAATAAGAAATTTATTTCCTGCATGGAATAGGAGTGAAACCAATTACTTTTCCCACAGAAGAATTCTAAGTTAGCTGACATAATATTTCTGATTTATTTCTGGGATATTTTAGCATCCTCATAGATTGGCAACCTAGCAGGTGTTGAAATGATCCATGTCCTTTGTACAGGCTTGCAAGACTGTGTTGGCATACTTTAGTAGTTCTCCAACTTCAAGATGCTGCAGAATCCTCTGGAAGACTTGGAAACACTCAGTACTGAACTCCACCCTCAAGCTTTTGATTCATCAGATCAGGAATGAGGCCTGATAATCTCCATTTCTAACAATTTCCCAGGAGGCTGATGGTGCTGGTCCAGGGCCAACACTTTGAAAATCATCAGCCTGAGGCAAATCTGAACACTTATAGGAGGTGCTTTCATTCCCACAACCATAAAATACCAGGATAAAGTACTTGGCATAACTCTGGTCTTCTGACTATTGCTTTGTCTTTGGAGTCCCTGGGACTTTGGTTCCCTTCTTCTTCTGCTATATAACAACTATCTAACCCTCCTCTCTCATCTGTAAAATAGAACTAAAAATATGCATTTCATGGAGCTATTTGGAGAATAACATATTTATCTCGGTTCACAAACTTTGGTTCAGAGCAAATGCTTAATAAGGATTAGCCCTTCTTTATTTGTTTCTAACACTTGATATGTTTTCTTTCACCCATTATAAATGAAATTCTTTTTGAGAAACGGTGTCCCTTTGTAGTTCAGGATGGCCTTGAACTCACTATGTAGCCCAGCCTGGTCTCAAATTTTGGTACTCTTCCTGCCTCAACCTTCTGAGTGTTGGAATTTTAGAAACATTGAATTGAAGAGTTGGTGTGAACAAAAAGAGTGAGCTTGTCTTCTAACACTGGTAAAACTCAACCACTGATGCTTTGGTTCAGCCATTTCTCCATAGGAACTAGAATGTAAATGCGCTATTTAAAGGAGTGAAGTTGCTTTTTTCCAAACCAAATTTTAGATACCAATAAGTCCAAATATCAAGTTTCTGTGACTAAGCTGTTATATTAAGACTAATGAAAATATATATTTATAGGAAACAAATCATATGCATTGAACAATTTCTGAGCTTGAGGTTCAACTAGCAGAAGGGGAACAGGGTTAAGAAAACTGATTAGTGTTTATTGATCTTTGTTGAGGATAAGGTTGCTCAAAGGAAGAAGTTTTCCCATTATTCTTAAAATACCAGTTATCAAATATTTTATCTTTGGAAGCTTTTTACACTTATAAATTATGAAGGTCTCAAACCATGTTTTTTGTGTGAGATATATTTAATTTATTTCCTGATAGCTCATTTTATCTTTGGCGACAAATACTGTCTGTGCTTTCCCTGAAGTGACAGCTTCATCTCATTCATTTTCAAATGGAGGTCTGAAGATGTTCGTGTCTGAATGAGCACAGTTGCTCCATCAGTTTTTAAGTAATACTGATGTCCCATGAGAAAGGTGATTTTTTCACTGCACAACTCAAAGTACAAGCACATTCCTTCAAAGCAATGATTATATTTGGCTGTGCAGTCAAAGGGCTTAATGTTCACCTCAAGTTCAACACACAGAATATTTAAAACGTGTATTCTAAAGGGTTGACATGTCACACTGACAATTGTCTGCATCATCAAAGATATTCTTTAGTGAAACTGATTTTTTAAAAAATAGTGCCTCTGCGGCATAAGCACCTGCCAGGCAAGCGTGAGGCTGTGAGTTCGATCCCCAGTACAAAAAAAAAAAAAAAAAAAAAAGAGTGCCTCTGTGATACTGAGGAATAGAGTGATTTTTGGTTTTACAAACTTGATTTGGTACTAAGGTAGCCATAGTTTTACCCACTATTCTTTTTGTACCATTCACTGGTGCTGCTGGTACAGGTACTCTTCTTTGTGAAGAAAGTCCTGTAATATTTTCAGCGATTCAACAGAGGTAAAATGAACAGAACAGTGGAACTTCCATTCCTATTTAAACCAGAATGACAGAGTACATACTGAGTTTATCTTCCAAAGGATTCTGATGCAAAATAAAAAGTTTATGATTCACTGTTACAAAGCAAATTTTGGCTGCATTGACTATAGTTCAAATCCATGTTGAAATTTTTTGTTCTGTGCATATCATACCATCTATTTATTGAGCTCCAGCTTTGTGCCAGGCACTGTGTTAAGCCTTAAAAAGACAACAATCAACAAGCCAGACATGATCCCTGCCTTCACGGTGCTTATAGTTTACTAGGGGGAGACTGACAATCACATGTAAATAGATACAGTGAAAAGTGGTATATGGGAAACAAGCAGGGAGATATAATAGAAAATGAAGAGATGAAAGAAAAGCTACATATTTATCAGTAGTTCTCAATTTTGGTAGGTATAAGGATCATTTGGAGAAATCTTAAGAATACATAATCTCTGGCTTATGAAAAAGGAGGGCCTGGACATTTGTAATTTTACGAAATCATTTTCCAAAATTTTAATTGCGTTGCTTTTAAAATATACACAGAGCAAGCTTCTTCAAAGGGAGTGACTTAAAAACCGAGACCCTGACTGATGAGAAAAATTGAGGGATCCAATCTTCTTACTGAATTTGGATCCGATTTGTTTGAGGTGATAGCGTGCTTCTATAGCTGTACAGTCACCTGCAGGGATGGCAGGTTCATTTACAGCTTCAGTGGATCCATTGCCTTTCTTATTCTAAAAACATTTTTTCACTTGAGTAAACATCTCTAAGTTCTTATAATAAATGTTTTATGAGCAGAAGATGTTACACTAGACATTTTTGTATATATCAGCCTTGTCATGGAACATATATAGGAGAGTCTTATCCTATTAACAAAGGACATATTGTACATCTTTAAAACACTTTTGCTTTGACTGGTCATTTCTCCAATGTGAAATTCTCTTCCTCATCTTGCTAGGAATTTAACAACTAGGATGACACTTTGAATTAATTCTCAAAGAATTTATGCTAATAAAGATTATCTCCCCTCAAGGCTTTTCATTAAATATAATTTTAAAAATTACATTTCTTTAACTAAGGTCAGTAAAAGAAATTAAGGTATTTAATTTTTGATTCCCATATAATTAAATGAAGAATGGAGGGAAGGAGTATTCCAGCTGGAGAAAGCAGTGTACATTTGGCTCTGAGGTAAAAAGGGGATTGTCTTCTTCAAAGAACTGGAAAAAGAAAGCACAGTATGTGTATCCAGAGTATAGTGATCAAGGGAGAGAGGGGTAGGAGGCCATTTTGAAAAGTTTAGTAGATGTTAACTCATGTAGGCCCTTGAGCGCAAGGTAAGAATTTTGGCTGATATTCTAAATTCAATAGGAAGTCCTTGATAAGATTTTCTCATCGGGAGTACTCTATGAAGACAGTTTTTGAGTCAAGTATATTATAAAATTGTATGTTGTACATTAATATGATACATTCTGATTTATCCACTGATTTCTTAGATATATAGGTGCTATGACTTAATTCTTGAGCTCAACTCTTGATAAACTAAAAAAATGACATTTCCACAGCTTTAAAGCTAAGAACCAAATATATGACAAAATTTTAACCAGCAAAGAATCTACAATAGATCCTTAGTCTTTGGGGGCCCATCAAACATCTTGACATAACAGAGAGACATAATTAAAGCAGTATTTCATCAAAATTCATCTGGTGATGTCATATAGATTTATTTGAGAAACTAACATCATGGCTATTTTGTTCCCTGAACTAAGGCAGCAGAGTTGAAATAGATTGGAGACAAGAGAAAACTGGCAGGACTTGTTATATGAATTTAAAGTCAAAGAAAAAAGTAAATATTTGAAACTTGAAATTATTCTGAAGCCCACCCGGAGTAGTGGCACAGATCTGTAATCCCATCACTCATCAGGAGTGCTGTGAGTTCGAAGCCAACCTGGTCTACAAAGTAAATTCAAGGACATCCTGAAACACATATTGAGATCCTGTCTTAAAAAACCCAAAAGAAATTATTATGAAGCATGTAAAAAGAAAGGCAGGTTACTGTTGACTTCACCATTTTGACTCAATTTTTCTCTGAGAGTATTTAAACAGAGAAAGAAGAAAATGTTCAAATGGGAAGGGGAATAAGGGAAAGCATGAGGGAAGGGAAGGAAGGGAAAAATAAAAGGAAAAGAATAGAAGGAAAAATGAAAACAAAGGTTTTGTGAATAAGGAGGAGCAAAGGGCTTGAAGAGAAGGGAGGGAAATGGGAAAAAAGAATCGAGATATATTATGTACAGGTACAAATGTATTCATTATGTATTTCAAAAGTGTGCTAATAAAATTAATTTTAAAAAATAAAGCAGTTAATATAACCTCAGATTCACAGAGATGATAATTTAAGCAGAATACTTGGTAAGAAGTATAAATATGAAAGTAGATGCAAGATCTTTTATCCTCTTACTTAGTATAAGGAAATCAATTAATAAATGTTTGTTCATTTTAAATTATTTTTACCTTTGGAAATAGAGCCTCATTGAGAAATCAAAGCAGTGTGATAGGGTGAGACTTGCAAAAGAGAAGGATTAAGAAAATAATGAGTATATATTTCTCATCTTCAAATTTGATTTACAGATTAATAGATCAAACATGTTTCCTGCTCTTAGGTCTGACAGTAGAATGCAGAAAGGAAACTCTTTAGTTATAATCATTAAAGGCTTCCATGTCCTCTTTTCACCAGTAAAAGCTCAATAATAGCAGAATTTTATATGTACAAACATTTGTGTTTCTCTGACTTAACAAAATCTACACAATTTAGTAAAGAAATTATCAATCCTTTTAATGCCATTGGGAAGAAGTTACACGTAATTAAGTAAGGATGGACAGTTATTTACAGAAATTAATACATGATCTCCTCCTTCCTCTAAATATGACCATTTTTCTGAGCCCCAAAGTAGCTAATTCCTTTCTTGTACCACTTCAGTTTTGGCCATGAACCCAACTTTTAGTTTGTAGGAATTACTTCCTGTGGCTTTACTAATGGCTTTTGTAATTATAAAACTCTTTTGTTATTTCTGTAAGCTGCCTTTCAATGAACTAAGAATACCTTAACATATAGTCAAGAAAATGAATCCATATCATAACCCTGAGCTACCAGGTAGTATAAAACCACTCCAGGCTAAGAGGCAGCACTGATTTGCCTTTGTACTTATTGACAGTAGCTCACCTAGTCTCACAAAATGAGGAGTCCCATCCCAAATGGCTACAATGTAAAAAATTACAATTCCTAGAATCTGCGAGGATAATTTAAGGAACATCTAAAGCTTTTATGTCTTGCTGGTGTAAATATAAGTTGGTGTGACCACATTGCTGAAGTATTTAACAGCACCAAACATACTACATTCTATGAGTCAGTAATTTCACTTGATTAAGTCAGTGGTGGTACTTAAGTGTGTATAAAAATGTCTCAAGCTGTTTCTTTATTAATTGTGCACTTAGAAGTATATATATATATATATATATATATATATATATATATATATATTTGGGGGGGTCAAAAGATTGTAGATTGATAGGTGGCATGGTAGAGAGCATCTCTGAGAAAAACAACTTAGATGCTAGAATTTAACACCATGAAAAAGACCAGATGAAAGGAGAGGGATTCTTAAGACCCAGGAAGAAACTGAGGAAAAAGAAAAAGAAAAAAGAAATAAAAAAGAAAGAAAGAAAGAAAGAACGAAAGAACGAAAGAGTGCAGAGAGAGCTGGAGCTGGACACATTCCCATTGGACTTGGTTCCACGCTGTGCTAGGCGTGTCTTAGAGTCAGGCAACTGAAGATAGAGCTGGGGTCGCAGTCCTACAGAGATCAGGGGTTGGTGAACCTGAGACCCTTGGTGGGAGGAGGCACTGCAACAGAGAATGGAACCAGTGAGGTGAGGTGCACTGACTTGTGGTGAGTGCTGGACACTGGGACCTGCAGAGGGGGTGACCGGCTAGATGACATATTGGAGTTGGGTAGGACAGGCTTGAACTGGCAACTGCAGTGGCATCAGTCGGCTGCTCCTGGCCCAAAGCAGACTGGTAGGATCTGCTTGGGCTGGATCACACCCCTGGTTGGGACCCAATAGCCAGGAATGAAACTGTCCCAAACCTGTGACATCCCCAGGGCACAGACTAATGTGTTGAAGGCACTCACTGGTTGACCGGCTCAAAGGAGAGGGGCCAGCCCACATCACCCCTCTGTGTACCTTACAGGTCAACAGCAAACTGGAGAGGACAGCAATCCCCTAGCTAGTATGCTTCAGAAAGACCATAAGCAATATGGAAAGGACCTAAGACCTCCACCATACACCTGTCTGAAAGAAACCAGAAACATGACAAGAGAAAGAAACAAGAAAAAGCCTCCAGCCACTGGCCCAGGGTAAATAAGTCCAGGAGAGGTAAATATAGAAGAAATCAAGGGCAGAAAACATGCAATATCGGACATGGCCTAAGCACAGATAAAGAAATACTTCTGTGACCTCATTGACGAACTTAAATCTGAAATTCTAACTCAAGTGAAGCAAGATATAAGAAGATTAATAAAATAAATGCTAAGTACCTCTCAAGAAGACACAGATGGAAGAATGGAGGAACCCAGAAAAAGTAGTGAAACTGTTGATGAAGAATATAAACAAAATCTAGAATATATGAAACAGATCCAAAGAGAATACCAGGAAATTAAAAACTCCATTGAAAGCTGGCAAAATTTATTGATAGAAACTAAACACAGACTTTCAAACCTTGAACATAGATTTGCAATGTGTGATCATGAAAGGAAAGATCTCTTAAAAATAACAAGGAAATAGGAAGTAACAATACAAAGGCTAGAAGACAACAAGAGGATCTATAACTTTAGAATAAAAAATGTGAGCGAAGAAGCAGGGGAAAATACAAATGCAATAAAAAGGCTATTCACAGAAATAATTAAGGAAAACTTCCCAAGCATAGGAAAAGGAAATGATATTCAGATATATGAGGCATACAGAACTCCAGCCAGCTACAACCAAAACAGATCTACACCCAGACATATAATAATCAAGAGCCCAGAAATTCATCACAAGAAGAGAATATTAAAAGTGGTTAGAGAAAAGAAACAGATCACCTATAAAGGAAAATCTATCAAAACCACAACAGACTTCTCAACACAAACTATCAAATCAAGAAGAGCTTGGAGTGAAGTATTCCAAGCCCTGAAAGAAAATAACCTCCAACCCAGATTGATGTACCCTCTAAAACTATCACTCAAAATTAATGGAGAAACAAGATGTTTCCACAACAAAGAGGAACTGGGGGAGTTTGTGACCACCAATCCAACCCTACAAAAAAAACTGAAGGATGTTCTAGAGAGAGAGAAGAAAATCACTAGGATTCCAGGCACAATGGCAGAAAGGCCTAAATGAACAGGGCAGGCAGTGGAATGAAGGAGAAAAGTAAACAACAACGACAGAAAAATAGCATAGCAGAGATGAGGCAGAGAAGATTGGCTATAATCTCTAACACAGATGGCCTGGATACACTAACAAAAAGAAACACAGGCAGAGTAGATCA
Source organism: Hydrochoerus hydrochaeris (assembly GCA_004027455.1). Classification (NCBI taxonomy): domain Eukaryota; kingdom Metazoa; phylum Chordata; class Mammalia; order Rodentia; family Hydrochaeridae; genus Hydrochoerus; species Hydrochoerus hydrochaeris. The sequence continues at coordinate 141,932 of PVLA01001934.1, read as the reverse complement.
GGAGATAGGGTCCATTGCGATGCTCTAAATAGGAAATAAAATCAACCTGAAAGAGAGTTAATGAACTGAAAGCTAAAGGTGAGAAAACAATGCTCTATGTGACAGGGAACCAGAGAGGAATAGGGACAGCTCATCCAGCAGCTTCAAATAGGTTGGAAACCAATGACACTTTTGTGCAGTGGAAAACTACTCAGCTATAAGGAAGGAAAACCTTGAGGCTTTAGTAAGTAAAGGAATACAGCTCATGATCAAGCTCAGGGGTAAAAAGGTTCAGAAACACTTAGGTAAATAGTTGGTTGCCCCCCAATCTAAAAACTAAAAGAGGTAGTGGAACCCAAAATGTACAAAGCACCCTGAGAAAGTGAAAGTGGAGGAATTGTCTAAAAAAAGAAGGCAGAGGACATTATTAATAGTGTATCAGGATTTAAAAAGTCATATTATTCTTATCACTCTGTTTAGTTTGATTTTATTCTGTTCCAGTCTGTCTACTCGTACTAGATTTGAAAGCACAGACAGCTACCCCCAAAATAGCAGGGTATACTATGGTAACTATCCTTAATTTCCTATTAACTTAAACTGGAGCCCTGTATTAGTTACACTGTCTTACTATGACTGATCTTATTTGAATCTGGTTTGTTAGAATGTTGTTTTGTCATGACTGATTTTATTCGAATCCGGTATGCTTGATAATATCAAGACCAAGAGTAGAGACAACTACTATGAAGACAACAAGATTCAATAGGATACTCATATTGGTTTGATTATCCTGTTTTGTCTTGACTGATTTTATTCGAATTTGGTATGTTTGATAGTATCAAGTCTGAAAGCCAAGGCAAGTATTCTGAAGATGACAAGATTCAACAGGATACCCATTCCAGTTGGATTATTAATTTTGCTTTTGAAGTTATATAATGTCTCCAATGTTTTGTTTTTATTAATATTGCTATGTACTGCTGTGTGCAATTATACTATGCCTGATGATACAGACAATTCTATTGAAAATAACCAAAGACATCATAGTAACTACTGTAGATTACCTAGTATTGTGATTCCATATGACTTTTTCATTTTGTATTTTTCTAGGAATTTTCTTTGTTGTCTTGTTTTGATTTGTTTTTCCCTCTAATACAGAAAGGATAATTATACATGTAGAGATTCATGCATGCGTAGAACTTCTAAACAGTTTGCGAGAATTAATTATAGTTATCGTAAAAAAAGAGAGGAACAGATAGTATTCTAAAGGATATAACTGCATGTATGTTTAAGTGTGTAAGATTGATAACCATATTACTAAGTTTTTGTTGGATATGTGAACAGAACTGTTTGCAGTTTCACTGTTTAAATGTCCACTTTGTATGCTTTACTTATGTAACTTGACCAACTACTTCTAAGAGCAAAATATGTAATTATCAGCTACTGATTTCTTACTGTTTTTATTAAATTCTGTATTATTTCTACCCTTTTTCTGTTTTGTGTTTTTCTCTTTAAATAAAAAAGAAAAAAAAGTAAATATATATATATATATATATATATGCTATGATTTGTGTCTGGGTGCCCCTCCAAAGCCACATGTGGTCACAGCAGGGGAGGCTTTCCAAGATGGCTGAATATAGAGTTTGTGATTGGCTCATTGCCTAACACTGGGATTGGTGATATGAGCACTGCAGCCACCCAGAGGCGGGCAGATGTCACACAATATAAGGGAGGGAAGGAGGTGTGCTCTTTCCTCTTGCCCTTTTTCCCTTATCACTTGCCATGGCTATGAATGGTTGCCCCTCACCCATGCCACCCTACCTTGGAGCCAGCGAAGTATGGACTGAGACCTCCACAAACTATAAGCTGAATAAACCTTTCCTTCTTCATTTTGGGTGTCAAGTATTTCATCTCATCAACAAAAAAAGTAACCAAGACAATTTTTATCACAATTAAAACTATTAAAAAACTGTAAATCTGTAGTCATTAATGAAAGTAGAATCCAAAACATAAGAAATAAATGAGTTACAAAAACTCATTCTTTGTCTGGTTTAGGCAATATATTTCAGTGTATTGGCTTAACTGAACTAATTATCAAATAGAAAGTACATTTTTAAACCATCATATTCTATTACAGAATTTGGGCATCTTCTTAATAAAATCTGAGCTTTCTGCAATTGATTGTTTTACCAAGTTTCTACTGCTTTAAACAAGGCAAATGAGAGTCAAAATACTAAATACTAAATACTAAAACTATCTCTAATTTGATTTTTAGTGTTTTGATACAAGGTTTAACAATGTAGTTGAGGTTGGACTTGATCTAACTACATAGCTCAGGCTGGCTTGAAACTCACAATGATCCTCCAGCCTCAGCCTCCTGAGTGCTAGGATTATAGGCTTCTGCCACCACATTGGGCAATATGGCTAAATAGGTACTATTTTGGCTAAAGTTCTTATGCATGCAATATATTAAGAATATCTACCATTTATAAATACAGTATTGTACATTACATTAAGGATAGATTAACCCCCCTTAATGAAGGGGCTATCAATCATCTTAAGGAACTGCCTTAGTCCATTTCTGTTGCTATAATAAAACACCACAAACTGGATAATTTATAAGCTACATAAACTTATTTTTCACAGTTTTGGAGTCTGAAAGCCTAAGATCAAGGCACCAGTGTCTGGCAAGAGCTTACTCTTTGCTTCAGATATGATGCTTCATTGTTTTGTCTTAGCATAGCAAAAGTCAGAAGGGCAAAAGAAGACTAATGCATGTGAAGCCTCTTATATAAGGACATCAATCTTGTTCATGAGGGAAGACTCCTTATCACCTAGTTACTTCCTAAAGGTTCGCACTTTCCTATAGCATCACCTTGGATTATAAGTCCCAACATGAATTTTGGAGAGACATATACCATAGAAAGAATTCATAGTGATTTTTGAAAACATGTATATTTTTCAGATAAAATCTCACAATACTAAATTCTTGCTAAATGAGCTCAGCAATAAACTTTGAAAACAAGTGTTCTTAACTAGCCCTAGGACCATGAATGGACTTGAGGGGGATCTATGAACCCTATGAAATCATACATGGCATGTGTATGTATGTATCAGTATTTTTTTCCATGAAAGGAATCAAAGATTTTGTGCTAGCCATGAAAACATATCTTTTATATCTACTGCTAGGACAGTATGTAACCATTGGTCTCACCTCGTGTTGATAATAAGATTTTTCCCACAGCCTGCTCTCATTCAATAATGAAGGACTCCTCCTATGGCAAATCTGGAACTAGAACTCCCTGTCAAACTTGTTGAACTCCTTTAAAACTGGACTTCAGTTCACAATGTTTCCATTGTGCCTTCTTTTCTTTCTTTCTCCCTTTTCTCTCTCCATCACCCAGGCTAAGATCTGCTTTAAGGTCTCCAGCCTCCCCTAGTTCCCTAACAATTTCTTTCACAGATCTCTTGCATCTCTAGTACTGTTGTGGCATTTATCTCTTGGCAGATGTAAACTGTAGATGTGGTACTGGGAGTGGTCTGAGTTTGTAGGCAGTAAGATATAGAGTTGGAATTAAGTCATTCCTTCTCCAGAAGGTGAAGAAGACTTCAGGTGTTCTGCCTTATAGAAAGAGACAGGTAGCTGCCAGAATAGTTGGAGATGAATTGCTGAAGATTTTCCTGATGGTAACCTGTTAAAATGTTTCAGTGGAGAATTCAGTGGTCAGCGGCATGCTGAGCTACTCCTTCCAAAGTTAAAAAAACAGTGATGCAGCTTACATATCCTATCACAGTCAAGGACATATAGTACCTCATAAGCTTCTTTGGCCTTTTGAAGCAGCACATTCCACTCCTAGGACTATTCTTCTGGCTTATATACCAGGTATCATGAAGGGCTGCCAGCTTTGAGTAGGGTCCAGAGCAGAAAAGGAATCTGCAGCAAATCCAAGTATGGTATAAGAAACCCTGCCACTTGGACAACACAACCCAGTTTAGTACCTTGTGTTATATGGGCAGCAGGGACAAATATACAGTATGGAGTTTACGGCAAACTCTAATGGGAAACAAACAAACAAATGAACAAAAGTAGATCTTAGGAGTCTGGAGCAAGGGCCTGCCATTGACAACAATAAAAGGGATGCCTTTTGAGAAATAATATTGGCCCTGATACAAACAAAATACTTGATCATGGACACCAAGCAATGACACAGCTGGAGCTACCCAGGATGAGTTGGGTTTTTTCCTAGCCCACCAAGTCAGAGTCATATACATGCCTAGCATCAGCCCATCAGTCCATGGAAATATGTATCCAAGATGAAATCCAAGCAAAACCTGAAGGCACAGGTTACATGAGCACTAGCCTAGACTTCCATATATCTTATATGAATTACTTACAGTTTACACTGATAGTAATATAGAGGAGGGTTCTCATCTAAACAGATGAGGGTGAAGAATAAGTTTGTTGCTTGGTTTTTAGTTGGATCTATTTAGCATATGAGTGAAAACTGAAAATGAATGATAGCTGGACTCAAGAGTTTCCCTGAAAGATAGTGAGAAGGCAAATCTTCCTTATAGGTAGAATTAAAGTGCCACATCTGTTCATTCAGTTTGTGGTCTAAAGAAGTGGTCTAAGGCAAGGCTAGACATTAATATGTAGTTGCGTATTGTCTAGCCATCAAGGCAGTGGCCTAAAGGGGAAGACTAGATGAAACACAAGGGATTCTGGGGTAGAGACTAGTGGATAGATCTTTGGGATTAGTGTGAAGTGTGAAAATGTTTGCATCATACGTAAACATCCACCAGAAAGTATCCAACACGGAAGAGGCACCAAGTAACCAAGAGGACAAAATGACTTGGCCTATTGATATTAGCCAAGGTGATCTTTTCTCATTATCTAGTCCAGAGCAGGCACAATGGGAACATGCATATAAGCCAACAACATGGACCCCACACACACACACTTACTGGGGATGATCTAGCTAATACTGCTTCTGATTGTCTAACCCTTTATCCACAGAGACTGCCTTCAGATAGAGCACACAGCACTATCTCCTGGTCACCTGATTTCAACTCAACATCACTAGGCTTTTTAATCGTAGGAGGGTCCTCTTTTGTGCTCACGGAGTGAACACCTATTCCGTGTATAATTTTGTCTTCCCTGCACGTAGAGCCTCAATTGATATTCCTATCCAAGGGTTATGCAAGACCTGATTCATAAGTAAAGAATACTATGCTACAACACTACCAGGTGTTACTATTCGAATGTTGTCTGAGTGTCCCTTAAAGGGCATAGATATTAAAGATTTGGTTTCCAAGCTGGCACTGTTGGGAGGTCATAGAAACTTTGGGAAGTTGAGCCTAGTGAAAGTGCATTATTAAGGGTGTGAAATAGTTTATGTGCTATCCCTTGGCAATTCCCATATAACCCCTTGAATGATTTTGAAAAAATAGTTATAAAAAGACTGTTGTGGTATGATGCTTTTAATTCTTTTGTGAAGTAAGCTAGGTCAAATGGAACCTTTAACCAATGATATAAGCACACCTATGTTTATAGAATGACCATTTTTAATATCAAAATGTTGGAAATAATCCAAGTGCCCACCAACTGGTGAATGGATAAAGAAGACATAGATTTTTAATGCAATAACATATTACTCTGCCATAAAGAAGGATATGCTCGAGACATTTCTAGGAAACTGAGTGCATTTAGTCCATACTCTTAAGTGAAGTAAGTTGGACACTTGTGTAATTACTACATTATTTTTCTGGTGGGAGAAACTGAAAGTGTAAATAAGGATGAAAATGTATAAAAGGTATTGTGAAGTAAGAAGAAAATATTCAAATGAGGAAGGGAACAAGGAAGAGGGGAGGGGAAAAGGAAAGAAGGGAAAAGTAAAAAAAAAAACAAGAAAAGAAGGAAAACAGAAACAAAGCTTTTGTAAATGGAATGGGCTGGAGGGGGTGAAGGGAGGGTGGGGAATGGGAAAAAATAAGTTATGTCATGTACATGTACAAATTCTCTATGAGGAATGTGATTATCATGTATATTAAAATGTACCAATAAAATATGATTAGAAGAAAAATTAAATTAATAAAAGGATCAAGCCTATCCCTACCCATTCTCTTTCTTTCTATTCTTATCCTAGATGTGACTAAGAGTTCCTTCACATGCTTGCATTATGATGTCCTACTATCTACTACCCTCATCAGAAACCAAATCATGAGGCCCTCCTGATCTTGGACTTTGAACTGCCAAAACTGTGAACCAAACAATGCTTTTCTCTTTGTAAGTTTGCTGTCACAAGCATTTCATTGTAGTAACACAAAGCTGAACGATACACCAAGGGGCTTGTTTTATAACAAAGGAGAGGTGAGAGTAATTCCAGCACCTTGGAATCCACCGGTTATCAGATACCACATTGCCATAAGACAGCCAGGCTCACAGAATGCTGGAATGGCCTTTGAGAGGGGTAACTGAAGTGCCAAGGTAAAGGCAACACTACAAACAAAGGAGATGATATCCTTCAGGGCATAATTTATGTACTGAATCAGAGACTGCTACTTGGTGTTGTGTCCCCAATATGAAAAATACATGAATCCACGGAACAAAGCACGGAAGCAACAATGGCCCCACTTAACACTGGAGGACTTCATGTTTCCAGTTCCAACAACTTTTGAGTGTTGGTGGTCATGGTCCTCAAGGAGGGTGCACTTATCCTATGGAATATAGAGTGCCCTGGAACTACAGACGATGGTTATCATCAGAACACTTTGGACTTTTCATGCCCTGGAACTAGCAGGCAAGAAGCGTAATTACATGGCAAGAATAATAGATGCTGATGATCAAAGGAACTAAAGCTGCTTTTATACAATGGAAGAAAGGAGGAATGATGGTATAGTCATCCAGCTAGACCTGATTCCAGTCTTCTTGAGTTGTATTTCAAGTAACCCTGAGTGATTTGGTCTATTTTCCTCACATAGTTTCCCAGCATACTAAAGATAAACAAAACCATTAGAGAAATATGTGGAGTTTTACACTAGACCTTTCTGCCCTTAGCCCCAGAAAAATGCCTGCTGCATTGGATGTTAGTTAGCTTGAGATAAACCAGGTACATTTTGGCTATGAGCCTTCTTACTCTAACCCAAACTGTGGGGATCCATTAGCCTTGCTACCCAGACCTTACTTCTAAATTTTACTCCGTGCAAACCTGGGTCCATCTACCTTTCTTCAGACTCATGGCACCTTGGAACTAGTTCTTGCATACTGGTATTTAGTTCATCTGGAACATGTGTGAACCAGTTGACGCACTTAGGTGACTTTTGATACTCTTATCCAATTATGACTATGGATTGGCAAGTATGGTAACATGATGATCCCAACCTCAGAAGGACATAATTTTCAATGGCTCTCACCTCTAAGGAATAAATGTTTGGATCACTGAATCATGGCACTAGGTTAAGACAGTTAAGACCCACACAGGTGACCACTGGAGGTGAGGAAAGAATGGCTAGTAGATGGGGGAGAGGGTGAGTAATAACTGCAGTCCCAAGTGCTGTGACTTCTTTTGTAATTTGTCCCATTAACCTTCCTCGTCTGAGTGTTCCTTCACAAAGAGAGGCCCATGTGAACCATCAAGGACCCACTCCCTGAACTTGTATAGATAAATAGGTCTGGATAGTGCAAGGAGTAGACTGGCAGTCCTAAGAATGCTTCTGTTGGATTTGTGAATACCCAGAATGTGACTGACCCACATGCCAGCCACAGCATTCTGAAATCAATTACCAGGAGAAATGGCAAAGACAATCTTAGACTTTCTTCCTTCTCCCTCTCCTCTAAAGGAGATCACAACATACTTCTCAATCCAATGGATCTCTACCCTCTACAAGTAACAGCACCTTTTTTCCCTTAGACAAATTCCTCAACAAATTTCTTGCACAATTAATCCCATCTCAAAGGTCTTGGATCAAAATATATTTCAACAAATACTCAAAAAGTTTGCAAACTAAAAAAGATTATGACCCATTTGCTATATCCTGAGTTTGTAGAACCAGAAATAGAAAATGAAAGAGTTCTTGACTCAAGTCAATAGTTTCATTCATGCCATATCCCTGGTAAAGACAAGATCATGTTGAACCGTCCAGGAAGATGAGTCAATGCAAGAAGTAATTTCAGAAAAAAAAAGTTATTTCTCTTCCCTCTGGCCATGCAGGTCAACCTTCCAACCAAATCTGCTTTATAATATAAACTACAAGGACTCAGTGTAATGTCACAAAAAAGCAATTAAGCTGGAGAAATAGTCTGCCTTAAAATTACTTTTTAAAATAATACATTGAAGAGACTAAAAATCCTTTCTGAATTATCCAAGATTGCAGTGCTTTCAGTCACCCCAAGAATTTGAAATGTTTCACAAATACAAATGCATGAGCTTTCTCCATCCTGAAAAATGTAGCAACAGGGAAAAAAAATTGCCAACCTTTTCTGTAGAAAATTAAATACATATATTTCAGGTTTTACACAGGTGCTCTCTCTCTCTCTCTCTCTCTCTCTCTCTCTCTCTCTCTCTCTTTAATGCAATGTGTTCTCCATCACCAACTTTGAGCTTTTTCCATGACATTAATTTCTACTGGCAAAGAGGATGTCTACCTGATAGATCTGTTACCCATGGGAGCGTATTGTAGAGGCTAGAAACTCACTTTTTGCTTATTAGCAAAAGGACTAATTCAGAATGCTCCTACCTGACCTATTTAGTCATGAATATGTTATCAAAATTAACCCCAATCTTTCTATTTTATAAGATAATAAAAAATAAATAAATCGCAGCAAAATTTATAGTGTGTTTTTTTCTGTCCCATTCTTGTACTGGTAATGTTTTGCCGGCCTTTCCCCTCAAAACATTGAAATAAAAATCTTTTTATATTTTTTTATGGTCCCAAGTCCCTCCAGTAGTCAGCCCAACTTAAAGTAGCTAAGGATGTGACTCTTCTAGGGCCATGTGTGGGTAGAAAAGAGGCTGGGTTTGGGGCTGTGGTATAAGCAAAAGAGAAGTCTTTTTCAAAGCACAGGAAGTCCTAAATGATTTTTCATCAAGAATAATATATATGCATCTTGATGTTCATGGCATGATGTTAGGATGAAGAGGCTTCTGCACCAACAGTGAATTGATTGGATTATTCTTATGTCCATAGCTATTCCAGTTTCCAAATAATCTAGCCTTTCTATTTGGAGCAAAAATCACTGGAAATTCATGCCAGTACGGCAATCAAGGGGACCCAATTCCTCAAGTGACCCTAGATGAAGAATGTAATCTCTTAGACATAAATTTATCTATTTGTAACACTGATACTATTTTGTTTATCATTTCTCCGTTTCATAGGTTCTTATAAAGTTGAAAGTTTTCCCATTTTTTAGTGAATCATTGCTTAAGACCAAAAATAAAGTGTCAAATCTGTGATTCATAGATGTCTTTTTTATTTTAAAGAGAACAAAACAAAACAAAACAGTACAGAAAAAAGCAAATCAGAACAGAACAATGCAAGGGACACAGAACTTCAAAACCAGACAACAGGACATCAACAGTGGCTACCATATGTTGCTTGTTTTCTCTAAAATAGTTGTCCATACCTTCACACACAACAATATCAAACATAACAAAATAGTATAAAACCAATCAAAAAAATGAAAGTATTACAGGACTTCCAAACCGGACAACAGGAAGTGAACAATGGTTACTATTATGTCTTGTTTTCTTCAATGATGTCTATTTTATCACACATAATAAAATTAAATAAAGCACAACAGAATAAAACCAATCAGAACAAAAGAATAAACGCATTATAGGACTGCAAAACAAGATGATGGGAAGTCAGCAATGGTTACCATGTCTCATTTTCTTCAAAATAGTTACTCATACCATCACACATAATAAAATCAAACAAAACAAAACAGAATAAAACCAATTAAACAAACAAATGAAAGCATTATATAACTTCAAAACAAGATAATAGGAAATCAACATAATACATCTCATGTTTAAAATAGCTGCCCATACCATCAGACACAGTAAAATCTAACAAAATAAGACAGAACAAAGCCAAACTTAACAAAATTATGAAAACAGTAAAAAAAAGTTCAAGACAAAACAATAAGAAATTAATAATAGTTACCACCTTCCCCTTCCAGGTGTTTTCTCTCCTATCACTTTTACAATATCTATTGTGCTTTTTGGATCCCAATAACTCCTTCTGTTTTTTATGCTAGGGTTCACCCATATGAGTTCAAACTGTATAACCTATGAACATGATCTCCAGTTGCATCCATTTACCTACAAGAGACTTGAGATTATTCTATTTTATAGCTGGGTAGCTTTCCAATGTATGAAAATACCATAACTTTGTTATCCATTCTTTGGTTGATGGACAAGTTACCCTAGCTTTTTTCTGGTCTACTGTAACATGGAATAATTGTTTTCTCTCCTTTGATTTTCAGTCTATGAATTTCCTTTTGAGTTAAATGTTTCTGTATACAGTATTTTGATGGGTCTTGTTTCTTGATCCCCTCTCCCTGTGTTTCTTTTTACTGATGAATTGAGGCCATGTACATTAATGCTTACAACCAGTTTGGTTTGCCTCTGCCATGCTATCCTCCTGCTGTTGGCCCTCCTCTTTTCCCCTTCATTCAATTGCCTGTCTTGTTTGGTTACCTTCCTCTGCTGCTGTTCCTGAAAACATGTTCATCTTTATCTCTCTCTAGAATATCCTTTAGCACTCTCTGTAGGGTTGGTTTTTTGGTCATGAATTCCTTCAGTTGTTCTTTGTCATGGAAGTATCCTTTTTTTTTCATCAATTTTGAAAGATAGCTTTGCAGGGTACATCAATCTGGGTTGGAAGTTGTTTTCTTTCAGGATTTGAAACACTTCACTCCAAACTCTTCTTGACTTGATGGTTTGCGTTTGGCAAGTCTGTCATGATTCTGATTGGTTTTCCTTTATAGGTGATCTGTTTGTTTTCTCTAATAGCTTTTAATATTCTGTTCTTGTGCTGAATTTCTGGGATCTTGATTATCTGGATGTAGATTTACTTTGGTTATGGCCAGTTGGATTTCTATACACCTCCCTTATCTGTGTGCCAGATCCTTTCCCCATGTTTGGGAAGGTTTCTGCTATTACTTCTGTAAATAGCCTTTTAATTTCATTTTTTTTGACCCCTGCTTCTTCACTGATACCTATCACTCTTAAATTATGTTTCTTTGTGTTATTTGCAACCGTTGAATTATTTCCTGCTTCCTCGTTATTTTAAGAGATCTTTCCTTTCACAATCACTAGCTGCAATCCTGTCTTCAAGGTTTGTAAGACAATCTTCAGTGTCTTTCAAGCAGTTTTGGCAACTTTTGATTGACATTTTAATTTTCTGGATATCTGTTTGAATATGCTTCATGCATTGTAATTCCTTTCTATATTGTTCATTCAAGGTTTACATCATTTTCCTATTCTCCTCTTTTTATCTATATCTTCTTTAGAAATTATGAGCAATTCTTACATTATGTTTGTGATTTCTTCTTTTGCTGGAGACATTATTTTTGATCTAATTATTTTGAGTCTCAGAAGTTGTTTCTTTACGTCAGTTTCTGTCCTCTCAGAGATTATAGGTGTGTGACTTCCATTTCCTTCCATGACTGTATCTCCCAGACTTGTTTTGTGTGGGCTGGAGGCCTGAAATTGCCTTTTTTGCTCCTTTGTCTTGACATTCTCCTGCATTCCTCCCAACAAGCTAGTTGTGAGTCACCAGCATTTCCCACTTTGGTAGCCCCACCACTGTGTAAGGGAATGGGACAGGCACGTGGGTTGCTCTGACCTCAGTTTTACAGGGATGTATCAGGGCATGTGGTGGGCTTCTCCAGACCCATGCAGCTTCTGGGGCTTTCCCAATGGCCAGGGTTGCATTATAGTAGTGCTGCTTCTCTCAGCCTATGTGTCTTCACTGTGAATCCTGATATGGTGACAGGCACACAGGAGTGTGTTTGTCTGATTCTGGTGGTGAGTGATTGCTGCATGAAAGAAGCAAGGGCCTCCAATGGTGGCCTACTGGTGCATAGGGTTTACCTGGCTGCATGTCCCTTCTCCTGCTGGCTGCCTACAGGAAGAAGCCTTTTGGTGGCAGTGGCTGGCAGGCCAAGTTTAGTCTGCTGGCTCTTTCTGCAACTGCTCACTGCCTGCAGGGAGGAGCCTTTAGGTGGTGGCTGAGGCAGATCTAGATTCATAGGTATCTTTCAACATTATTCATGTTGATTTTGCATTCACCAAAAGAAAACTTGGCTCTGACAGATTCTGGAGGTCTAGCTTCAAAAATAATGCGGACCAAGAGGAGAAACAAGATGCACCCTTCCTATGAGCCAGCAGCAGCCACGGGCCAGGAGGAGAAACAAGAAACCAATTCACCCTTCCTGTGAGCCAGCTGACATGGAGGGGAGACAAGAAGAGCCAGGTCCCCACCCCACTTTACCCCCCATAAGCAACCAGCTGATTCAGAGGAACATAGATTGTGATGATAGAAACTGAGATGCAAAAAAAATAATAATGCTTGTATTGTTTGATTGACTTTGCAGTTCTAAAGCTGGTAGGAAGTCTGACCATCTATTTAGAGGTTAACAACATGCAATATAGCAACAATGAAATATTTTTGTCCAGCTTGTATTTGTAATCCAGTATTGTTCTCACTGTTTTGTTTTGCTCTGTCTTATTGTTGTGTTTTATTCAAAGTTTTGTTTTGATTGGCTTTCATCTGTTCTGTTTTTTTGATTTTATTATGTCTGATAGTATGGGCAGCAATTTTGAAGATAACAAGCAACATTATGATAGCATTTGTTGATTTCTAGTATCCTGTGTTGAAGTACTGTATCGCTTTCACTGTTTCATTTTGATTGGCTTTATTCTCTCTTATTTTGTTTGATTTTATTCTCTTTTAAATAAAGAAATGTACTTTGAAGAGGAAAAGGATGAGGTCAAAAGTTTGCATTACTAGTTTAAAGGAGGCAACAATATTGTTGTTATAAAACCATATATTCACATGATGCAAAAGAACACATTTCATACAACTAAAAGTAAAATTTAAAAAGGCTGATTTTCAACTTTTATTTCAGTGAGGCCATGAAAGGAAATACATAGTCCTCAACAATCATTCTTAAATTTCCTTTTTTATTTCTCTCCCAAAACACCCCTATCTAATACAACAGATGAGTCCCTACAGTTACTCAGTTTTTTCTTCTTCTTTTTTTATTTAAAGAGAAAACAAAAAACAAAAAAAAAAATATAAAACAAGGGAAACAATAATACAAAATTCAAAAAAATGAGATAAACTAAAATAAACACTAAGAAAACACTAGTTGACAAATTACATACTGTCATCTTAGAAATAGTTGTTCAAGTTACAGAATTAAAGCATGGAAAGTGGACATTCAAACCGCGTGACTGCAAACAGTTCTGCTCAACGATCCAACATAAACTTAGTACTATTTGGTTATCAATCCTACACCCTTAAACATACATGAAGTTATATCTTTTAAAGCACTTTCTTTTCCTCACTTTTTTACAATAGCAATTACACTTTTTGGGTTTTATTACTCCTAAATTTATTATTACTTTTTTAGTTAATAAATTACATATTGTCCTCTTAGAAATAGTTGTTCAAGTTACAAAATTAAAGCATACAAAGTGGACATTCAATCAGTGATACTGAAAATAGTTCTGTTCAATGATCCAACATAAACTTAGTAATGTGGTTATCAGTCCTACATACTTAAACATACACACAGTTATATCCTTTAGAACACTTTCTTTTCCTCTCTTTTTACAATAGCAATTACACATTTTGGGTTTTATTACTCCTACATTTCTCATTACTTTTTATACTAGAGATACAATGTGATATTTATAAATATGATTATTTATTTCACTTATGAGAATTGGCTCAAGTTGCCTCCATTTGCCTATGAATGTCTCAAGATCATCCTTTTTTATAGCTGAGTAGTTTTCCATTGTATACAAATACCACATCTTTTTCATCCACTCTGCAGTTGATGGTCATTTAGGTTGTTTCCAAGATTTAGCTATTACAAATTGTGCTACTATGAACATGGGGGCACATATATCACTGCAACATGACCATTTCAGGTTTTCTGGGAAAATATCCAGGAGGGCAATAGCTGGGTTGAATGGAATTTTCAGTCCCAGTCTTTTGAGAAATCTCCATACTGATTTCCATAATTGCTGCACTCCCACCAACAGTGGAGCAGTGTTCCTTTCCCCCCACAGCCTCACCAACATTTGTTATCAGTTGTTTTCTTGATGGTGGCTATTCTTTCCGGAGTGAGATGAAATCTCAATGCTGTTTTAACCAATAACTTGGCATTGGGAAATCTGCTTACAGAGACCTCTTGTTCACATCTTGCAGCTCATGTTTCTGTGAAATTCTTGTCCACACATTCTATCACCATTTTCTTTTGATTCTCCAGCACTTTGTCATCATAAGTCTGTCTTTGAGTGCAAAAAAAGGGAAAAGCATGAAAATAGTCCATTTTGGAGGGAATATGGAAGTGAATAGGCAGAAATTCCCCTGTGTCAAGAAGTTTGGCTCCCACACCCTAAGATCTGGCTCTTATCTACCATATTTACATACTTATGAATCTAAAAATATTTCTTAAATGGCTTTTGCTACTAGCATGTAAAGAATAATGGTTCTCATTGGAGAGAGAAGCAAGTGATTTGACATGGAAATAACAATTGCTTCTGACCCTTTTTGGTCAGCCACAACTCTAGCAGTAATTGAATTGGATGTTTTCCAAGTTTTCATTCATCACAAATTGTTCATAATAAGGTCTGTGAGTGGGTTTTGCTTTTTAAATTTCACACAGCATCTTTGAAAACAAAAAAGGATAGTAGAAAAACACTGATAAAAATATGCATTTATTTTATTATCATGGAAATGGTTGGTGTGGATTAAATTTTTTCTTTGGCATTTATAAATGTCATATGCCATTTCAGAAAGCTATTTGAAATTTGCAGAAAAATATATTTATGTGCTATAAGCTCCTTTATTTGTATTAGAGTATATATTGCACTGTACTTTTTATCATTATTATTCATTGAGGTTCATTTCCATTAGCTCATAAACCTCTTGAACAAAATGGCAGCAGCTTTTATTTCTTTGAATTCTTAAAATATGCCTTTCAAAATATGGTTTGTGGATGGGACCCAGTCCTTGAATTCTTTGTTACCAGTATTCACCAATTTAACTATACAAACTGTGAGTATACAATTAAATATTTTACAGAATTTTGACATTACCATGCTATCTAAATCTATGATGAATGTATTCATCTTCTTGAGCAAATCATAGGTTAGATTCAGTGTTGGTGAACTTGCTTAGATGAATTGCATGCTGTGTGAAATATATACATGTCCTGGGAAAGACTATGTATTTGTCTGACTTGTAATTAATTAAGAAGAAACAAAAACAATAAACTGGTATTTTACCACAGACAGTTTGGGAAGCACTATACTAAATGAGGAGTTGGCAAACTATGATTTGTGAGTCACCTTCTGCTTGCCATTTACCTGTTATTTAGAGACTTTTATTGGAACACAGTCATGCTCAATCATTTATTATCTATGCTGCTTTCACCTTAGAAGCAGAGGTCAGTAGTTGTGACAAAGATCCTATGGCATTTACAGACCAACGTATTGACTATCTGGTTGTTTACACAAAAGCTTTGCTAAGCCCTACACTAAATCAATACTTTTTCTTAAACTTTGACTGTAATCAACAGTAATAAATGGATTTTGTTTTTAAATAAGTAGATACATAGGTCTGAAAGAAAAAAATATACAGGTTACTCATATTGATAGTTCTGTCCCTTTTTGCTTTTTCCAATTTATATATGACACAATATTAGAACAGGAGTAATACACATGCCTATAATCCCAGCACTTGAGGGAGGCTAAGGCAGGAGAACTGCAAATTTGAGATCAGCTTGGGAATTTAGCTACTTAGTAAGACTCTGTCTCAAGATTTAAAAATAAAAGGGCTGAGATATAGCTTAGTGCAATGCCCTTGGATTCAATCCCCAGCACACTCACTCCCATATAGGATGTATCTATAAAATTTATATAACAACCAATTTTAGATTTTCACCCAAAATTTGAAAATTACTTCTCTAACAAAGTGTCTGGTACTTATGAAACATTTACTGAGTTACACACTGATATACTAATATCAAAATTATTCATCCTCCAGGTCACATAACATTTACAGCTATTTGGTATCTTCTCCATCTTCTGAATACTCCTTGACACCATAAGGGCTGAATGCCTGGAAAATATTTTTCTCAGATTCCTTCATCATCACAATTTCACTTAGATTTAACTGTGTGAGAAGTCAAAGATGGGATGAAGAAGGAGTTCTTATGCTCTGATAGCAGGCACATGCGAATCATCAAGAAAACAAAGCAGGCCTGGGGATTGCCACATACTTTTTTTTTCCCTCTAGTGCTATAGGCCACTGAAAGGAATAAGGGTGGCTTCCTTGTGATTCATGTTTGTGATGGTGAATCTTGTTTGAAAACTTGATTGGCTTGAGAGATAAATAGGAGATTAATAAAGCATAATTATGAGTAGGTCTGTGTGGATTAGAGGTGTGTGATTTTAAGACTCTTTCTGGTCCTTGACTTTTTCTTCTTGGGCTCTTTCCTGCTTTCTGCTTCTGGTCACCATTAGGTGAAGAGCTTACCTCAGCCATTTCCCTCAGCCATGATGCTTCTGCCTTGGAACCAGCCAACCATGGACTGAAATTTCTGAAACCACGAGACAAATACATTATTTCCTTCTTTAAAACTGTAGGTCAGGCATTTTGTTCTAGCAACAAAAAGCTGACAGATACACTGTAACTTATTTGGTGAGATCTAGATCATTCAAATTTTATCACTGGTAATTTTGGTATATTTGAAGTGTTCTAGTCCATTCCACTTAAGTGTCCAGAAAAGAAATTAACTAGAGGCAGAAATTAATTACCATTAAGAAGAGTATATAAGATAAATAAATGGCTTGTAGAAAGAGTCCTCAATTGGTGAAGTGTTTTGAGGCAAAAATAACAAAAGGAAGAATTATAGTCATTGGTGTTCTGGTAAATGTTTTACAATTGGCTCTGCAGGGAGAGAAATGATCTTATGTTCAAGATTTGCCAATTTCTGTGGAAGAAACTTCCACCATGACCAATTTAAAACTACTAAAGTGGCATTAATTAATGTAGAGCTCAGAGAGGTACACAATCAGTTCTGCAAACCAATAGGACCTGAAACACCCTACTTCTACTGTAGATTTGATTTAGCACTATTGTCCAGATATTACATCTTTCACTTCCCAAAGTATTTTCTTTTATATAATACAATCTATTCTTTTTATGCCTGTGTTCCATAAAGTTACTGCAAACTATATTAATGAGTTATGAACCATTGCTCCTAGGGGAAATAAGAATTAGGATCTTGAAAGCCTCTAACCACCAACCAGTCTTCATCAACCAATCAAGGAATTATTTTTTATGCATTTTGTTTTAAAAGTACCTTATTTAATATGTATTGTTGGCTGATTAACATGACCTACAGCACTATCACTCCTGCCTGAAAATGAAATTTATTTACTCATACCTTTTCTCTGTAATGCACATCACACCTTTTACACTTAGGAACAGTACTCAGGGCCATTTCAAACAGCAAAATTAACTATTAAAAGCACAATATTAGCAAATACTGCAATTAAGACTAAAAATACACTACCTTACCACATTTAGAGCTCAAACAAAAAGGGAGAGTGTCACTTTCACTATGTTCAACTTCTGCTACGAACATACATGTTGTGTGACTCAAATATTTTGCCACTCTGCATGTACATGTGAGACAGAAGAAGCATCATAAGTATTGATTTTATTGTTACAAATACATTTAACAAGTAGGAAAATTTACAATGTGTCTGTCACTCATGAGGATTGATTGTATATTATAATCACTGTAGCTCTTGGGTGACAAAAATTATTTGATCTTTCCATGGATGGGAAGTACAGAAATTTTGAGATCATTACTCAAGAAAGAACATTTGGACTTTGGGCAACATTTTTGTTGGAGAGGAATAATGTTTAATATCCACTTACAGGAATTGTAAGGGAGCTAACCGATTGGATTTGTCACCAGCTTTATTTTCCTTTGAAGTCCCAAGAGTCCTGAATTTTAACCTAATTCTTAATCTCATCATAGGTATTTTAGTTTGCTATCTGGTGAATGCATGAACAAACAGTGTCACTGTAACCTTTATCCTGATGACTCTGGTGGAATTGATTGTAACATAAATCTATTTTATATTGATTTGTAGTCTCTCTCTCTCTCTCTCTCTCTCTCTCTCTCTCTTTCCTTCCCTTCCTCCCTCCTCCTCTCCCCTTCCCTCTCCACTCTCTTTCTTTCCTGCAATTGAACCCAGTATCTCACACAGGAAAATCACACAGTCTGCCACAGAGCAACTCCTCCCCAGACCTTGCTTTTCAGTACAAAGGAAGAACTGAGACATTATGAGCACAGGAAAATGCACTTAAAAGTTTGATATTTTGTTGAGGACTATTAAATAGAAAGACTGATGCTAAAGTTATTTAACACTTGCAAGGAAGATCTGTTTCTCTATTTCTTCTACTCTCTACTCTCCACCCTGCTCTTTGTACCGTTGGTGGCATCGAGAGCCCTTTTAGTTTCCAGGGAGAAGAACAACCAGTTAATGAAGAAAATAAAATATAGAGACAGAAAGCTGGAGTCAGATGGAGCCTTTCTCCACATGAGAGGAAGTGACTGCTCAACCACTGCCATGTGTTTATACACGTGTCATACCACGCTGTTTGCCCCGTGTTCTCAAGCTTGAAACATCTGTACACCTCCAGCACTCCATGCCCTCAGGATGTTTCTCAGGTGCTCCATGCACTCAGGGCACTACTGTTGAGGCATTGTGATTTTGGCTCCACAAGTGTGAACTATTACTAGCTCAGTGGCTCCCAACACTGTCCCAGAAGCTAACATTTACAGATTACATCATCAGACTTCTTTGTCCCCTGACCTGTGTTTACCCAATAGTAGAAACCTATGAATCATCAAATAGTAAGAGAGTAAAGTTCAAACACTTAATTCCCTGGTTTCATCCACTCTGGATGACAGTAGTCAGCATTTCTCTACAGAAGGCCACAGCTCCCATTGGAAGGCCTTCTCTTACAGCTACAGTTTGCTTTCTAGTTTGCAGTAACTTTTCTCTTTCCTTACCCTTTTTAGGGCCAGAGTTAAGGGCATCCAGCTTTTAAGAATATTAAGATAGTTCATTATTTGTTTTTCTTAGCCATGCCTATACCTTAGTAAGCAGTCCTTTTATTAAACTATCCTTGAATTTCTTATTTGGTTGTGACATATTGCTTCCCTCTCTAACCTGACTGATGATATTGGGTTCAAGTGTTGTCTGATCCTCCCATTCCAAATACAAAAGTCCCCATTGGCATTCATTTAATAATCCTAACAAGTTATGATGATTGCTGCTATAAATGCTGTACATCAATCCTGTGCTTATCCTAAAAATAGAGTTTCTGTAAGAAATAGAAGAAGTATATGATACAATTGATATTCTAGTAATTTCTAAAGAAGCTCCTCCCCTTTTAAATAATATTGTAAACACACATTTATATATTTGGTGTGCTTTATTATTTTTTGATGCTCAAATTGTCCCATTGCTACTGGGTTTGGGGATGTTGAAGTTTCCTTCTAGAAGTAATGTCTAAGTTCTTCTATCCTCAACAAAGATTTGGTCACAACAAGCACAAATGTCCTTTTTGTATCACTCCTCAGGCTGATGTCAGGTCTAGGCTGTTCTATCAATAACTGCTACATTTCTCCCCAGAAGTCCATTTTCAGGGCTTTGGTAACTGCTCATGTGTTTTTTTTAAATTAATAGATCAGGCCTTCTTCACCCTACTTTCCTTACCATCTTTCACCAAAGGTATTGTTTCCATGTGTATTGGGCTTGTGATTCAACAAATATTGAAGAATGATATTGAGAACCAAAGGAGGTGAGATGAGTTTTTATTGGAATGAGAAACAGAAGAACAGTTTCTGGATTTCTGGAAGAAGGAGTCCCAAGTGGGTTGTTGTGTGATCCCTTAGTCTAGAGTCGCCTACAGGTAAGCAGGGTGTGGGAATTGCTTAATTGTTTAGGAGCCGCCTATCACAAGTGGCCTCTGAAGTTAAGAAAAATAATCAGCTGAAACTCAGGCCCTCTAACCCAGTTATTTTACATAACGTTTAGACTACATTGAGCTCTTACAAATAAACTGGATATTTTGCATTATAATTTCCTCAGAACTCAGTGGACTGCATTCCATATTACCTGACGAAGTTCATTGTATTTTATATTCTTCAAAATTCAGAAGTTTAGTCAGGGTAGCTTCACCTCCATTTAGAAGAAAGGGACTTCATTCCATGTTCCCAGAGGAAGATCATTCTTGGCCCAAAGTCTTAACTCATTATTTTTATTTAAATTTCCATTAGTATGGCAGGTTATCCAATTGTAACTCAGGCTCTTCCCTAGCTAGCTGCTTCACTCACAAGCTAACTATTTTCTACAGTATCCTCTTCATGTGATCACATTTTAGTTATGACTCCCACAGGCTCTGATAGCTTCCTTGATTATGCACCAGTGATGTGTAAGATTCCTCTCATACACATCCTGCACCAGACACGGAACCAACCATTACCAACCAGGAATCTTGAATCTTTTTTATGACACATGCTATTTACAGGCCATATTGGGGCATTAGGGACTGTCATTCCTAGTGGGTTTCAATTATTATATTTTGATGAAAAGAATTAGGAAATATGTATATTTTTAGAGCGTTAAAAACAAGTCATCAAAAAAAGTCATCCATTTATACTAATAGTTCCAAAGCAAATTTAAGGTTAGTGTTTTTAATTTATTTGATTATATATATTCTCTTATTTTGAAAAAATTTATTCCTAGATACATTAATATGTCATTAGGGTTATCCTATTCAACCTATCATAGCCACAGAAATAACAATATTGCTATTGTTCCCAGGATTTGGGGTGCTGCAGTCTCCTTCTAAGGTGATTTCTAGGTTCTTTCTGTTCTAATTAAAGAACTGAACAAAACAAGCATAAGCAGGCTCTGAAGAATGAGTTTTGGTCAAATAAAAGTAGGAAATAGGGAGAGTAAAAAAATAAAAACACCCTACCATGTAAGGTGGAACTACCCTGAAGAGACACAAGAGTGAGCACTTGATTGCGACTCTCCCTTTTTCATATTTCCCACACTGACCTCATGCCCAGGTCATTTCATTAAAAACCTGCTCAAGTTCTCAGAGAAGTCCCGTGCAGGGCATTGGGAACAATTCTGTGCAGATGCCTAGGGATTTCCTCATGCCTCCTTTCCCAGAGAGTTTTAGCCACAACCTGCCTTCCCGCCTCACTATTAAAAATAAGACTATCGAGTGCAGCCTAAGATTTATTTAAGGTTATTTGGTCTTGAGAATGCAAAAGTGTGTAGAAAGGATGAATTTTAATGTAACATGAAATAAGTTTCCTTTAACTATACCCTTTATAGGTCACCATATAGTATTCTACTGTAACTTTGATTTTTGCATAAAATTTTTCTATAATTCCAAAGTCAAAATTATAGAACAAATTGCACTCTAAGAGTTCTAGCTTATATCACTGTTCCTTCCTCATAATTCTTCCCTCTTCCTCTAGCAATAATCTTCATTAATTTTTTTGTTTTCTTCTATTTTTTTCTTATTGAAGAGAAAAAGAAATGTGTGTATGTCTCCCAAGATCTTTCTTATAGCACAAGTGGCAAGCTATATACATTTCATTTCACCTTGCTTTTTTTCTTTTGCTTTTCACAATACATCCTGGATAATCATCTATAGCAGCATTTAGAGATCTTCCTTCTTTTTAACACAAACTAGTTCTTCATTGTTTAGATGTACCACGGTTTATTCAAGAAATTTCCTATTCGTCTTTTGCTATCACAAATGGTGAAATTAATTATGTGGTAAATTCCATCTTGTATTTTTTTCTACATGTCTAAAAGTGAGATTACTTGATCAAGATTTAAAAGCATATACAATTTTTAAAAGATGCTACAAATTCTTCTTCAAAGTAATTGCACTATCAAGAGCTCAGTATCAGAATGGTTTTATCCTCTCAGCCTCACTAATGAACCACACTGTCAAACCTTGAAAATTTTTGCTCCTGAATGTCATCTCAGTGTAACTTTAATTTACAGTTCTCATGTCATGATTATTGTAGAACATCTTTGCATATGCCTGAGGGTCATTTGCATGTCTATTTGTATAAACAGTCAGTCTCTTTGAAAGAGGAGAGATTGAAATGCTCTTCAAATTATGTAACCAAAGTGCTTTAGGTTAAGTTCCCAAGGGACATACTTTAAGACAAGGATTCACGTGAAAGTGAATGAAGACTTATTTCCACAGTAAAAGCAGTATGATTATGCAGAAATGGAACAAGTAAGGGAAACAAAATCCCAAGAAATATTGCTCAGGGTGAATTCATAAGGGAATTAAGCAGACTATGAAATGCACTTCAGAATTATTGTCGCCAGCTGGTGAAAGGGAACTTTACTGTCAGACTCTGATTGGTTAAGGATTCCTCCCAGGGGACAGAGATTGCCAGGCACTTCTTGCACTTTATATCTGAAGGAAAATCAAGCTATAGCTGCCTGGAGGTAGTCTTCCAACTAAGAGATATAGATGTTGGCTGTAGGTAAAACAGGCCTAAAGGGAACTAGAAACCTAAATCTGGTAAAGGATTTGAAGGTGTTGTGAGCAGAAACACTGACAGCATCTACTTCACTGAGAAACTACCTGTTCCATACTGATGAGGGGTCAACATTGTATAAAGGAGACATCATCAGAGACAATTTCAAAAAATGAGAAAGTACGGTATTTTATTTACTTGATTTGTCTTCACAAAAATTTGCTAATCATGTATTAAAAGAAAATTATCGTGTACTATGTATACCTAGTTTTTCCTAGTCACACAATATTGAGTCAGATGGCTCAATATCAAGGCTGCTTTTGAAATTTCACAAATGCCCAAGGTAATCCCTCTGTGTGAAACCAACACCTGACCTGTGTTGGAATTAAACCAAGGTTCCCCTGACACTAGCAAGAGGAATAAACAGAACTTTGTTTTTCAGCTAATGAGAGCAAACAATTCTATCCCGGGTGGCTTTCCTTAGAGGTTTTACAACTATAAGATAATCATATGAAGGCCAGAGGCATAGCTAAATAATCCTAAATGAGAAACTGAGAAACCAGGAAAGGAATAGAACAAAATTACTTTTCTTTAGACTATCAAGTATTTTAATCCTGTGGCAAGAAGTTTTCCACCATAGGAGATTTTACCTCTTGAGTCTTTTCCCCTGGTTTCTATGCTTTGATTCATAGGAGGACCTTGGTATTACAGGAGAAATCACTCCCAACCTGGTAGATGTGAGATGTTCTGAGTTCATGATCTCACAACATAAGGAATAAAATCAATAACCGAGGAAAATAGAAAATTTTACTGCTAGTAAGTAGAAGAATAGCTACTGGATTTCCAGGATGAGTCCTGAGTAGGTAAGCCACTTGGCTCTTTGTCAGTGGTATTTTATCTACCAAAATCACAATGCAGGTCAAACTACAATCAACCTGTAAGGTTACAAATACAGTCCCTTAGCTAATATTGATCCAATAGGGAAATAAGTCATGTAGCAAGGGAATGTGGAGAGAACAAAAGTATTCTTAGGAAGGGATGGGTCCAGATGTTCTGGTAACTCACTTATGTATCTGATGTCTAGCTGGACCCACTGGACAAAGTGATGATAATTACAGTATGATCTCAAGGTGCTGTTTGTCTCTATGGAGGCACACAGGTATGGCTATTTTGTCTGTCTTGAGGCTTGGCTCTCTTCAGATACACCTCCAGCCACAACCTTTGTATGTCTCATCTTCAATGCTGACTTCTTCAAGAGCCCAATCCTTCTCTAACTGCGTATTAATTTCTATCTAACTTCACTTTCTATAATATAATGACCTGCAAGAAATGAGCATCAAAAAGAGCAGAGAGCTTTTCCTTCTTTCATTTATTTCCTTAATATTTAAAATCAGCAAGCACCAATGTAGACTATGAAAGAATAGTTAATGTGAATTGAAAGTGACCCAGAATATAATTTCTTCACATCTAGATGTTTTTCTTCTCTTCAATTTCAAAGTTGAACTTTGGTTAATTTTAGAATGATCATCTTGTCCCAAATGACCTGCAATTTTCCCACTTTTGGCCCTTAAAGTCTCAAGTCCCAGGTTATCTTTAAGTTCAGGGCAAACAGGGAAGAAAGGCTGTTCATGCTAGTAATTTCTTGAGTAATTCTGGTTATATTAATGAATTAGGAAAGGACTTCTCTAACCAAAGTACTCCTAAATTCCTTAGGTTTATTATCAGCATGCAGATTCTAATTCACAAAGCCTGGAGGGACATCTGAGAGTCTGCATTTATAGTATCTAGGAGATATTGATACTTCTGGTCCACATATGGGCCCACACTTGAAGCAGTAAGGGTCAAGGACAGGGGTAATATCAATGCCAAATTTTGCTGAAAATCTCCAAAATTTCAAATTTAATCTTAGTTTATTGCTAATTTTAACTTAAGGAAAGAGATGTGTTTATGGAATAATGTTATTTTTTGTGAACATTCATGTTGAAGGAAAGAAAACTAATTTACTTGCATTTATATTAATGAAAAATAGTTTAAACAAAAGATATTCAACTTAAAACAAACATTTTAATTATAAAAACTATAAATTATGGTTGTTGATCTAGTTTTGATATTTTATGTCTTAGATTTTTGTTTTAGATATGTTTTGAACTTGATATTTGCTTAGATAATTTTACTTTCATTAGCATGTTTGGTTTACTTATTCCTATGACCGTTACATATGTTCTCCAGATATGCCTTCAAGTGGAGGTTTTCATCATCTTTATTTTTACTTTAGTAGGGTTTATTTCTAAATATTTCTTAATACTACATATGTGGGATCTGAAAGTACTTAAATAGGTGTTCTAGATTTATTTCACTGATTCCTTATCTAAAACTTTATTTATTTATTTGGGCATATTCCCCAGTGGCAAATCCAAGATTTTACTGTATTCTTAAATACCAGAGCAAGGCTTATTATTATCAATCCTCATTGCTATCATCAACATAATAAACTTCACTTATGAGTATAGTCTCAAGTTGCATCCATTTATCTATAAAAGTCTCAAGTTTATCCTTCTTTATGGCTGAGTAACACCCCATTACAAAAAAAGATCACATCTTTTTTATTCATTCTTCAGTTGATGGGCATTTGGGTTGTTCACTGTACTGTTTTGAGATTCAGTTAAGTTATGTCTTGAGAAAAATTATCCAATGACTAATTTGATGGGCACATAGTTATAAGTGAAGAAAATTTTGGGGGAAAAAACCTGCAGACCTATCACCTTGGCTTTATAAGTAACAGAAAAGGCAGAGAATGAGATTCTTGCTAAAGCACTGTATTATTTAGCTCAACAACTAAACTTCTATTTTCCCTCCTCTGGACATGCTTGTTTAAA
Organism: Hydrochoerus hydrochaeris; assembly: GCA_004027455.1. Classification (NCBI taxonomy): domain Eukaryota; kingdom Metazoa; phylum Chordata; class Mammalia; order Rodentia; family Hydrochaeridae; genus Hydrochoerus; species Hydrochoerus hydrochaeris. Next base: position 116,228 of record PVLA01001934.1, on the reverse strand, counting down.
AATTAGTAATAATTTTATTATATAAATCAGAAATACTTGAAATTTATGTAAATTATCATAAGAAGAAATCAAGGCATGTATAATTATCATCTTATGGAAATATGGTGGTATTTTATATTTTAAAAGAAATTTAGGACTGAAACTGTGAACAGTATAGATTTCTGAAATCCAACATTCCTCTCTTATTCTCTTCCTCTGCCTTTATTTTGAAAGGGATGAGAGTGCGGGGTGGGATGGAATGTACTGGCAAAAAAACTTATCCCTATCTCAATGGTTTCTTCCTGCTTTAACAAAAGCAGCTGGTCCTTAGCTGCTTTTGTTTAATTTCTATGTAAAATTTCATTTGCCAAAAATATTGAAAGCCAAATCATCTCAGGAAATGAGGATTCTCTGTTCTAAAATACAAACTTCAGTCATGTAATGATGCCTTCCATGTATAGGACACAGTCTACTTTATAAGGAGTTTTCACAGACATTTCATTTAGCCCGAAGAGCAAAGCTAATTAGTAAGGGTAATTAATTAAGACTGTACATTCACAAGTGTCTTAAATCTAGTTAACATTTAATTATCCTTGTTAATGGCAAATGGACCCAGTTTGTGTGTAGGACCCACACAAAAACTAAAGCCTTAATCAGAGCAAATAGTTTCTAACTTTTCTTTCACTAAAATTTGGCTCAAGATCCTAAAAAAATACCCAATAATAATTTAAAAACTATTTTTAAAGGTAATCATATATTGGTTCCACTTTCTTTCTTGCAGGAAAATAATGGTGGAGAAGTGAAATAAGAATGCTGCAGAAATGTATTTTTAAACTCTCAAAAAATAGCTTTCCAAAATGATTGCCACAATTCCATATGATGAATACACATGCTTTTTAAAAAATATCAACAGGCAAAAATTAAAACATAGCAACATAGATGAGCTTTGAGGTGCTACTGAGACCAGAAGGATAGGCAAACCATAGCTCTAAGCACAGTGAGGATGGGTTCCTAGCTGGCTAGATTGATAAGAGTTAACAACTATTGTCCTGACATGATTGCTACTAACTCCCTGTTTCATTCTCAAAGGTGGCCTGATTTGAATGGTGGTGATCCCAGCTATATGGAAAACTGAACTAAAGCACAAAAGAATAAAATGGGAAATTCTCCTATTTTTCCATTTCTCCTTCCCCAAAGGAGCATCTGGTCAAACTGACATCTTTCATGATCTAAATTGTAGGCGTAATGAGGCTTCCTCTCTCCATTCTCTTCATTTCAATCAGTGATTTGAAACTGTGGATGTTCTTTAGAAGCACTGAGGAACAGAAATTCCAATGCCTGTGGAACATCTTGGAGCAATCAAATCAGTGTCTCTGGAGATGGGGCCTACACACTGACAGTGTTTAAAAGCTTCCCAGAAAATTCTAATGTGCAACTCAGGCTGAGAGCTATTGATTCTGACAGTCATCAAGTAATTATTTCTATTGCAAGACAACTCATATTGAGTAACTTGTGAAACTTGCTATCTTCTTGGGGAAAAATGATGTCTCCGCCCTTCCCCCTTGGCCAAGGGGCACACATATTCCCCTTTGTCTCATTCTCTTGGTATCCAGAGAATCTGCTAATTTTTGTTAGCTTTATTTCACGCAAAGAGAAATCATTCATTTTTTTTCCTCTGAAATATCCATTGCATGCGATGGTAATGTAACAAAGCTTCCACAATAATGGGCCAAATGAAGAGCTCCTTTGCTGTGGAATAAAGGCACATGAATTGATACATGATAAAGGCATTTGAAGAGACTTTCACCTTGGCTGCTCATTATCTGATGGATGCTCTGACATTCTGAAAGCTTAGACAACTGAAGCTAGGTGGCAGTCCTGCTTAGCAATTAAAGGAGACATCATGAAGACAATTAAAAAGAAAATCCAACAAAGGAAAAAATCAAAATGAACTTATCACTCATTTAAGAGCAGCATGAGATCAATGGGGCAAAACTAACTTGCTAATGTCATGCTTTTAAATATAGTCCTCCTTGAACTTTAAAAAACATTATATAAGTGAGAAATGCCAGACAAAAATTACCATATATTGTCTATTTCCATTTATATGACATGTTCGGAATAGGCCAACTCAGTGATAAAGTAGGTTAGTGGTGCCTGGAGTTCAGGGGAAGGGATCATGCCTATTTCTCCTAGGTTTCTTTGAGAGTGATGCAAATATTCTGCTATTATATAGGGTGATTGAAGCACAAATTGGTAAATACATAACAAATGCTGAATCGTGCACATTATAGAGGTAAATTTTGTAGCATGAGAATTATATTTCAGTAAGGCTCATATTAAAACTCAAAAAAATGGATTTAGTGTTCCTTATCAGCATTGGGGAATTTCTCTGAAATTGAGTAATTCTTACATTTTTCAGATGCTTTTCAATAGGCTTCATAACCTATTTAAATTCTATTGTAGAAGCGAACCATCCTCAGTTGTGTGTCTACAAATAGAAATTGAAAGAATCATCATTATCCATGAAATGCAAACCTATGAAGAGTGAATATTGAAAAGTACCTGAAGTAGTAATGTATGGAATACTCAAAGGAAAGTGTGGTTCTCTGGAGAAAGCATGAAATAATTTTCTATAAGGATGTTTGCCAAAATATTAGCAGTGTCTATGTCTTAGTGAGCATCTGTGGAAATTTTTATGTTCTTTTTATACTTTTCCCTTTTATCTACTTGTTTTATATTAAGCATATGCCATTTAAAAAATTTTAGTGTTTTATGAGGCATAATGCCCTTTAACTCACTAATATTCATTAATGATTAGATAATTAGCAGATCAGAACTGTTTTCTGTCATGTCTGTTCTTATTCCAAGGCCTGCTTTACTTTAATTTACAGATTTCCTAGTTAGAGTTGTTAATGGATGATGCCAGTGTGTGTGTGCTCATCTCAGACCATCAGCAGATTGTGCTTGTATTCACTTTAATTTGGAAAGCTAGCCAAAGTTGATTTGTTTTTGCTGTTGTTTTGCAGAATATTAAAGAACGAACTAGAGTGTATGTTATGTAGATTTCATACAACCTAGAATGTTTGACAAACTACCCCTTACAATGAATATGATTTTCAAAATTAGAAGATAATTTGCTATATCAGAATTAAGAACTCAGAAAGATTTAGTGAGTTTTCCAAATATATACTCATTTAATCATTTGAGTTAAGCACAGTACATTAGCGAACAGAGATGGAAATTCAACTGACAATAACAGTAGACTATCTCAAAGGCTGAGCAGCCTATCTCAAAAATAACATGTACCCGGATGTTGAGTGGAATTTTCCCTGCTTCTCTGGAAAACTAATTAATACTCTATATTTAAATTCAGAACGCCACCTAGAGCTGAGGCCAGCCACTCCCCAGCAAGGAATATGAACCAGAGATTAAAAAATAAACAAAAAACTCCTAACACATCCCTCTTCTAATCAATACAGTGAACATGGGGAGGCAAGGCAGGCATGGCTCATCAGTAATCAGTGAATGTAAAGTGTGCTATTTTGACTGTTTGCCATTACCAACACCCTTTCTTTGATTTAGTTGAGGAGAAAGTGTTTCTTTTTTCAAAGCTAAGACAGGGATTTCAAGAGACTCATTCACAAAATTATAGATGCCTAGTAGAAAGGAGACTGAAAATTTAATTACATCGGATGTCTCCTTGGCCACATAACTTGCTATATAGTTCCTGCACTATTGGAGGAGGGAAGTAAGAATAGGGAGGAGATGGCAGAGTGGGAGACTACCAAGCAGAGAAAAGGCCGGGAATAAATTCCACTTAAATTTTATTTCCTGAGAGTGACATCAAATGGATATTATGTGAATGGAGGGAAGATGCAACTCGGACCTCTAGTCTTGCTGTAGTGTAAGATTAAAGAGTTTCACTCATCAGGGGAATGTGTTGTTAGCTGGGACAGCTATGGAAGTGATCTGGAGTGGAATCCAGAAAGAGGACATAAAACCTATAAAAGAAAAGATTAAAAGAATGTGGCTCAGTGGTAGAGCATGTACTTAGCATGTTGTACTTAGCATGTGGAAAGCCCTGGGTTTCATATCTATTACCTTAAAAACAAAAACAAAAACAAAAACAGCTGTTCAAAGTGGTAAAGAATATGAGTGAGAATTTTCCAAAATTACTTTCAGACATCAATTTTCATAATGAAATCCTAATAAATTTCAAGCAGAATAAAGAGAAATCTGAGTCTTGATAACCACATCATGATAGTCACATCTTGATATACCTTGATCACAGTGAAAATTAATACAAATATTAATATTAATATTTGAAAAATATTAATAAAGAAATTTAATAAAGAAATATTAAAAGCAGTAAAAAATAAAAGACTAATAATCATTCACAAAAGAAAGGCTGTTAAATAACAGCCATAACTGAAGAAATGAAGCAGTGAAATAGTATCTTTAATATTCTGAGATTAGCCGGATGTGGTGACATACATCTATAATTGCAGCACTCAGGAGATTGAGGCAAAAAGATCACTGTGAGCTCAAGGCCAGACTGGGATACATTTCAAAACCAGCCTGAACTACATAGCAAAAATCTTGTCTCAAACAGCCCCCCCTCCAAAAAAATTTCTGAGTTTAAATAACTGTCAGCTCAGAATTTTATATCCAGAGAAACTATATCTCAAGAATGAAAAATAAATTCAAAATTTTTCAAACGAAGAAAATTTAAAAGTTTTTTATTGATAGATTCTTACTAAAGTAAAAGATTTCATTTTATAATTTTTTAGTTTGCATGGGGTTTTGTGTGTTTGTAGTTCAAAGCTACGGGAATTCAGGGCTTCATTCATGCTAGGCAAACAGGGTAGCACTGTACTACATCCCCAGCCCCATTAAAGTAAATTCTAAATGATTGACATTCAAGCAAAAGAAAATTTTCAGATCTAAGGTCTGAAATGTAAGAAGAAATTATAATGAGTAAAATCCCATTTGAGTGTACAAAGCAATACAACAAGAGAATGTATAGAAAGAAACGTCTAATTTTTAAGTTTAGAAACAAGATAGAAGTAAAATACTGGACAACCCTCTAAGTATGGAGTGTGGTCATCAGAGGTAGTACTGAGGTATTTTTATTGTTCAAGAGAAATACAGATAATTTTATCTTCCACCATATTTTATATTATCAAGAAAATTTAAAATTTCTAAATTTTAATATGCCAAAATAAGAATCTTATATTTGTATACGAATTGTGTGTATATATATATATATATTTCATATATATTTCATATATATATGAAATATGAATACATATTTCATATATAAATGAAATAAACAAGTCAACTACCTTTATGGAAAAAAATTAACAAATCTGTCCCAGGCACTGATAAGCAGAAAAATCAATCAGATAGAATTTTAAAACATGATAATCAAAGTTGACCTAGTGCACATACATAGAAAACTTTATTCTCAAACTGAAAAAAACCTCATGTTTTTAATCAAACAGGCAAAACTTTAAAAAGTGTATTATCTATATGATAAACAAAGAGAGAGAAGGCACACTTCTATGCATATGACAAAGCTAACCCAACTTTGATTTAATGACCAATCAAGGAAGAGAAAATTATAGGCTCTTCACATGGATGAATATAAATGCAGGAGACCCAAATACTATATTAACAAATGAATCTAGGAAGGTAAAAAGATGTGAAAACACAATCAAAAATAAGAAAAAACAAAGCAAAACTAAAAGATTTTTAAAAGACTGATATATTTAGTTTATTCCAGGAATGCAAGATTGATTTTATATTAAGAAATAAATCAACATAATTCACTAAACTGATAATTTAAAGTTGAAAACCACATGGATGCTGAAAATGAGTGATAACATCTACTTGCTATGGTTTGAATATTCTCTCAAAATTCACGTTAAAATTTAATTACCATTTTGACAGGATTAGGAGATGAGATTTTTGAGGAGGTAATTAGGACTTCATGGCTTCATCCCTATGAATAAAATAATGCTACTAGCTCCAAGACTGGATTAGCTACCACTGGAGTGACTTTGTTTTAAAGTGGCTCTTTAGGTGGCTAAGTGTATTTGAAGTTTTTTCTGCATCTTCTAATCTGTTCTATATTTTTTCCATTACCATGCTTTTTTATCACAGTAGCTTTGTAGTATGATTTAAAATCAGTGATTACAATGCCTCTTGGCTTACCTTTGGTGCTCAGAATCGTTTTCACTATTCTAGGTCCCTTCTGGTTGCTAATGAATTTTACGACTGTTTTCACTAATTATGTGAGGTATGCTATCAGTATTTTGACCAGAATAGCATTAAAATTGGTATCTTTGAAAAGGCACAAAAGGATTTACTAGGCAAAAATTTTAAAGTGCACACTCAAAAAATAGAGTACAAATGGTCAAAAGAAAGGCACACTGTAGTTTGACACTAGAAACATTTGTGTTTCTGGCCAAAAAAAAAAAACCCTGGAATTGGTGAATCTATAGGAGAAAACTGGTAGTTTTATGATATTAAATGTTCCAATCCAAGAATATTTAGTTGACTTTAAACTATCCTGGTATGATTTACAATCTTTGGTAAGATTTTAGTTTTCTTCAGATAAGGCTCTTCCATTTATTTTTAATTTTTTTCTAACATAATAATGGTTTGTTGCTTGCTTCAAATGAAATGTTTTACTTCTTTCCTTTTTTAATCCTTATGTACTGAAATAATAAAATAATTATTTTTGTATATTTGCCTTATATCTAGCCATTGTATTAACTCTCTCTTAGTCTCTTATTACAATTTTTTGTTATACAACTACTGTGTTTGTAAAAAGCTACTTTTCTCTTTTTCTGATGTTAAATAATTTTGTCTTATTACATTTGTTACATAAGCTGACTATCACATAAAACTATCACATAGAATCAGTAAGTGGGATCTCATCTTACTAAAAAGCTTTTGCACAGCAAATTATACCACCAACAGACAAAAGACAACCAAAAAAGTGGGAAGTAATTTTGGACAACTGTTCCTCAGTCACAGGACTAATATGTAGAATATATAAAGAACTCAAAGAATCAGCCTCTCAAATTTTAAAGTTACAATCCACAAATGAGCATCTGAAGTAAATAGGCACTTCTCAGATGGAAAAGTAGAAATCACAAATAAATATATGAAAAAAAAAATCTTCAGCATCACTGGTCATTCAAGACATGCAAATTAAAACAATTCTGAGATTTCAACTCACTCCACAAAGAAGGGGTATTATCAAAAAATCAACCAATAACAAATACTGGCAGGGCTATGGGGAAAAAGATACCCTTTTCCACTGTTTGTGGGAGTGTACACTGGTGCAACCACTGTGGAAATTACTGTGGAGATTGCTCCAAAAACTAAAACTAGAGGTTACATTCAAGCAAGATTCTTTCCCTCTTAGTATCTTCCTGAAATATTTAAAAGCCTCATATCACAGCAATATATTCACACTCATGTTTATAGCAGTACAGTTTATCATAGCTAAATCTTGCAAACAGCTCAAATGCCCATCAACTGACGAATAGATTTTAAAATGTGCTTTTTTAGTATAATGGAATACTATTCTGCCATAAAGAACAATATTGAGGCATTTCTAACTAAGAGTATGCAACTTGAGATCATACTTTAAAGTGAAATAAATTAGACACATATGTTTAAATACAGCATAATTTATCTGGTGTGAGAAACCAAAAGTGTAAGTAAGGACCAAAATATATAATAGGTATGGGGAAATGGGAAGAAAATGTTCAAATGAGAAGGGGAGCAAAGGAGGGAGGAGAGAGAAAAAAAGAAGGGACAAGAAATAAAAAGAATAGAAAGACAAAAATGGAAATAAATCTTTTGTAAATAAGGAGAGAAAGAGGGGTTGAAGGGAGAGGAATAGGAAGAGGAATTAAGATACATCATGTGCAGGTACAAATCCCTATAATGAATTTTATCATTATGTGCATTTAAAATGTCCCAATAAAATTTAAAATATGCCAAAAAAATCAAATTGTCTTGCAATTTGTTCTCTTGCTTCCATTCACCTAGTTTCTCTTGAGTATTCTTTCTGTGGAGAATCACTGCATTGAAGACACCTGACTGCAATCCCCTGCTAACAGCCTTTTCCCCTATTAAACCCTGGCATAATAGTTATAGAAGTACAAGCAGTGCTAGCTACAATGATAAATTTCTTTTCCATTGGCCTAAAGAATGCAACTGGAGTTCAGCTAAGGTACTGACGTGTACCTTGGAGGCAAAATGGTCATGCATGGGCCAGCCCTCCAACACCTGCCTCCTATTAATGACAGCCCCTGAGGCTAGATAAGCAGCTGATGAGGACACAAAATGAGAGTCAGCACTAAATCAGTAGGACTCAGAAGTAAATCTTCTCAGCACTGAAAAGTTGCTCAAAGCAACCTACCAAGTTACCTATTAAGCTGATATGGAAATTTGGTGGTTTTGTGCTTCACACATGAATGTCTTGTTCCTCTCATGCATGCTAGCCTGCAGAAGTGATTGCTCCCGTGACCCTTTCCCCACACTCTCCTTGTGTCTCTGTTCCTTGTACACTAAAAACAAACAAACAAACAAACAAACAACCTGGAAGCTACTATAGATAACTGCCTGTTGCTCTTGGAGCAGTTGGTTATCCCAGAGACCTTTACAACTGCCGTTTTCCTTTGGTTTCATTTTCGGCTGCACACCACATCACTGAGTAGGACACTGAAAATTTCACGAGTGTCTTCGGTAAGTGGTGGCCCCCATACTTTCATTGTTTTAATAGTGAGCATCATTTTTAAAAATTTAAATTTTATTTATGCATGTTTGCAGTTCATGTAACTTACAACCATCATGAGGAATGGTTATGTGTACATATAACATCATGGTTTTTTTTTTTCCTTTTTATGCTTTTCCCCTTCCCTCCCCAGTTCCCTTATCCCATTTTTCATTCTTGTTAATATTGTTTGTCTTAGCTCATGTTATGAAATATAATGTTTATATTAATTGGGATTGTTAGGTTCTTTATGTAATAAATCTTTTTTCTTAGCTTCCCTTCTCCTCCTCAACCCTCATCCTTGTTCCTCTTGAACGACTTCCCTATTGCAAGAGATTTATACTCTTGTCCCTTTCTATCCATCCTTTATCATTTTCTTTGTTCATACTATGCCTCACTCAAATGAGAGGTACTGTACTGTATTTAAGCTTGGGTGTCTGGTTCATTTCACTCAACATTGTGTTTTCCAGGTGCATCCATTTTCCGACTCAAATTTTTCACTCATTATAACTGAGTAGTATTCCATTATATATAGATATCACATTTTCTTTATCCAATTGTCTGTTGATGAATATACTGGATACTTCCAAATTTTAGCTATTATTAATTGTGCTGCTACAAACATAGGTATGCATATAATATCAGACATGGTAAAATTCAAGCTAAAACTAATTAGAAAGGACAAAGCAGATCATTACATATTGGCTAAGGGAACAATCCAACAATAAAAGATAACATTGATAAATTTACATGCACTGAGTACTGGAGCATCTATCTTCATAAAACAAAATCTGCCCAAATTAACAGAACAAATAAACACTAACACAATCAATAGTAGGCGGTTTTAACACCCCACTTTCACAAAAATATAGATCAACTAAACAAAAAACCAATAAATAACAGAGCTGAACACACCCCTGAACATATGGGCTTAATGGATATACACAAAATATTCCACTTCTCTACAACAGAGTATACATTCTTTTCAGCAGCACACAGTTCTTTTTCCAAACAAGATCACATACTAGTCCACAAAACCAGCTTAAGTGAATAGAAAAGAATTTAAATTATTCCACGCATACTGACAGACAACTGTACAATGTAAATAGAAATCAACAACAGAAAAAATTTTTGAAAAGGCAAAAGATCTTATAGTATTAGCAGCATACTCCCAAACAACCAAAGGTTCATAGAAAAAGTCAAAGATGAAATTAAAAAGGTTGTGGAAGTTAACAACAATGATTGTACAACTCAGCAAAACATCTGGGACACTATGAAAGCAATTCTAAGAGGAAAAATCATCACAGTCAACACTCACATTAGGAAAACCAAGCAAGCCCAAGTGAATGACTCTATGAGAAATTTTAAGATACTTGAAAAACAACAGCATACCAGTCCCAAACTGAAATTAGGGAGGGAAATTTTAAAGATGAGAGCAGAAATCAATGAAATTGAGACTAAAAATAATGTAAAAATCAACAAATCAAACAGCTGCTTCTTCAAAAGAACAAATAAAATTGAATATTTTTTCTTGAGTGAAGTTTCCTCATGTGATTCCCACCTCTAAATTATGGTGTGAGAAAAAGACCATCACCAGATTTTGGACTGAGAATCATTCTGATACTGGTATTTCCACCCTCTAGAACTGTGAGAAATAGATTTCTTTATAAATTACCCAGACTGTGGTATTCTCTTATAGCAGTGGACAATGAAGTATGACACCACTCATGAACTGAACATCTCACTGAACAAACCAGAAATAAAAGGAAATTTATCTAATCTGATAAAGGATATCTGTAACTGTAATAGAAATCATCACATTTAATGGTAGCAAAGGGAAAGGGTTACCTTTAAATCCAAAATGATGACGCAGGAACTTACCTTCACTACTTTCCAATATTGTGTTGGATATGTTACCCAGTGCAGAAAAAAAGGAAAAAAAATATATATATATAATAATTTAAAAGAAAAAAGCTGTAATTTATAACAAGATGAAGAAATGAACTGTGTAGGAAATTTGAAAGATCATACAGTTTATTACAGTTAAGAAGAGAGTTAACAAGTTATCTGAATTTAAAAACACTAAAATATGTAACAGTCAGTTAAATTTCTACAAAAGTGCATTAATCAGTTAGAAGATATACTTCCTTTACCTCCTTAGTTTTGTTAGTAATTTCAGTGCCCCATTACTAGATTTTACAACATTTGCAGTCTGTTCATCTTCAGTTTTAGACATATATTTCAGTGAAGTCAAGCCTATTGTTGGTTTGTTTGGCACTGAAACTTCATTTATCTTTTATTTGGGAAAATTTCTTATTTTAATTTCATCAAAAAGATTTCAACAGAACATATTTCCCTGAATTCTTACATACCTGAAAACTCTTGTTCAGTTTGCATTTGAACAATAATTATCTAGTTATAACAGTGTTAGGACTCTTTTTCCCTTATAAATTTATAGTCATTGCTATGTCCTATATAGCCAACTTTTATATTTTAATACCCCCAAGACTCACCTTTATTTTCAAAATCCAGAAATACTTGTAACATAAGTTTTGGTCTTGCTCATTCTATCATTCAAGTCTCATCAGAAAAAGACACCACCTTACATATTTTAACAGGGAAGTTTTAATAGAAGTAACTGCACAGACATGGGAAGGCTAAAAGAACAAAAGAGAAATAATAAGCGAACTCAGAGATAAAACCTCCAGTACACGGTGCATCTAAAACCAAGGAAAGAAAGGGAAGAGATGATCAGAACTTAGAAGCTGGAAACGTCAGTCTTAGAGGATGAGATGTACAAGGCTGTATCACCATTGCTGGAGCATGAAAATGGCCAGCAGAGCTAAACCTCAGACCTCTTAAGGGTATATATTCCTTGCTGCTGCCATTATTGCTGAAGAAACAAAATCATTCAGTCTTGAGACTAGCAAAAGAAACCAGTGACAGGATCCAACATAGAGCCTTTCCTGAGAGAATGCTGATGGGAGTATCATGCAAACAGGAGGATGGATGGTTCTTCCTCTTGTTTTCTGTCATCTTTCTAGTTCCCCTTGTTAATAAGGAGCTAGATAGATGATGAAATATGTAATTTACATGGCCCCACCTCCAGGATCACTAAATGGAATATTAAAAAGGTGGATTTGGCGCTGCGAGATGCACTAGCATACTCATTCAGTAACTAGTTAGTTCCAGATATGCCATTTCCACCTACAAATTCAAGTCTTCTTATATTTCAGCAATATTTTTCTTGTTTTATATCTGTGACTTCTTTTTCTGTTCCATTGCTTGGTCCTTAGATTTTATTTTTTCATGTGAGTTACAGACTTGTGAAAAGCAACCATCATATGCATACCATATGACTAAATTCTCAGTTTATTTAGCATGGCATATGTAAACCTAGCAGCAAGAAGGTGGTTACACAGTGTAGCAAGGCTCTGCTTTCAGATTTCTCTCCCAATATCACACAACCCTTTACAAGGAAATAAAGCAGCCATTGCCACTTTCTGCAGACAATGAGGTCATGATGGATCTAAGAGTCTTAATTTCATATTTGTAATCCAGGTTGACACTCTGAGAAATTATTAATGATGTCACAAACATAGTTTTAGTTTTTCCACTCTAAGGCCCACTTCATAACTCCAAATTCCTTCTTCTGGTGTCTGAGAAAAAAATATAAACAACAACAATAAAAACATATTGATAATGAGAATAATTCACACTGTGATTAGTTTTAAGGCTCTTTCACTTCTGATTCTATTTAGAGCCTTTCACTAACAAACTCGTCCCCAAATCATTACCTTTAAAGGTCTGAAGTGTGCTGGAGCATGTGAAATCCAACTGCCAGTTATTTTACTGTGTGTTGATGTAAATTTTAGTTCACATAGAAACCAAAAATGAGGTCTCTAAATTCAGTTTTGTTTTAGGGTTATTGCTCCCTGCCATGCTGATGAGTGTGGGGGTGAATTTGTGAGCTCTCACTGCTACTCAGGCATGCGCTATTTTTCATCCTGATTCAGTCATCTTTTGTATATTACTTTCTCAAATGCTAAGTTTCATTTGAAATTAGGCACTTTACTAGATAAACTGTTTGAGTCATAATTTGACAGTTTCTAAGCTTCTAACCTTAAAGGGAAGGGTAGAGGGTTAATAACATCAGCCACAGGAAGCTGTCAGGAATGGGTTTACTTATTTGACTGGAGTCTGAAAGGACAGGAAGAATCCAGATATTGTTGACCTCATTTTCCTCTGTTGACACTTTAGATCTGTCTCCATTAATTTAGATTTTTCAGTTACTTTTGCTTTACAAGCCTTTCACCTTGCTTAAATTTTTAGGTCAATCTTGTATTAAAAATAATCATATTCTGCTTCCCATGAACTGCCAAACTAACTGCACTCAAACTTCTTGAAGAAAAATTTCACTATCTTCTCACCACTTAGCCCCTTGAGATGTGGATTTCTATCACCCTACTGAAACCACTCATCAGTACTAGAGATTATGTGGTAACTGTTTAATTTTTCTCCTTATTTTTCCATCTTTCTCCTTCCTTTCTCCATCTTTTTTCCCTTCCATATTCTGATGTTCTTCTCGACTCAGTTGACTCCTGACTTTGATGTTCTCCTAATTCTGAACACCCCTTCTCTGATTCCTGCTTTGATTTTATTCCTCTACTTGAGCCTAAAGACTTTTCAGAACTCTGTCCTTGGTACTTACTTTTTTTATCTTGAACTTTGATGAATTAATCAATATCCATGGTTTCATTTACCAAGCCTAAAGACATTTCAGGACTCTGTCCTTGGTACTTACTCTTTTTATCTTGAACTTTGATGAGTTAATCAATGTCCATGGTTTCATTTACCAAGCCTACATGTCTTACATCAGTTATTTCTTCAGGACTTCATTTCCTTGAGTTCCTATTTTCTCCTTTCCTCATTCATATATTCACAACTTTCTGATAGATATCACTCCCCAGATGATTCCACAACATCTCCAATCAATGGGTCCAGTAGTAAATTCATTATGGTCTTTTTGTCAAAGGTTTAATGCCCATAATTACTTCTCCCTGTTTGTAATCAATTGCCACATCTGTAAGTTCTCTGCCTTTCCAATATCTGAATCTATCTCCTATACTCCATCCTTACTGTTGCTGCTCTATTCTGAATTCTCACAATCTCTCATGTTGTCTTTCTAAAAATAAGCTTCTAATTTTTCTTTGTTTAACTTTTCTTGTTCATTCTCATTATATCCAACAAAGTCAAATTAATTTCCTAAAGTAGTATTTGTTTAATGTGTTGCATTATAATATCATGACAGATATGATATTTGTAGGCAATAGGATTTTTTCAGCTCTATTATATCCAATTAGATCACAGTTGTGACATCATTGACCAAAGTATTATTATGGGGTGAATGAGTGCATATTTACTATATGGCATAAGTGTAGGATGTAGCAGTAGGCTGTAGTAGGCTATACTACTATGGTTACTACAGTAACCTGAGTGAGTAATAAGCTATTCTATGTAGCACTGAGTAAGTATACTTATAGTATTCACACAATGATGAAATTGCCTAGGGACTCATTTGTCAGAGCATACCCTTCCTGTTAAGTGACAAATGGCTGTATATTAGACAATGTCAATGTTATACCCAGACTGCATTTGATTCCCTTTTTTACCAATTACCCTAGTGCATTCTCCCTCTGACAATTTCAGTGTTCTTTGAATTGCCAAGGCAGCATCTTTTGTGAGGTCTTATTGAGAAGCCTGCCTGCAAGATACTCGATCTGTTTTGTCCAAGGGCCCAGAGGTTTAAAGCTGGAAGTTTCCATCCTCCCACTTTAACCTGTAGTGGCTGTCAGAAACTATAGGGGAATATAAAAGGACAGATGCCTGACAAAAGAATGATGCAGCTTGGAGGCCTAACTCACACTGCAGAATTTCTTTGTAAGGATCAAGTTGATGTGACTCCTTGTAGGATTCCTGCCAAGATCTCACCCTTGTTTGACATGTTCTTTTTATGTACTTCCTAATCCATCTACCTGTCTCTTGTAGTCTGACTTGGCAGTTGTATTTGCCATGTTCCAGGCACCATGGTAAATATACACATAAATAATTTCATTTAATTTAACCCGTTAATAGTCCTGAGAACTAAGTACCATTACTATATTGATTTAACAGATGAAGAAATTGAAGTTTTAAGAGGCTAAGAGTTTTCAAGGTTGGAAAGCTAGCAGATGGCAATGCTAGGAATACAAACAAAGTCGGGAGCAATTCAGACAATCACTTTGCTATGCTTCTTCTGAAATTGCCATGTGAATGGCAGATTTCTAATGTGTTCCCTAATGATCCCTATCTCCTGGTATAAACATCCATATAAAATTCTCTGCCCATAAGTGTGAGTTGGACCTACTGATTTGCTTCTAATAAATAGATTATGGAAAAAGAGATTTCACTTCTTTGATTAGTTACAGAAGATTTATGATTTTCATCTTGCTGACCAGGGGATGTGAAATAATATTTTACTATGCTGAGGACCAGGCTACATGACTGGGCCCCATGGTCTCAAGGCCAGTACAACCTGATTTAGGAACAGAGAAGTATGCAGAATGCTGCATGCTTCCTGGTTGCATAGAAAAAGCTCATAACTGCATTGCTCCTAAGGCAAGATAACATCTGCTGAAAGATAATGTGAAGAATGCAGGCATCCCAGGATAGGGAAGAGCCTGTTCCAGGTTAACTTATTCTCTATGTACTTCAGTCACTGTTCCACGAATAGTACACCACCCCTCCTCCTGTGCTTCTTGCTTGCTAAGAAAAGTGGATTAATTGCAGAGATTTTCAAACAAGTTCACTAGAGACAAGTTCCTCACAATCCCCTTGCACCTTGAATATTGTTTTTGTCTTTCTTTATTCCCCATCATTCTACCCCCCAACAGGTGTCCAGGGGTCTGATCCATCCCCAGCAGCAGTTCAACTCATTTGCTTTCATGGAGCAAGCTTCTATGTTTGGGAGGCCCGTGTGATATAGAACTGAGAGTAACCTCTAATCATGAGCCAATGAAGAAGTGAGAACCTAATTCCTGCCAGCAATCAGGTGAGTGAAGTAGGAAGTAAATCCTTCTCCAGTGGAAATTTGAGATAAAAACCATAGTTATAATCAGCATCTTGGCTTGAGCCCTCAAGAGACTGAAACAAAAGGCTAAGATAAGCTGTGCCTGGTCTCCTAACCCACAGAAACTTGAAGATAATAAATGTATCATATTAAAAATAAAACCTGATGCCCACAAAATAGAATAAGAATAGGACTTGTGGTATGTGTAATCCTTGAAGCTTTCTGCTCAGCAACTGATTAACAGAAATATTAAATCATAATCTATCTTTTATGATTTTACAATTCAGTAAAGCTTGCTAAGATGGTGACAATAAAACACTTGAAAAACTAAATTTCTAGTGAGTGTTACTGTTACTTGGTACCTTTAAAACCAAGTAAACAAATTAATTATTCATGAGGATCGCATAAAGAAATTATTTTAATGCATTCAAAATAAGCATTTGGTTTAACGCTCATTTCAATCAATTATTCAATCAGTTAAGGGACAGTACAAATTGGAGACCAAGTGATTTATTGCTCAATCAGAAGGAAAGTTATGTTTAGTGTCTCCCAGTCAACTACATGCTTCCCAATATGTATCTCTCTCTGCACCTGGATACTTACCTACATAAAGCACAGATGCCATATAAATGACAATCAGCTGGGCATGATTTCTCTAACACTTTATGCCACTTGTTGCCATGGATTCCAGATAAAAATTCAGAAATTAAGTAAGTAAATTAAAGATGCAATCCTCCAACTATCCCACCATCCTGAACAACTCTTTGAGTAGGCAAGAAAACTATGCAATGATACTGTGTATGACATCAAGCTATGGACAGCCACTGTTATAGTAGGAGAAATAAAAAGCCAAAAGATAAAAGCAGATGGACCATGTCTTTCATCCACAGTGAAACATCCACAGTGAAAAATCCACACCTGATCCATCCATGCCAAACAGTTGTGGGCAACAACTGAGGAGGCCACATTGACTGTTTTGTCTGAAACTGTTCTCATTTTAGCAATGCAAGTCCTGTGTCATTGGAAACAGCTAAGTCCTTGGTAAACCAGAATGATTAGTCACCCTAGCAACACTAATTAACTCCCAAAAGATTCAGCTTCCATTGACATTTGCTTTTCAATCAAAGAGGTCAATAAAAAAGCTATTTTCTTAATATTTTTCCTTGAGAGCTTTAAATACCCTACTGGTCGAGCTTTAACTTAGTACCATAAATTCTATTTATTCAGCTAAAGAGTGACAGACATTAGAAAGATTTTACTAATTTTACTTACATGATACATTTGAACTGATAGGCTGGGGGTGGGCATAGAAGCATGAGTTTGGAAGACAGAAGCTGTCAAAAATACGGACTAGGTATACATTTAAATTTGCTAGTACATTATTGATTGGTGTAATCATTTGAACACAAAGGGACAAGTTAACTATGCCATAAGTCACATTTTCAACACTAGCAGTCTGGGATTTACATTTTCAATTTTTATAGCCAGAGGTAGTCTAATCCAAATTCCTACTTCTAGATAGTATTCAAAGAAGCTTAAGTTTGTGTTTTGATGCTTGTTATAAAGCACTGGTTTAACCAGAGTTGTTAGAATCACCTGGGGAGCTTTTAAAATCTACAGAAAACTGGGCTCTATCCAAATCTAGGGAATAATAAAAAACAAACAACCCTTGCTTGTTCTGATGTCCACTGTGAGTAAAAGTCACTCACTGGATATATTTCTGGGCTCTCTGTTCCATTCCATTGATATATGTGTCTGTAGCATACCAATAGTAAACTATTTTGATTACTATAGTTTTGCAATATATTTTGAAATCAAGTAGTGCAATGCCTCAGTTTTGTTCTTTTTTCTTATATTGCTTTGGCTACTGAGGTCTCTTTATAATACCACACAAATTCATGGATTGTTTATTATATTCCTTTGAAAAATTTAATTAGAATTTTGATTACAATTGCATTGAACCTATAGATTGCCTCGAGTAATATAGAAATTTTACTAATGTCAGTTCTTCCAACCCACGAACATGAGATATCTTTCCATTTATTTGTATCTTCAACTTTTTTCATCAGTGTCCTCTACTTTTCAGTGTACTTGTTAAAGTTTATATCTAAATTTCCCCCCCACAAAGTCTAATGTATTCAGAGGTGAAGATTTTGGAAGATGATTGGATCATGGGGTGCTATGCTCATAAGTGGATTTACCCATGATAAATTCATATCTGAATATGCTATAAACAGGTGGGGCCTCTTTGGAGGTGGGTCACAGGATGCATGACCCAGAAGGGTATATTCTGGTCCCTGGCTTCCCCTTTGCATTCTTTTTGCTTCCTTAGTGATATGCAGTGGGCAACTTTCCTCCACCATACCCTTCCACCATGCCACTTATATCTTGGTGCCAGCTGACCATGGACCAAAACTCTAAAACCATGAAGCTATGAGCCAAATTAAACCTCTCTACTTTTAAATTGTAGGCATGGCATATTTTGTTCCAGCAACAAAAAACTGACTAATACAATACAGGTCTTTCATTTTTTTAGTTACCTTGATTTTGACAAAATTGTCAATAACACATAGTGGTGAAAGGACAGTTTCTTCAATAAATGGATAATCCACATGCAGAAGAATGAAATGAGACTGCTATCTCATGTCATATGCAAAAATAAAATCAAAATGGATTAAATACTTAACTTTAACACCTGAATCTGTAAAAGTAGTAGAAAAAAAAAAGTGAGAAACTCTGTGACTTTGATCCATGTGATGACTTTCTGGATATGACACCAACATCACAGGCAACAATAGCAAAATAGACAAATGGGGTTACATAAAACTAAGCATCCCCCCAAAACTCTTCTACATAACAAAGGAAACAACAGTGTGAAGAGACAATCTATGGAATAAGAATATAGTTGCAAACCTTACATTTGATGAAGCATTCATAGGACAAAAAGAAAACTTCCTTATCTCCTAAAAAGGTTCACTGAAATGAACTTATAAGAGAAAGACTAATAAGAGAAGAAAGATACACTGATTACTGGATACATAAGCATAAAATAAATCACAACAGTTTGATTTCCAAGAAATTCAGTGAGGTTAAATACTTCAACACTATTCTTCATGTGTGGGAGGGAAAAGGAGGAGATAGCAAGTTGTGGGAATATGAGATGCAGAAGGTCCTGAAAAAATAATAGCTTACTATGCAGTTTCCCATGTAATCTCTGGGTGTTTCCTTCAGAAGAATAGACAAAAAACCCTGACTGAATGTGATAATGGCATTAAATATCCTTTTTTCTTTTCTTTTCTTTTTTAAATTTTATTTTAAAGAGGATAAAACTAAACTTAACAAAACAGAACAAAGTGGATCAGAAGAAAACAATGGAAATGACACGGATTTCAAAGCAAGACAACAGGAGATCATCACTGACTACTATAATGTCTCTTGTTTTCTTCTAAATAGTTGTCCATATCTTCACACACAATGAATTCATACAAAACAAAATAGTATTAAACTGATCAGAAAAGAGTGATGAATGCATTATAGGCCTTCAAAATCAGACAATAGGAAAATCAACAACAGCTGCCATAATGTCTCTTGTTCTCTTAAAAATAGCTGTCCATACCTTCATGTATGTTGGAATTAAACAATACAAAACAGACTAAAATCACTCTGGACAAAGAATAATAGCATTACTTTGATTTCATAGCATGACTATACAGAATCTGCAATGGATACTATAATGTCTCTTCTTCTTCAAAGTAGCTGTTCATTTCATCATGCATTATAAAACTGATTCGCATAAACTGTTTAGGAGAAGTTCTACGCATGTATAAGTCTCTAAATGTATACCTATCCTTTTGTATTAGAGGGAAAAACAAAACAAAACAAATTACTAGAAAAACACAAAACAAAAAAGACAAATAACAATAGCAAAAACCTCAAAACACTGACAATATAGGCCTTCAAAACAAGGTGGTAAGAGCATAAGTAGGGTTGTTATTTTACATAATGATCTTCAAGAGTTCCTCAGATCACCAGACACTAACATGCACAATTGTTCCAATCCTATGAATGTATTTTTTTCCAAGAACAGACAGAATTTGTAGCACAATCATCTTAGATATACTAAGTGTGTTTATATAATTTTAGATATTTTTCTTTTCTCTTCTTTTTTCTTTTTACTCCTCTTCCCAGAGATATTATTTTCCCCTTTGAACAGAATCTTATCCTTTGACCATATTTATTGAGGATTTTGTATCCTATGTACACTTACCATTTCTTACATTAGAGAGACTATACAGTATTTACACATGTGAGTTTGATTTATTTCACTTATGAATATGGTCTCAAGTTCCATCCATTTATTTATAAATATCTCAATGTGTTCATTCTTTATAGCTAAGTAGTATAAAACTACCACAATTTTTTTATCCATTCCTCAGTTGATGGGCATTTAGGTTGTTTCCAAGATCTGCCTAATACAAATTGTGCTGCTATAAACATGGCTGCACATATATCACTATGATATGATGTTTTCAGTTCTTCTGGGAATATGCCTAGGAGTGGAATAGCTGGGTCAAATGGGACTTTCAATCGCAGCTCTTTGAGGAACCTCCAGACTGACTTCCAATGTGGTTATACCAATCTTGAATTCCACCAACAGTGTAGAAGAGTTCCTTTTTCCCCACAGCCTCTCCAGCATTTGTTATTGGTAGTTTTCTTTATACTGGTCATTCTTTCTGGAGTGAGGTGGAATTTCAGTGATGTTTTAATTTGCATTTCTCCAACGACTAATGATGCTAAACATTTTTTCATGTATTTATTTGCCTTTTTTATTTCTTCATCTGAAAACTGTGTATTCATCTCAGATGCCCATTTTTGGATTGGATCTTTGAATTTCGGGGGCCTGATGTTTTTCAATTCTTTAAATGTTCTAGACAGAAGTCCTTTGTCTGAGGGACAGTTCACTAAGATTTTTTCCCAGTTTGTAGGTTTTCTTTTCACTCTGCTGGAGATTTCTTTGGACATGCAGAAACTATTTAATAAGATATGATCCCAGTTATTGATTCTGGGAAGTATTTCCCGTGCAGTTTGATTCTTGTTCATGAACTCTCTACCTATCCCTATGTCTTCAACATTTCTTTCTTTTCTTTTCTTTTTATTTTAAAAAGAATAAAATCAGGCAAAATGAAACAGAATAAATCCAATCAAAACAAACCAGTGTAAGTGACACAAGACATCAAAACAATATAAAATCAGCAATGGTTACCATAATGCTTCTTGTTGTCTTCAAAATAGCTGCAGATATCTGCAGACATAGTAAAAATCAAGCAAAACAGAAGAGAAGAGAATCAACAGAAACAAAACAATTAATGCAATAAAGGACATTAATAAAGCTAAGGGTAAATCCAAAATGGCTACCATAATGTATCTTGTTATCTTTGAAATAACTGCCAAGACTGTTGTATAAAATAAAAACAAATAAAACAAAACAGAATAAAACTGAACCCAACAAAACAATGAAAATGATACAGGGCTTCAAAACAAGATGATAGGGAATTAACAATGGCTAGAAGAAGACAAGATGGCCCATCAGTGAGCAACAAAATATAAAGCCTCATGGGAGAAACAACTCAATGCCAGAATAAAACACCCTAGAGAGACCCAGGCAGACGGAGATGGATCCTCTTGACACAGGAAGAGATTAAAATGTAAAAAAGCTTGTCAAATACTTTGGGACTACAACTGAAACAGCTAAAAATTATGGGACACCATGTTTTTGTGGTAACCCACCAAGTTTGCACCAGCTTGAATCTGCGCCAGTAGGCAGAGCCACCCAAACTCATTCCCGCTGCCACTCACAGGAAGCAGAGCAGCGCTGAAGTCAGGGGTTGATGAGCCCAATGGAGAACAGAGCCAATGAAGGGACCTTCATTAATCCACAGTCAGTGCTGGGAATGAGACCCCTCCACACACAGGAAAGGCACAACCAAATGGGCTACATGTTGGAATCAGGCAGGAGGAGTCTGAACTGGGAGTGACAGTGACTTCAATTGGTTGCTCCCTCCCCAGAGCAGATTAGTGGAATTTGCTTGGACTGGGCCATACCCCTGGCCGGGACCCAATGAGCCATCCCAAATCAATTCCCTGTGCCTAGCATGCACTAACCAAGTGAAGGCACCTGAGGTTTGGCTGACCCGGTGGTGAGGGGCAGGCATATACAGCTGCTGCTTACACCTCAGTGACAAGAGCAGGCAGGAGAGGGTGGAGGTCCCTCACCAGTATGCTTTGGAGGAAACATGGCCAACAGAGAAGGGAGCTGGGACATGCACTGTAACCTGTGTGGAGGAAGCCAGGGCCATGATAGGAGAGAGAGGCAGGAGGAGGTCCCCAGCCCAGAACCTTGAGAGCACTGATCCAGGAGAAGCAAAAACAAGGGAGACTGAGGGCAGCAAACACAACATCAGACATGGCTTCAATGGACATTAAGAGATATCTTCAGAACCTTGTAGATGAGCTCAAAACTGAAATATTAAATCAGGTAAAGCAGGATATGAGTAGAGTAATAAAAGAAATGCTCTCAGGAAGCATCTCTCAGGATGATACAGATGGAAGAATGGAGGAACATGCAAAAAAGGAGAGAAACATTCAATAAAGCATACAAAGAAAATATAGAATACATGAAGCAGATTCAAAGAGACTACCAGGAAATTAAAAACACCATTGAAAGCTGGCAAAACTCCTTAAAAGAAACTAAGAATAGACTATCAAAACTTGAAGATAAGT
This sequence comes from Hydrochoerus hydrochaeris, assembly GCA_004027455.1. Classification (NCBI taxonomy): domain Eukaryota; kingdom Metazoa; phylum Chordata; class Mammalia; order Rodentia; family Hydrochaeridae; genus Hydrochoerus; species Hydrochoerus hydrochaeris. The sequence continues at coordinate 93,561 of PVLA01001934.1, read as the reverse complement.
TTGCAATGTGTGATCATGAAAGGAAACATCTCTTAAAAATAACAAGGAAACAGGCAATAACAATATAAAGGCTAGAAGATGGCAAGAGAATCTACATTTTAAGAGGAAGAATTGTGAACAAAGAAGCAGGAATACATACAGGCAAATTACAAAGGCTATTAATGGAAATAATTAAGGAAAACTTCCCAAGCATGTGAAAAGAAAATGACATTTGGTTGTGTGAGGCATACAGAACTCCAGCCACCTACAACCAAAACAGATCTACACCCAGACATATAATAATCAAGATACCAGAAATTCAATATGAAAACAGAATATTAAAAGCTGTCAGAGAAAAGAAACAGATTACCTATAAAGGTAAACCCATCAGAATCATGGCTGACTTCTTGACACAGACCATCAGATCAAGAAGAGCTTGGAGTGAAGTATTCCAAGACCTGAAAGAAAATAACCTCCATGTACCCTGCAAAACTGTCACTAGAAATTAATGGAGAAACAAGATGCTTCCATGCCAAAGAGGAACTGGGCGAGTTTGTGACCACCAATCCAACCCTACAGAGAATACTGAAGGACATTCTAGAGAGAGAGAAAAAAATACCAGGATTTTAGGAACAGTGGCAGAAAGGCCTCAATGAGTGGGGCAGGCAGTAGAATAAAGGAGAAAACTAGACAAACAGAGGCAGAAAAAATAGCATAGCAGAAATGAGGCAGAGAAGGATAACTAGAAATTCTAACATAGATGGCCTTGATACACTATATTGTTAATAGTGCACCAGGATTTAAAACCCACATTACTCACACTACTTTGTTTAGATGTATTATATTCTGTTCCAGTCATTCTACCTGTACTAGATTTGAGGGTACAGACAGTAATCCCAAAAATAACAGGATATAGTACAGTAATCATCCTTAATTTCTTATTAACTTAATCTAAAGCTCTGTAAAACCTACACTGTTTTACCATGACTGTTCGTAATCAAATCTGGTTTGTTGGATTGCTGTTTTGTATTGATAGATTTTATTCAAAGCTGTTATGATTGATAGTATCAAGTCTGAGAGTATAGGCAACTGCACTTAACATGACAATATCCACTAGAATATCCACTGTGGTTTGATTATTACCTGCCTTTGAAGTTTTATACTGTCTACATAATATTGTTATGTACTGCTATACTCAATTATACTACTATATTCAATTATGCCTGATGATATAGACATTCTATTGAAGATAATAAGAAACAACACAGTAATCATTGTAGATCACCTTGTACTGTGGTTTTATATGACATTTTGGTTTCAAGTTTTTATAGGAATTTGCTTTGTTTTGTCTTGCTAAGTTTTGTTTTTCCCTCTAATACAGAAAGGATAGAAATACATGTAGATATTCATGCATGCATATCTGTTTACACTCTCACTATTTGACTATCTATTTTGTGTGCTTTAATTTTGTAACTTGAACAACTATTTCTAAGAGGAAAATATGTGATTATTAACTGGTGATTTCTTATTGTTTATCTCTTTTTGGAATTCTGTATTATCTCTACCCTTTACATGCTTTTGTTTCTCTTTAAATAAATAAAGAAAAACCAACGGCTACCACCTTCAGGAGATCCCCCATACACACTACATTGCATAGTTATCCTTTGAATAGTTCATCAGTCTACTGTCATTACACTTGCACAGTCAGTGAAACACTAAACATTACAAGCATTAAATTATATTTTGTCTCAATAGCTATCATCACAGTCTGTGTTTCTTTGGATCAGCCAGTTGCTTATGGTGTGGGAGTGGTCAGTTCTTCTTGTTTCCCTGCCCACTGACTGGAAGGAGCTGGCATCTGGCTCTCCTCCCAGCAGCCAACATATGGCACTGACTTGCAGAGAGGGCTTGCTTCTTGTGACTTCTTGCTCTCTTCCCCAGCAGTCCACAAATGGCACTGGCTCACAGGAAAAGCCTGACAACTGGCTCTCCCCACAGTGGTCCCTGCAGGGAAGGCTTGTTTCTTGGTGACTTCTCTTCCCCTGCAATCTGAAAATGGCACTGACTCATGGGAAAATGCTGGCGGGTGGCTGTCCCTCACAGTGCCCAGTGCATGGTGCTGATTCTCAAGGATGGCCTGCTTCTTGGTCAAATATTCTTTTTTTCAGTAGGGGAAAAATATTCAAATTTGTATATACACACTTAAGACAGCTAAGATGATTGTGCTACTAATCCTATTAGTTCTTGGAACAAAACAGTTAACATTCATAGGATTAGATCAATTTTGCATGTTTATACCTGGTAATCTGAGGAACACTTTTGAAGGTTACTATGCAAAATAAGAACCTTAGTTATGTTCCCACCACCTTGTTTTGAAAGCCTATATTGTCATTGTTTTGGGCTCTTTGTTACTGTTATATATTTGTCTTTTTTTCTTGTTCTTTTTAGTAATTTGTTTTGTTTTGTTTTTCCCTCTAATACAGAAAGGATAGATGTACATGTAGAGGCTTATACACACCTAGAACTTCTCTTAAAGAGTTTATGAGAATTGATGGTATTATGCATGATGATATGAACAGCTACTTTGAAGAAAAACTGACATTGTAATAGTCTTTGCTGATTTCCTATCATCATGCTGTGAAGTACAGTAATGCTTTTATTCTTTGTTTAGATTGGTTTTAGTCTGTTTTGAATTATTTTATTTCAATATATATGAAGGTATGGACAGCTATTTTGAAGAGAAAAAGAGACATTATGGTAGCCATTGTTCATTTTCTTATTGTCTGGTTTTGAAGGCCTGTAATACTTTCATTCTTCTGTTTTGATCAGTTTTATACTATTTTGTTTTGTTTGAATTCATTTTGTGTGAAGATATAAACAACTATTTCAAATAAACAAGAGGCATTATGGTAGCCACCATTGATGGCCTGTTGTCTTGCTTTAAAATCCTGTGTCATTTGCATTGTTTTCTTCTGATCTGCTTTGTTCTGTTTTGTTATATTTTGTTTCATCCTCTTTAAAACAAAACAAAAAAATCTCCTTTTTTACTTAGTGGTAAATCAGTTCTGGGTGTGTGTGTGTGCGATTTCTAAGGAAACAAGTTAAGAGAATTGCATATCTCTTGGAAGACATTTTCTCAGTCAGTTAAGGAAACTTTGGAGAGAGTAAGGCCTTTTCTTGGGAGATAAATAAGGGGAGGATAGAGAGACCTTAATTCTGAGACCATTTCTTCTATTCACTATGTCAAGATGTGACACTTTAGGCTAATATTTTCTGCGCTCCAAAGAAGTTAATATTCAAAATATATTTTTAAAAAACAAGAAAAACTCAATAGCAGGAAAATGGCTTGACTAAAAATAGGCAAAGATCCTGAATAAATATTTCTCAAAGAAAGATATACAAATGGCCAATCATTACATGTAAAAAATTCTCTACATCATTAATCATGGAAGAAATCAAGTTAAATCTATTTAGAGTAGCTATCAAAAAGACAAAAAAATGTGTATCCAAGTTAGGGAAACAACTAAGTGTCTGTCGACCAATGAATGGAGAAAGAAAATGTGGTATGTATATATATATATACATAATAGACTATAATTCAGCCTTTAAAAGAAAATAAATTTGTGTTGTCATTTACAACAAGACAGATGAACCCAGAAACCTTTATGTTAAGTGAAAGGCAAATAGTATAGGATCTCAATTATATGTGAACCTAAAAATGTTGAACTACTAGAAGGAGAGAGTAAAATGATCTTTATCAGTTCTAGCAATAAGTTGCAGAGATATTTGTCAAAGGATAAAAATTTCAGACAAGAGGAATAAGTTCAAAAGTTTTATTGTAAATTGTGGCAAATATAATTAATAACAGTATAATTGCTCTTACTCCCTCTTGCTCTCAGAATTGAACCAAAGGCATTGACTATGTTCTAAGCAAATGCTCAGACACTAAGCTATATCTCCAGCAGAGTGTGTGTGTGTGTGTGTGTGTGTGTGTTAGAGAGTCCCCATTTTAGAATGGATGTAACTTTGAAATGACTCATCTACTTTTTAGTTTGGTTGTTTGTGCTTTCTTTAACCATTCTCTACCTATAAAACCAACGTTTCCTCTTCAGGTCAACCCTTACAATACCTTATGCAATAAAATGCTGCTCAATTTTAGAATAAAAATAAAGCCAATTAAGATCTTTTAACTAAATAACAATTTTTAAAATTGTATTTCTTCATTTGTTCATGTGTATTTTTGTATTGCAGAAATGTGTTTTAGTTTTTGTCATATAGATTTTGGACATTTTGTAATAAATTTTTATCTAGATAATGTTTTTGATTTCTTTTAGTTTATTTTTTGCTATTTTTAAATGGAGTCTTCTATTTCATTATATTTTCTAACTTGTTATCACTTGTATATATGGAATTTATTAATTTCAGCTTTATTAAGGCATAAATTACATAAACATCCAGTTTTCAAGTGCAGAGTTCATATATATGTTTGATAAGGATTTACATGTGGCCATTTAACCACTAGTCCCATGGTTGCTTTTTATTTCTTGATTTTATAACCTGTTAACTTCCAAAATTTTATTTTTAAATATATGCTCTCAAAGTTTTTGCTAGATTTGGCCAAATATTATATTAAAATGATGTAACATTTCACTTATTTTTGTTTTATTTTCCACTCTCTCCCACCATGACAAAAAGATTGTTCCAGTCAATACTGCAATAAGAATAGACTCAATGTCACATTCTGAGTGCTCCTAGAGATTTAAATTGTTATTACAGGCGTACAGAAACATGATCCTCTTTGCAACAGGTGTCAAGCTAAATACAAGTTTACTGATGTAAGCAGCTAATAATAATTGGAATGTAAGCTGACTCAAGAATAGATATCCACTCAGGAATATTTGCTTCAGTGAAATAGGTTCCAGTGGTCTCCAGTCTCAGCAGATCCACAACCTGGATGTTTAGATGAACAAATTTGTAGCCAGGATGACTACTAAAAGAACTTCAAGTGACTACTGCCTGGAAAAATATGTTTACTCAGCCCTGTTGTATTTATGTTTAGGAAGCTCCAGTGAAAAGCGTTGTTCTTAGTACTTCAAAATGTGGGAAATTATCTAAAACTTGAAAGATGCTATTTAACTCACCTAGCTGATACTAGACTACGAGCAGCACAGGAGTGGGTGGCTGCCTGTATGAATCTTCCTTGTGGCATAACATTTTGAAGGTACACTGTTAGCTACCTAAAGACAAAGAAATTAGCAGTATACAGGACAAAGGTTGGGTATGGGGCAGAGGGTTGAGTGAGGCGTGCTGGTTGGAGAAAAAAAGAGAAACGATTAGACACTTCCAGAGATTCTTAGAATGGATAGAGACTGTAATACTTAATTTATTCCTTCATGTTTTGCTTAGTTTAAGGTTCTAAAAAACAGAGCTTGAGCAAGGATTTGAGAACAAGTCTCTTATGAAGAAAATAAGGAAGATGATACCTGGAAGCATAACAAAGGACAGAAAGAAAACTAACAAATGTGCATAAATGAAGTGTTACTACCACAGCAAACCAGGGCTGTCTCACTGGGCATCCTGAGATATTGTGTAAAACATGGCTGAGAATTATCTTGCTAAAAATGGGATATTTATCCACTATTTTCCACCCTTCATTGGTTCAAGATCACTATGAGGGAAAAGGTGGAAGTTAACACATAGACTGTTGATCATGCCCCACTTGCAAGACAAACATGCTCCTGTGGCCAGAGAGTACACACTAGCAAAGACTTGTATGGGAATTATTTGCAGGCAATAATATTTCTGCTGTAGACCAAGAGAATATGAGAGCTATAATTCTGTACTGTTTGTGTTACTCTCTGATTGTTTCTTTTACGTGTGATTTATTTTACCAACAGGAATGTAATCTTAGAATGCATGGGCCATAGCTTATATTTGTATTTCTTTCCTCCCATAAATTCAGTGTCCCTTGTGTTTCAGCATAATAAACCCCTTACCTTAGTTACTTTCTTGTCACTAAGACACAATACCCAGAACCCACAACTGAAAGGAAGAAAAGTTTATTTTGCAGACTGTAAAGGTTCCAATCCACAGTCCACTGGCTCTAAATAGGGCAGAGTGGCAGAGGGCCACGGCATAGGAGGCTTGCTTATGGCATGGGGGTGAGGCAGAAAGAGATATCAAGGAAGGATATCAAGGAAGGCTTCTAAGCCACACACCCAGTAACCACTTTCAGCCATAAATTTATCAGTAGATTAGTCCACTGATGAGTGTCATGCCCCGGAGATCCAATCACCTCCCCAAAGCCCCACCCATGAGTGTATGAGGCTTCAGGGGAACATTTAAATATAAATCACAAAATCCCAAAAAGTCTTATTTGGTTGGAATTTCTTGCCTTTTGTGATTTCTATTTTGAATTTAGCAAAGAAACCTGGAATTATTGGATATCAAATTTAAAAGTATATAATTTATATTATATATAAAAAAAGAAATATCTGGAATTTTCTTGTACTGTCTTTAAATTTAAAGTCCTCTCTAACAGAATTTCCACCTCTAATAACAAAAAGGGACATAGCAGTTTCTAAATACAGACAAAGTGCGTCTATTTGTGTCTGAGTCCAGTTGGGTGAGTCCAGTCCACTAAATTAACTGAATATTGAACTTTTGGGTACAAATTTTATTTAGATATCACTTCAAACTTTCAGAAAACTTGCAATAATAGTTCAAGAAGTGCTTTTCATCCTTTACACAAATTCATTAATTGTTTTCTTAATCACTTGCAAACTGGAGATATTTTGTGTATTTAGTTACTTCTCAGAACTTCAGTGTGCATGTTCTAAAAAGCAAGGACATTCTCCTACTTAACCAACATGCAATTATCAAAATCAGAAGACTTGCCTCTAATACAATATTATTTTCCAATCTGTGTTCCATATGCATATTTCATCAAATATCTCAATACTTTTCATAATTCTTTTCTCCCTACCCTGCTCAAATCCAGACTCACACATTTAGATGCTATGCTTTTTAGTCCTTTTTAACCTGGGCCAGTTCCTCAGTCTTTCTCTCCCTTTCTTGACTCTGACATTATTGCTAGTTATTTTGTTGAATAAAGTGGATATGTATAATGTTTTCTCATGGTGAGCTTCAGGCTGTGAATTTCTGGCAAAAATAAATGACTGATTTGAAGTCCCAAAAAAGTGGCCTCTACCCATTTCTCCCCTACTTTGACCTGACATTGTACATAATTGGAGTCCTTGAGGCCTTTTTGAAGAATTTACACTTTTTTCTGCTTCTTCTTATGACTCCTAAAATAATCATAAAATTGCTAAAATCCTGATGTTGCATCTGGGAGATGAGCACTGTTGTTCTGCTGTCCAAGCAGACCACCAGGATCATAATTCAGTCCCTATAATAAATTAGGACAAAGTTTTTTTTTAAGAAAGGAAGACACTTTATTTGCAAAGAGGAAAAGAAAAGGAGAGAAAGGAGAAGACAGCTAACTACCTTGTTAAAAAAGAAACAGGGTAGGGGGATCTACAAAATGGAGGGCCTGTGGACCCTGTGTTTTTAGCTGTTGAGGGTGAGTGACTCTTTAGGCTCCATCTGGAATTTGCCACAACTAGAGTGGTTGCCAGACAGCTCTGCTTAACGTCATTTGTTCCAGTGGTCTATGTGCATCTCTTTTTTTCCCCTGGCTTATATTTTAAGGCCTTATCGTTGGGGTGGCTGCCTAGTTGCCAAGAGGGTGCCTTACTTTTAGTTAGCTTTGAGTTAGCAAGGAAGGTATGTGGATATCTATTGTACTCTATAATGACCCGAGTGAGTAATAGTGAATATACATGTATATATGTGTGTATGTTAGAGCATAGGTATGAGTAGATACCGCCTCAAAGTTAGTCACCCCTCCCTTTTGCTTCCCTGTGTTTATTGGAGGTGGGGGTGTCCTATCATTTGTGAACTTGGCTTTTTATGTGCCTTCCAGTTCAGCTCATTTTCTGGTCTTTTGATGAAAGTCCCAAGACCATTTGGTGTCTATGTCTGGTTTCTTTTTTTTCATTTTTTTACCCCTCTTTTTTCTACCCATCTTTGACTTACTTTCCAGTGGAATTTGTCTAATAAAGTTTGCTTTTAACTGCTAGGTTGGATTAGCTAGAAGACCTAAGGAGGCCCCTATTTTTTATTTTATTTTATTTTATTTTATTTTATTTTATTTTATTGTCTGTGGACCCTTGTCCCTACACCAAGGATGCCTACTTTTTGGAGAGTATGTACTTCACTGAAAGCCTTTTTTTTTGTACTGAGAATTGAACTCAGGACCTTGCACTTGCCAGGCAAGAGCTTATGCCACTGAGCTATATCCCTGGCTCTGCACTGAAAGCTGTTATTAATTAATATTCCTCCACTCACATATTCATGGATTAGTTCCTGGTTCATTACTACTGTGTGAATAAATTACTTATCAAAATGGATAAATGTCTGGAAGACATATATAACATAATATGAATATAGTAAAAACATTCCCCACCTCTATTATTTTACTTCTTTTTCTTTTATTTCATTATTTTCATCTCCTTCAAAATAAGTAGTACTTATAATCCAGTCTCTAAATCTGTAGCTTTCCAGAGAGAAAACACAAACTACAGAGAAATCCAAAAGCAAGAGCTTTACACAGGCCCTAGTGAAAAGGTGTTCAAAGTCTCATGATGTTGGGAATTCTGCCTATATCTACTCAGTGCCTGATTCCTCAGTTATACATATATCTAAGGCTACTACCAAGTAAAGGGAGAAATATGTGTGGGAGAAAAGAGTGGGTGGAGAAGATTTTCAAGAATTGGCAACTATACAAAGAGCAGCAGCCAGCAGTTAATTAGTTTCAGCTCTGAAATGACCCCTTTGTGCAGTTCATCCTTCCCAAAAGAGAGGTTAAAATGCTGTCATGTTTGCTTTTAGTAGTGTGATTATTAAAACAATTCTATGTCCTAAATAATGTGGTTCGACTTATTTGGCTGAAGAGAGAATGGTCATCCTTCTTGCTTTTTCTCTCCTCCTCCTCACTGAACATCTCATCCATAAAATGTGCAAATTCCCAAACTATATATACTTCCACACATAGGGTCTATTTAAAGGGAGGAATGGTTAAGTGATATTCTAGAATCTAAAGTTATCTTTTTCCTGAAACTGAAAAGCAAGCTTATTTAGAAATTTTACCAGTATAGCTTAAATAAAAAGTTAGTTGATAAAAATATCTAACATTTATTGTGTATTTATTGTAGGGTGGGCCATGATTTAAGGACTATTCATATTTTATCTCATTTAATCTTCACTACTGTTTGAGTTGGGAAGTATCATTATTATGATCATGTCAGGTTTTCCAGATGAAGCTGGGGCTAGGAGAGGTTAAGAATCTGAATTAGAAGTGGAGGCAGGATTTAAATGAAGGTGCTCTTGCCCAAAGCCATTGCTCAATCACTATGCTATCTGCCTTCCAGCTTTCAATTTGCCTAGTCTAGTAGAATCCATAAAATGACTAAGAGAAGACAAATCCATGCCAGATGACTGGATTGGGTTAGTCGGGGAACATGTCACCGAAGGCAGGTTTGAACTTGGCTGGAAAGTAGACTGTGTTTGATTTGGTGAAGTGGGTTATAGAAAGCCTTCCAAGTAAGGGCAACCCCATGAACATTACAAGCGCTTATAACAGCTGGCTATGACAGAGAGTTCCTACAGACATTTAGAGACCTTTATCTCCTAGGTCTCACACTTCTATGAAAGAGAAACCCACCGAGACTGGGATATGGAGGTGCATGTGGAGAACTCTGACAGCCTGATGTCTATTGGGGCACAGTGGCCAGGACATAGGGTCACTGCAATGATAAGGCAATTAACTGCCATGCCTTGCCGAGTTCTTCTGGGCCACCAACTTTCTGCTGGGTCTCCATGGGGTTAGCAGAAAAAGCTGATCTTCCTTTTCGCCAGTCTAGCTTGGTCTCTGCTCTCTGTCCTGGCTTTTCTTCCTGGAATAAGGTGGTTTAATTTAACTTAAGGTGAAGCAGTCTGAAGTCCTCATACTTTCTCCAATTTAGCCTTGTCATCAGCAAAGCAATCTTGCCTTCCTGTCTATTTTAATTGATTAAAAATTGGATGAAAAGAAGGATAAGCAATCGCTACCCCTAAAATCTCTAAAACCCCTAAAAACAATAGGAAAATAATAGAAAATTCAATTTAAAAGGTAAATTAGATATAGTAAACCAGGGAGGGCCTTCAAGACTGGTATAAGGAATTGTGTCAGAGCCTACAAGAATCATTTATTTTAATCCTCTGTGCAAGTACACATATAGTGTTCATCACCATAGGACTTGCTTCCAACTTAATTTCTAGACATTTAAAGTCATGAAACCCTCGTTTTCTCACAAATATATTTGCCAAGAACCTTGAAGTCATTTCCATTAGTCAAACTAATATTTTATCATGTTCTTGAACCATTTGTTCTCTGCCCAGAGAATTGCTATTTTTCAATCAGTATTTGATAACCAAAGAATATTTTATCTTATTTGGGAGGTTTCAATTGTTTCACAAATATTGCCATTATTTGGAAACAATTTTCTCATTCTTCTTCCCAAATAATCTACCTCAGGGTACAGTATTTCAAATGCTACTATAGTAATTAGGTAATTTTTTTATCCCTCAAATTTGTGTTTATATTTGGGTGCTAATTTGAAAATAATTTCTATTTCATATACATATTTTAAGTACAGAAGTATGAGTTTTTAATTCAAATGTGAAGACAATGAATTGTCTTCATATATCTGGTGCTGCCAACTATCAGCAAACGGGAAAATCTTTCTCTAGGAAGAACATTTCTAGTACACTCTTTTTTGCTATCAAAAGACTTTGTGAAAACAGGAAGACAAGGTTTTCCCCTTAACTAAGCAAAACAGTTGCTCCAATCTCTGCAAAATATTTTTCCTATGTCTCTGACCTTTTAAAGTATAAAAGAAGTAATATTATGTGCTTGGTCTTCCTACTTCTGGAGGGAAAAGAATTGTAGAAAAATATTTTTTTCGACTTCTGTAGTTTTTAGAAAAACTTAAAACTCTAGCTTTCCAAAGTTGAAGGAAAACAATACATACCTATACTGTTGTTATTTGTAGGGACATATGTTGTATAAAATGTTACATTTTGCTACTTTTCTGTTGGCTTCTGGAATTTAACCTCCCTTTGACCCAACTCTATTCTAATCACTTTTTCTTAGTGCGTGCTTAAAATTATCTTCCCTTTTCTCCAAAATAAACTGCAAAATTATTTTATTCTGCATTTTATAAGTTCATTTATCATCTATTTATAAACAAGCTTGTTCCAGAAAGAGTTTAAAGTGGTTTAAAAGAACCATAACATACATCAAGAAATTAGTAACAGACGAGCCAGGAATGAAGCTTATACAAAAGTGCTTATGCAATCTTACTCATTTACTCTGGGTTGACTACAAATTTAAACATAAGCTTTGTAGCAGATGGTCAGAAAAGGAAATTTAATTAGTCATATCTTTTAGTGTCCATAAAAGAAAAACAAACCAATTACTCAAGTGAAGGAAGCACTGTTATTTCTAATATTAAGACCAGACCGAAATTTTTCTTGAGAAGTTTCATAAAGAGGTCAGTGAATGATGTAATCATCCATGTTCTCAGTTTCAAGCTAATAGAAGACTCAGAGATGAATTTCACAGGGCTTCTTTTTCTTCTTATGGTTTTCTTTGAATAAGCGATAGCATTGTATCAACCTGAAAATCAAGTAAAACAATTTTACTACAACTTTGAGAGGTACGGGGTACAATATCAACTAGTCAGTTTGTTAACTCTACGCTCTGGTAGGCAAAATCAGAAACACATTTTAGAGTTTAATCTAGTTCCCTGAATGACTTCACAGATATTACAAAACCATGAAAATTGCATGCAATATTTATGAATAGGTGTGTTCCCCTTTTTTGACAGAAAAATATAGCTTACCAAATCTTCAAATCACACAGGTGTCTCAGAAAAGTTGAGAACAGTTTCATTATAAAATCTAAAGCATTAAATGGACTGCAAATTCTTCAGGCTATTCTGAATACATTTTCCTTCCCTCCACCTTGCTTATGTATTTCTGTAGACGTAACTTTTTAGTTTCTATTTAGAGCAGCTTAGTTATGTGCTTCTGGGTGGTGAAAAATGAGACTGAGAGGCTCCTGCATAAATCCCGATGGTCAGAAGAACACAAAGAAGCCCTTCCATGGTGGCTGGGCTCCAGCAGCTTCTAGTTGGGATTGAGGCTGAGTTTACTGAGAGCCTCGCTCAGGTCAGCCTCAATGTTGGCCAGCCGCTGGAGATTGGTCAGGTGGTAACAGATCTTATGGATGATTTTTATCTCTTCCTCTAAGAAGAAGCTCACCAGAAAGTCGCAGAGACGGCAATCTCCTTTGGCCCAGCCCAGTGTATACAGCTCTGTAAGGGCCTGATTTAGGCTCTTCTCCAGGGATAGAGCAGCTTCTATGGCATCCACATTGCTACACCACCCACTGCGGGGCACTTGTTGCTCAACCTGGCAGAGAGAGTGGCTACCACGCTGGCTTAGCATGAGAAGACGGTGGGCGCCAATGTACTTTTTCTCAGCTAATTCATGGAAGAAGTGGCCCACGTCATTCTGAGACACAAGGTCACTTACAAAGTAGAAACCCAGAGAGATGTAGATTTTAGAGGCTTGCAGATGCATGTTGATAAGGCACTCCAAGGCACCCTCCACTTGGGTGGAGTAATTCTGGCTGCTGTGTGCATTCATGTCAAGTAGGCAAGATGGCGGGCACTAACAAGCACTCTGCTGTTAGTGGGACCGGAAGTAGTATATGGTTCCGGAAGTTGTACGTGGGTGGGCAGGGTTAAAAGATGCAGGGAGTTTGTGATAGGTCCATGAGATTGCAGGACAGACATATGATCTCTTAACCCAATTTCTGATTAAGAGTTTAATTTTACCTTCTTTCTAAATTATTGGAAAAGAGTCTTTGTCATTTGGCCCATTTTTTAAACCATACTTCCTAGGTGAGGTAAGAGTGCTTAAGGCATTAATGCGACGGGGATGTAGCTCAGCCACCCAAGTGCCTGCCTGGCAAGTGGACAGTCCTGAGATGGGTTCCCTGTACCAAACAAAACAAAACAAACAACACAGTAAAAGCATTGATGGTGATATCCTTCTAAATCTTCATTTGACTTGAAACTCCTTTGCTTAATTTAGAGCCCATTCTACAGATATTTTTCCCTGTTCCTAGACTCTTGTTCTTTTAAGGAACAGGAATTAACACCACTTTGCCCACAGCAGTCCTTTTCTTGGTGTAATTATTAATAACACCCATTTCTCTTTTAAAGGTATCATTCTTTGGAATATATAACACATGGTCACCTTATTGACTGAGGAAAAAATCCACATTAAGCAACGTGAAATGAATAGAGTTTGCAAAAATATTGAACTTGGGAATAAGGTGTTTCAATTTTATTAACTAACCACACCAGTAAGAAGCCCAAACATAAATTTTCCACTCATCTCTTGGTATTTTTTGCTCCTTGATATATTCACTCATTTTAGGGAGCTCTATGAAACATTGAAGGTGCCAAGTGTTTTGTTAGATACTGGTATCTTGTGAACAAGCACAAAAGGTGAAAAATGTAGCTGTATAAATCCTATCAAAATAGAATACCCATAAATGATGAATTAGCTGTTCCTTACTGGAAGATGGGGGCAGGAATAGATATTCTCAAAGGATTTCTCCCAGCTTTGTGATTCCATACTTAGCATTTTATTTCCTCAGTAGCATTTACCTGGGGCTGTTTCACAATTAAAATAATTTCACATATTTTCTTTCAAACAACAAAGCATATTCTCTTTAAGATAAACTAGGTTTGAAGAATGCATTTCTCTAAACTTTGGACCTAGATTTTATGTTCATCTGATTGTTTGTTTTGGGGGGCAGGGTCTCATTATGTAGTGCAGGCTGGCCTTGAACTCACTATACAGCCCAGGCTCCTGCCTTAACCTTCCAAGTGCTGAGATTACAGACATGCGCCACCAGGCCCGGCTCCTGGACCTAGTTCTAAATGAAAGTGGAAATCAATTCTTTTGCAGCAACTTTCAAATTTTATTTTTTCTGGTGCAGAAAACTGACATTTTAAATTTTCAAGAAAGAAGTCTGTGGTCTCCTTTCACTGTTTAAGCTAAAATATGAACATATATCTTGTATCAAAATACAGGATATATTCTTCTTTCTCTTGAAATGTTGTCATCCAAAACTGCTTTCATATTGCATTTCAGGTCTGCAAAAAGTGCTAGAATTCATGAATAACCACATTTTTTAATCCTGGAGGGAAATGGACAAAACAAAAATAGTTCTGTAGTCTTCATGGCTTTGGATCTAAAGCAAAAAAAAGAGGTTGGGGGTGTAAAGAGAAATAACAAAATATTCAAACCTAATAACAACCCTAGCCAATACCCAAATAGAAAAGAAACTCTAGTGGATGAAAGCATCAAGTCAAATGAAGATTGCAAGGACTTTAAAGAAAGGATAGTTTTTTACCTTGTGCATAAACCATTAATCATCCTATTGGCCTTGTAATAAGGAAATGCTAAGCACAGAAAAAATTATACTGTATAAAATATTATCTGTATCACAGCATGTCAGGCTCATTTGATATATTTCAATTTCTGATACATTTATTCTTGGAAAAGAAAAATGTATCCTAGATGATATAGTTTATCGACTTGTATAAATGTTGACAAATCTGTCCTTCAACACTTTAGGGCAACGTGAACCAGTGTTAGAGCCACATCCTGGTGAGTAGTTAAACACACAGTTGTTAGAATCAGACTAAGGTGGGCTCAAACTTCAACTTTGCCACTTACAACAAATGTGGCCTAATTCAGGTAGCATAACCTCTTTAAGCCTCAGCTTTCTGGCCTGTAAAATGGGGATATTAGTATCTCACGACTATGCTATAAAGATTAAATTTCATAGTGCATGAGAAAGCACTGAAAAACAAATAGAAAGAACTCAAAAGTTGATGTCCATCCATCCTGCACGAAAATTGTGGAGATCCTTTCTGCAAGTCTCCTACCAGGTCTGACTCTCCCAGCCCCAGCCTGCTTGCCAGCAGAAGACCTACTCTGCAGGAAATTCAGCTCAGCATCTGAAGCTGCTGACATCGACAAGCACAGAGTGTTGTGGAGAACATAAGATAAGACAAGGAATTTTGTAGGTCCTGGGGATATCTGGAGACACCTGGAAATTTACCCAATGAGGTGTAAGTCTGCCAAAGAGCTTTGACCACAGATGTTTGTTAAATCTTCCTGCCTAATGTCCCCGCCTTCTTTCCATCCATTTGAAAGTGACACACTTTTCTTCATTCAAGGCAGATACCTTTGTCACTCTTTGCTTGCCTGAACCCAGGTGTTAAACCATATGCCTAGTTGCTATCACAAGAGCCTGTCCTGTGGTCTCTTGCTCTGGATTTATTAGACTCTCAAACCGCAGTAAGTATCAGATGCAAATCCTAATATGTAGACCTATTCTGCTGATTCACTGCTCTTTGAGCATAAAAAAAACAGATGCACAGGTTTAGTTGTCCAAGATCCAAGTCACTAAAACATGAATAAGGGCAGATTCTCTTGTTTTCCTTGGCTAATTGGGTTTCCAGGACACCTCCAGAGGTCCACTGTGGCCCTACTAGCTGTGGTGGCAACACACAGGTGTCAGAGGTCTATTTATTCTCTCAGTTCTTCAGTCTAAGATCACAGTCCATTACAGTAAGAAATTAAATGACTGCCTGTACTTTGTGAAAAATAGTAAGATTCTGGAACATTCATCATGAGTGGTAGAATCTACCTCGCCTTCATCTCTCATGCAGGTAGACCCTGGAATGCTTATGTCTTGGGTCAGATTCCTTAGCAACAAACATGGAAGTGAGGATTCTTGTGCAAATGGTTTGCTGGGGAAGTACTCCCATTGGATACCAAAATCAGAGCATGGGAGAAAGTAGGCTACAGAATAAAAGGAAGCCAAGAGGCAAGTTTCCAATTTTACAACAGGCTTCAGCTTTGTTCTGCTTCCAAGGTGAAGCTTTGGCATGTAAATTACATTTAGAGTTCATTTCAACATGAAGCAGGGGAACTGAGCTTTCTGATGTCTCATAGGAGGGCCCCAATGAACCCCATTGGTTGTGGGCCTCCCTTGGGTGATACAAACTCGCAGGGTCTATGTACAGGTAAGGCAACTCTATTCGACCAAAAGCAAGTTATCAAGGAAATTCATAGGTGCTAGTCCTTAGCAGGAAATTATACTGATTCTGGGTGATGAGCAGACAAAACTGGTGGAAGCAATCCAAGAGGATTCGGACAGGGCACGTACAGTATCCCGTACCCACTTGCAAGAGTACTTGACCTTGGGAGATATCAGAATTCAGAGATGATGAGCAACTATAATCAGTTTTTTTTACCTGAGATACAATTAGTAAAAATAAAGACTTCATCACAACTACTAACCTGCATTTATTCCTTTTTGCTATTTCTAGCAATACAGAGGAATGCAAGGAAGACAGAGATTAAGAAGCAGTCTCAAACACCTACAAATTCCCTTATCACCTAGCTAAGATGCTTCTTTACCATCCCTGAAAATCTGTCACTATTTTCAGGGGTCTCATTTGCTCATATATACCAGCCAAAATTAGGCCCAAATCTCTGACTAAGAAGACATTTTCAACTTTTATCTGACCTTCTACTCTGATTGACAGTGTTCCCCATATTGGAACTGCATATGATTTTTAATAGCTCCACACAAGTACTTAAAAGTCAAAACATCCCTAGCAACCCAGAAACTGACAGGCTGTGAAATGACTGCTTAAGGGCCTGTCATCCAAACTGAACTTACCTGAAAACTGATGTTATACAAACCGCAAAATAGTCTCTACATACTTGTCTTTTTTCTAAAAGGAATTATAAATGGCAGAGTGTAGTTTTGAGCTGTTCATCTATTTTGAGCAAGAGAATGTCCAGCACCAGGCACAGTTACAAAATGAGATTCAGTTCATCATTTGCAGCTCCTCATATACACACAATCTCCTCCACACCCTACCTGTGCCCTCAAGCTCGCTGATAGTCTCACCCACCTCCACAGTTTTGCCTCACCAAATCCTACCCTTACACACACACTACCCCCAGCACCTCAAACAAGCAGTGGTTCTCCACTGGAGTTTGTTTTGCCTCCCAAAATAAATTTGGCAATACCTGGGTTTTGCATCTGGGGAAAGGACAATACTGGTGTCTAATTGGTAGAGGCCACAGATGCTGGTTAACAACCTGCAGTGCACAGGAAAGTACCAAAGAATTCTCCAGCCCTGAATCTCATAATGCTTAAGCTGGGAGTCCCTATGATATGTTGCTGTTGGGGTGTGGCTTCCCTCAAAAAAAAGTAGAACCCAAGACAAGGATGTGACAGCAACTAAGTCCTTTGGAAGATAATGGAAACACCAGTAACAATGAGGGGAAATGAGACAGACAGGGAAAAAGAAACAGCAAACCATATGGTAAAGAGCAGGTTACCCCAGTAGGAAACTAGGACCTATTCCTGCTGGGAAACTGAGAGATTGTGGGAAACTCAATTCACACAAATAAGAACATGGAAGCTGGAATATTTGTCCGCTAACTTTCTGGTGCTTATAGCCCACTCTTGAGAACCAAATGAATGCTGTGGGTAGATCATTATGGGTACTTAGGGCAGGACCCACTGACATGTATGAGAATGGTGAATGCTGACAGGGTATGAGTAGGGCACCAACAATATCTGCCAGATATGGTCCTTCAAGAAAACTTTTTTGATATTATAGCTTCTTTTTTCTAAGGGTAAAATCTTAACTAGAAGGTTTGTACCAGGAATTGAACTCAGGATCTTCCTCTTGCCAGGCAGGTGTTATGCCACTGAACTATATCCCCAGCACCAGAAAAGTAATTTTAATGATTAACACAGTAGGGTTCCTGTGAGAGTGTAAGGTAGGGGAACCAGAGCCACTTAGGAGCCAAGCAAATTTGAGTTTAAATCTGATTCTGTCACTGAAGACTATATAAACTTGGGCAAGACACTTAGCCTCTGTGTGTACTACTTTCCATAACAGTCTAGGTACTCAACAACAGATAAATGAACAAATGTATACAAATGTGGTATATATACATGATGGAATATTATTATTCAGTCATAAAGAAGAATTAAATTATGCCATTTTCAAGAAAATTGATGGAAACAGAGAATAACATGTTAAGTGAAAGAAGCCAGATTCAGTTAGCCAAATATCATATTTTCTTATCATATTAGGAACTGAGGGGGAAAATAGAAAGACAGATGACATGAGAGTAGAAGGGAAACTATTAAGAAAGAGGAAGGGAATTGAGGAGGAAGTTAGGGAAGTAATGGATGGAAGTATATTTTATGCATGTATGAATATGTCAAAATTAAATACATTAGTATGTATAACATGCACTAATTCAAAGCAATATATTAGCTACCTTTTAAGACTACTTTGAAGAAAATATCTAATATAAGGAATTTAGCATAATTTCTAATATATAAGTAGGTGCTCAATAAATATTGACTGACTGCACTTCTTTTTCTTCTCCTCCCTCTCAAATCTAAAACATCAGCTCTATGACTCACAATACATTGGATCTTTTGGCTCTAATGTCCAGAAGTCTGTAGAATAAATCAAGCCCATCTTCCCACTGATACGAAACATCCCTTTGCCACTGAAATGAGACTCATTTCCTCTACTGTTTCTGTTAAGACTTGGCTCTGGGGTATGTACCTTCTGGTCATTTTGTAGAGCTTGGTATTACATTTAACAGATAGCTGAAATTACAAGCTTACCTAGGGCAAAATACACTTGTACATTATGTCTTTTTATATTGTTGCACATGAACCAAAGTAAGTTCTGTATGGAATAATATTCCCTATTCCATAAAGAAAACATCTAAACTATGCTTTAGGGCTGGGGATTTAGCTCAGTAGCATAAGTGCCTGCCTTGCAAGCACACAGTCATGATTTTGATCCTGATACAAAAACAAACAAACAAACAAAACAGACAAAAAACATATAATATGCTTTAGACATAGGAAAAGAGGACAGAATACGATTTTCTCTTTTTTCATTATCCTCTTTTAACTCTTACAAATGATTTTCTGTGCAGCACGTGTCTCCTCGCCCTCTGATGAAAGTGTGTTCTGTTCCTTTTGAAAGAGAAAAGTGTTTCATAGAAAGAAACAAGATTCACATTCTGAATGGAGGTGGCCTCATTTCAGAAGGGCTGGCAAGTATATCTTTAGTGGTTGCCAAGAGGTGGGTTGGATAGACATAGCCTGAGCTTGAAAGAACAT
This sequence comes from Hydrochoerus hydrochaeris, assembly GCA_004027455.1. Classification (NCBI taxonomy): domain Eukaryota; kingdom Metazoa; phylum Chordata; class Mammalia; order Rodentia; family Hydrochaeridae; genus Hydrochoerus; species Hydrochoerus hydrochaeris. Next base: position 74,147 of record PVLA01001934.1, on the reverse strand, counting down.
TGAGCCTTGAGATTTGAAATGGCAAATTTTGCAATGCTACTGTTTCTCTTCTTACAGCCCCTGAGTATTCCTTCTGGTCATGCTGATACTGACTTAAGAAGAAAATTACCCAGAAAGAGATTTTGCTCTTATTTACATGACTGTGGTCATTCTGTATACCTAAATTGTACCAACAATTTTTTTGGTACCAGGATTCAAACTCATGACCTTGAGCTTGCCAGGCAGAAGTTTATGCCATTGAGCTAAATCCCTGGTCCAAGAAAAGAGAGATTTTGCTCTTTTTTGTTTATAACATGGTCCCATTTTAGTAAATGTGAGTGCATAAAGACATATGTATCATATATATATATATATATATATATATATATATATATCACATTAAAATGATATTAATAGTGGTCCATACTTGTGCATCACCAGTTTGTTACTTTGTAATTTTCTATACTTTCTGAAGGTTTTGGTATATATATACAGGAAAATCACAGGACTAAAAAGACCTATTTCATTTTTCAAGAGAAAGAAGAAAAGTTGCTTTCCTCTCTTAAGCAGGTCATGTGATCTTTATCCACAAGCAATGAACAGGCTTAGTGTTTGCCTCCTGAAGCCAGAGCTGGCTTGCTGAATGACATCCTCCAGCCTTGTAGGTGCCAAGCTACTTTGCAATGGAGAAATTAAAATCTGGGAACATAAAGGGCTTCCTCCTCCAAGCTCCCCTCATTTCCTTGAAAATTCATTTGCAACTATTCTACCCCTTATTAGATGCTAACAATCTGGGGTTATCCTGGGACTAGGAAGAAAGGAGAATCCCTCTTGGGACTGAGTTGACTTTTAGGGCAGGGATGCTGCTTTATATTTCTTCTGTATTTCTTACTGTGTCTGGCACCATTATCTACACCAAGAACTGCAGATTCTCAGAGACAAGTGAACTTAAAGTAAATTTAGTCCCAATCCTTATCCTCATTTTCAGTGCTTAATAATTATACCTAATGAGCAAGTCACTTCAGCTGGTAGAGAGACTTGAGTCAGAGTCATATGTCTCATTTCACCAAGAAAACATCCCCTTGTGTCAGTATTCAGGAATAGAAGTATATGACTCAGCATTCTTGCCTCCATGACTAGAGTTGGAGAAGGGGTTACCAACCCACCCATGATGGGACCAGCACCAATAACAGGTCCCATTCACAACTTTCAGTGCTCCTGATGACTCCATACCTGGCATTAGTACTAATCTCCCCTTCCATGGCATTCTTACCTGCCCTATGGGGCGTATGGCCATGGCTGCTATCCAAAATACAGCTCTGTGCACCAGTTCAAGTTGAAGAAATATCTATCTGGGCCTGATTTGCTATATATATATATCAGACAGTAATGTTTTAATTAAAATTAAATTAATATTTGACAGTCCATAAAGGATAAAAATTGCATGGTGTGCTGCTTGTTCAATCTGTCATCTTGTTTCCCTTAGCTTTGGTCAACAAATACTGGCTGAAAGCTCCCTCTCTAGGTCAAACAGTAGCTTAATTCTCTGCTGTGGAACTGGCTGCTCAGTTTATGAAGCTGAAGGCTCCTATGCTGCCAAAATCATGATTAAGATGCCTTAAAAGGCAGAGAATTCTATATTTTGTCCCACAATCTCCAGTAACCATCTCCCAAACACAGTAGCAACAATTATTATTAGTTGGATTTCAAAAACTGCAAAATCTGAACCTGGCCTAAGAACAAACCATTGCCACAGTCACAAAGGGATTTCCAACTCTAATGACAGCCTTCTTCATTCACATGGTTTCTAGAACATGTGGGCCGCTCTGATGTGTTATCAAGTTACAAAAGAATTCATGGTATCACATTTTAAAATCACCCATCTGCCAAGTATGTTCTTCCAAAGAACTTTCATATTTAGACTTTTGCTCTTTTCCCCTGTGCTATTTAGGAATCAGTGTTCCAATATTTGCATAGTCTTTCTAGCTACTTAAACCCAAAGTAACATTTCAATCTTTGTATTTTAGCACAACTTTGATGGATTTTTCAGAATGCCCTGCACATATGTTTTGGTGGCAGAGATCAGTTTCTCCAAGAGTAAGGCAAGTGTAGCAGGACAAGCGAATGAAGCAGGTATGGGGTACTGAGAGTGGGGACACACCACCTAGGTTGCCCTTCTGAAATGAAACACTTATTTACCCAGCTGCTGGGAGTGCTTCTGGAAGGCCACCTTCAGCTGTCAGCCCTTTTGGCAGACTACCTCCATTGCAGAAAAACTCCTGGCACAATATCCTTGCTCTTTTGAAGGCTACCTCCCATCACCCAACTTGGAACCACTCAGAAGGGCCCTCCCTGCTTTTCATGTTATTTTCTCTGCCTGGGCTTACTTCCTTGATGAATGCCAGACTCTATCCTTCATTCAGGTTTCAGTCCAAATGTCACTTCATCATTACTTTCCTAACCTCTCATCCTTTTGCCATACCCACCATCAAGGCTCCCTGAGCCCTTGCCATGCTTTCATTTCCTTCACTTTTCTTATCACTACCTGCCCTTTTCATATATTTATCAATTATTTTATTTATTGCTTGTCTCCACACTAGAGCATAACCTCTGCAATGGGTGGGACTTCGCTTGTTTTGCTCATTGCTTTATATCTACTATCTAGAAAACTGCCTACGACAGAGATATGCTCAATAAATATTTGTGAATAAGTGAGTCAATGATTAGTTAATATCCTAGCTACTTTCTATCACTTTAGCTGCCCATCTCTCTCCAGGTACTTCCCAAGAATCAGAGTCCTTCCAGTGTAGCAGTCTAAAACATAGGTTTTAGAGTTACACTGACTTACTTACTTAGTTGACAGACATTTCTTAAACTGTGCCAGGCATTGCGCTTGATAATTGAATGACATCAGCGCATTTAATGTTCATATGAGCTATAAAAGCTAAATGTTGTTTTTATCTTTCCTATTTTAAAGGTGAAGAAACCAAGGAATGAAGAGGTAAAGTTATTTGCCCCAGATCAGTGGTATATACCAGCCACCAATCTGATACCTCATACATAGCCCTAGTCTGGTATCACCTCCATGCTCAATGCTAGCTTTGCCCAACCCCTATTGATGGAGCTCAGGTCAGGTATAGAAGTCTTCAAGTTTGTCTTTCCCTGGGGTTTTTTGGTCAGTTTTTATTTATGTATTTATTTGTTGTTTGTTTTTGAGACAGGGCCTTGCTATGTAGTTTGGCTGGCCTTGAACTCACAGAGATCCTCCTGTTTCAGTCTCCTGAGTTGTAGGATTACAGGCATGCACCACTATTCCAGACCTGCCCTTTTCTGTCTGATCTTGAAACAAAACAATTGTTAGAGGCAGATACAACTAAATGCGGGGGCATGACTTGGATTCCCATTACCTCTTATAATTACTCAGATGAACCACAGCCCAAATTTGATTGGGTATGCTGACTACTCTTTACTGTCCAGATCCCCATTTAGTGAAATCCTTGTCGTCACAGCTTCCTGGAGTACTCTCAGTGATAGCCCTCTGTTCTCAACCTCTTCAGGCTTGCTGTACATACAGAGAACCACTGTAACGAAGAGGTGGTTATCTTGCTGAACTTCTGGGTTCACCTGTATCCAGTGACATATTGCTGCAGGAATACATACTTCAATTCACTTTGACCCATCTGGACAATAAAAGAATCACATCTGGATTCTAAAGGGACATTTTAGTTCTAGCATTCTCCTTGGGCATCTTCTTAGGCTGTTACTAGGACTGCATCACAACTTGGCTTCTGCCACTGTCTGGTCCAGCTCCCTTCCCTTCTTTTCCTGACATGTTTATCCCAGGGACACACCCTAATAAACATCCTGTCTCCTATACTCTATCTCAGAGTCATCTTCCCAGAAAGTCTATCCTACAACACATGGTGTGGTCCAGTAGTGGCAAACTTATGGAACATGTGCAATGGGCAATGCTTTATATCACTGAAAGCTCTTAAAGTTCATTATCACTGGTCTAGTCTAGTTCACTTAAATACATTGTCTGGGCTCTGTATTCCTCTAAAAACTAATAAATTCATGAGACAAAAATAACCTCTAGGATTACAGAACCCTGGCTACTTCATTAACTCATCTCCAGTCATTTTTTACCTCTTCTCAAAGGTATGACTAGTCTAGCTGGCCTGCTTACACAAGCACATAAATTAAGCCAGAAAAAATGATGCCAGTTAATCATTTCTTTTACACTGTTCATCGCCTCAGCTCAGGGCTTCTCTTTCCTCAGGGAAGTAAGACAGATGATCATGAGTTGCCACACAACACTGATTCTTTACTTTGACCTCTTGAGTCTTAAGAGGATTTATCAGCAAACAACAAGCTCATTCAACTATATGTCAGAAGCAGACAAAGAGTCAGTCATTAAGTGAATATAAACAACTAAGTGCTGTGCAATTTTTTGTAAAGGTTCATATATTTATGAATATGCCCTTGGGTAAGGGTCAGCTTCAGTGATACTCCCTTTGAGAATAGCAAACTCCAAGCCATATATATGTTATGATCAAGAATGACATTTTGTTCTGAATAATCTTTAAAATTCCTGTATTTTAATGATCCCTAAAATCTTAACATATTCCTTTACATGTCAGGTTCCTAAACTACAAAAGGTAAATCTCAGTTTCCATTTGATTTCCAGGAATAGATAAAATAACCATCCTATGTAACTGTGCAGCACTGTGTTTAATAAAGTAATAACATCATAGAAAAATGCAGCAGAGCATAGCTGCTTATTTTTTTAGATTTTCTGCGGCAAGATACTTTATCTAATAAAGTAGATCTTCCTAGGCTAATCCTTTGCTCTCATAGTATGCAGCCTAATTTTTACATAGGAATAAAAGGAACACTTGATATTCTATTGGTTTTTTGAATTAGTTTTGTTTTATTATGTCTCTTTGGATATATTATTTCATTTTTGAACTTACATTAGGTCCAGATACCTGAAGTAGAGCTGATATTCTTAGGCAAACATAGGTGCTGATCAATATTCTGTCCTTTATAGGGAAAGGTATGATTGATGCTGATGCCAGACTATATGGGCAATCACAGCTGTAAAAACATCTGCTCTACTCTCAGGTCCATCCTAGTCACATGTTTTTATTTGTGGTACCAGGCATTTGCAGAGATAGGTATTTTGTGTCAATCAGCTGCAGATAGCTCTGGACTATCCAAAGAATAGTTTTTTAAAAATCTATGATTTATGGCTGATGGGACTAGCTACCTCCTAGAATCCAATGGCTCATGTTGTCAGATTTTGCTTCTGTGCCCCAGATATATACAATCACCTCATTCTAACTCTCCTATAATGGAGTTACTTGGATCACTGGGATAAGTGAGTTAATAAGGGCTTAAATAAAACATTCTGTGTAAAATATTTTATGGTTGTGCACATCACTACAAAGGATACTATTGTATTTAACCTCTGCCCATAAGATCTTTCACTTTAGTTTGGAGAACAAAATTAAAAGAGTAATGTTTTCCAGGATTGAAATAGGTTATACTGTATGACCACTAATATAATTTCAAAGTGAATCATGAACATCCTCATTAAAATTGTTGCTCCCATAGCAGATCTACTAAATAAGAATCTGTGGATTGGTATTGAAATCTGCATCCTTAATAAGGTCCCCAAGTGGTTCTCATACATGCTACTTGTTAAAAAACCTTTTACCTAGAGGCTGGTTATTTTAGCATAGGCATGGCTCCTACAATAACAAAACTAGTTAGTAGTTCCCTGTGCTTTGGAAGGAAATGGCAGCCATGATTATCACCACTGAAATCTGTGACTAATCATTGTAATGATGGTGTTGATGCCACAGCCAGAGTCTATTTACCAGTATGGTGCACCCATCCCCCAGATGTTTACTCTAGCTTACCCAGAGCCGAGAATAGCACCATTATTTTATATTTAGCAGCTGAGTGCTGACTGTAACAGCTCACAACTGCACTCTTCCCTGGAATAGTGCTCTCAGTCGTTAGGGGACATGGAACCCAACAACACAGCAATGACTGACTTGGATGTATAAATTGAGCAGCCCTAATCAAAAACATCCAAAAACTTATTTAATCTGAAATATGAAGCTTTAGAGTGCCAAAATGATTATCAAAATATTTTGGATTGTGGATTATTTTAGATTCTTGGATTAAGGATGCTCAACAAGTAAATTCTTCAATAGTACTCAGGTAAAAGAAGAAATGAAAAACATAGTAAAAGAATTGCTACACATCTCTAAAGACATAGATAAAAAGAGGAGAAAAATGAGGGAAACCTTGAATGAACAATATGAGAGATATAGAATGCATGAAACAGATTCAAAGAGATAACTAGGAATTTAAAAGCTCTATTAAAAGCTGGCAAAACTGATTGAAAGAAATTGAAGATAGATTTTCAGACCTTGAAAACAGGTGTGCAACTTGGGATTGCAAAAGGAAATATATCTTAAAAATAACAAGAAACCAGTAAATAACAACTCAAGGGCTGCTAGATGACACAAAGAAAAACCATTTAAGAATAATAGGTGTCAGCAAAAAAGTAGAGGTCAACAAAAATGACATTAAAAGTCTATTTACAGAAGTAATAGCAGAAAACTTCCCAAGCATGGCAAAAGGACATGATATAGAGATAAGTGAGGCATATAGAACTCCAGCTAGCCATAACCAAAATAAATCTACACCTAGACATATAATAATCAAGATCCCAGCAATTCAGTATAAGAAGAGAATATTAAAAGCTATTAGAGAAAAGAAACAGATCACCTATAAAGGAAAAGTCATCAGAATCATGACAGACTTCTCAAAACCATCCATCAAGTTAAGAAGAGCCTGGAGTGAAGTATTTAAACTCCTGAAAGAAAACAACTTCCAACCTATATTGATGTACATTGTAAAACTATTTTTCCAAATTAATGGAGAAGCAAGATACTTTCATGACAAAGAAGAACTGAAGCAATTCAAGACCTCCAAGCCAACCCTACAAAGAACACTGAAGGACATTCGAGAGAGAGATAAAAAAGACCATGATTCCAGGAACAGTGGCAGAGGAGTATCACCAAGTGGGGCAAATAATTGAATGGAGGAAAAAGTGGGCAGTCAACAGCAGGAAAATAGCATGGCAGAGATGAATTAGTGTAGGTTGGCTATAATCATTAATGTAGATGACCTCAATTCACCAATGAAAAGAAACACAAGCAGAGTGGATCAGTAGATAAGTTCCAGCAATATGCTTTATTTAAGAAACACATTTAACTCAAAAGGAAATTCATAGACTAAAAGTCAAAGGAGAGAAAACAATGTTCTATGTGACACAAAATCAGTAAAAGAAAGTAGGGGTAGCTTTCCATCAACTACAGAATGGATTAAAAAATATGGCATTTTTATACAATGAAAAGCTACTCAGCTAGAAAGAAAGATAACCTCAAGGCTCTTGTAGGAAAAAGGATACAACTTGAGATCATGCTCATGGGTGAAATGGTTCAGAGTCACGTGGGTGAACATCCTGTCGTCTCCCTAGTATAAAAAACTAAAGGAGTTATTGGGATCCAAAATGCACAATAGATACTGCGAAAGTGAAAGGGGAGGAATTGTCTAAAAAGGGAAGGCAGTGACCATTGTTAATCTATTATCCTGTTTTGAAACTCTGTTTTGTTTTCATTGTTCTGTTTAGTTTGGTTTTATTCTGTTTTGTTTTGTTTGATTTTATTATATTAGTTGTCATGACAGCTATTTCAAAAATAACAAAACGTATTACAGTAGTCACTATTGATTTCCTGTTATCTTAAAAGCCCTGTACTGTGTTACTTGTTTTCTTTTATTTTATTGTGTTTTGTTTTGTTTGATTTTATTATGTCTGATGGTATAAGCAGCTACTTTGAAGATATCAAAATGCATTATGATAGCTACTGTTGTATTCCTATTGCCTTGTTTTGAAGTCCTGTATTGCTTTCATTGTTTTGTTTTGATTGGTTGTATTCTGTTCTGTTTTGTTTGATTTTATTATGCCTGATGGTATGAGCAGTTATTTTGAAGATAACAAGAGGCATTATAGTAACCATTATTGGTTTCCTTTTATCTTGTTTTGAAGTCGTGTATCAGGTTCATTCTTTTGTTTTGATTGATTGTTTTCTGTTTTGTTTCTTTTGGTTTTATCATCTTAAAAAGAAACTGTATCTTTGCTTAGTTCTTTCTTGTTTTGCTCATTTCCTTCCTTACAGGTTTCTCCTGAAAACACCCCAAGAAGTATTATGTATTAGTGAGGGTGTGAAGAAAACGAAAGACTGGCATATTGTAGGATGCCAATTGGTGCAGCCACTACAGAAAGCAGTATGTATATTCATCCAATAATTTAAGTTTAACCTACCATATGACCCAAAAACTGCTCTTATGTGCATATACCAAAGGAAAAGAAATCAGCAACTTGATTGGAGTAGCTGTTCCATTCTGTGTATGTATATATGCAAATATCATTTGTATACCATATATATACATATACAACTGAAAAAATGAATCCTTGTTTCAGTGTCTGCTTCTAGATTACTGAAGTCATTATTATTATATAGCAATTGAGAAGCTTTTTTCTAGGGTAAAAATGTAAAAATGAAAATCTGTGATAGTTTCAAGTAAAATGATGTGACTCTACCCTGTTTCTCTCATTTATTACAGCTATAAAACCTGGATAGAATGCATAGGGAAGCTATCTGAAAACTCAGAAATGGAAACAGTAGCAGTCAGATTGGGAAAGAAGACAGGCCAGAATCTAAAGTACTACTGAACTGGTGTTGAGTTTATAATTTATTCATCCTCTCTCCTCTCTTATCCCTGAGGAATAATAAAGGAAGCACAAAATCTAGAACTAGATACTAGGACATAGAAAGAACAGCTCTATGAGAAGTCCTCTACTTTTGTCTCAAAGAACAGTAAAGAGATCTACTAATTCTTGAGAGAGCGGGTGAAATCTCTTCATTTTCTCCTTTTCCCTCTTCTCTAGATCTCCAAGCAATTTTGCAGTACCACAAACAGCAGCAGGGACAGCCATAGCAATGGTGTATCTAGGTGCCTAAATTCTTAAGGAGAGGAAAACTTACCTTTGACTGAAAGAACAGATCAGAAGGGTACAGTGCATGGTAATTGCTTTTCCCCACGCTGCACTCTAATTTAAATTCCTCCAATAATTTAAGCAACTTGAATTAGTATCAAAGACATAGGTTAATTAGTATCAAAGACTAGTTTAATCAGTATCAAAGACTAAAACATGAATCTGACGGTAGAAAAAGAATGGAAAAAGTTTGAGGAGTATGGGAAAAATTTCCCTTAATATTTTTATGAACTCATAGGCTGCCTTAGATGTACATGGCATAGATCTGACTCTAAGCAATGTAGCAAATGTGTTGAGAATTGAATTATGGGATAGAATACTACCCAGGTTACACATAGGCCACTGACTGGCATGCATATGAAACAGATCTGAACAGCACTGAAAAAGCTTTGGAAATTAAATTGCTATTAAAACCATAACTCATAGAAAGCTAGTTGGAATGTGCAGCCTGAACCTACTCAATGATGACTATCTGTTAAAACAAAACTAGCTACATTTCTAATAAAGTTTAAGAACGCAACGTCTCATAACCTCCCAAAAGGTTCAGGATAAAATCCAAAATTACTTACCACACAGAGGATCAAAAACAAAACAAAACAAAAATCCTAAAACTCCTCAAATCACATGGGAAAAACAACCAAAAGAAATCAATGACAAGTCTTAAAAGTTGTCAGAGACTATAAAGCAGCTATTATTAAAATGATACGATGTTTAATTGAAAGCACTTTCTTTCTTTCTTTCTTTCTTTCTTTCTTTTTTTTTTTTGTTGTTGTTGTTGCCGGGGATCGAACTATAACCTCGCACTTCCAAGGCAGGCGCTTTTGCCCCTGAGCTAAATCCCTGGCCCCTGAAAGCACTTTCTAAATAAATGAAAAGATAGACAATTATAGTCAAGACATACAAGATATAAAGCAGATACAAAAAAATCAAAAGGAAATTCTAGTAGCAAAAAATGCAATAACCAAAATAGATATCACAAGATGGGCTTGATAAGATATGAAAATAATAAATAAATAGAGAACTTGTTGGTAAATAAGTGAAATTATCTTAGCCAAATAATAGAGAAAAAATAGTTTTTAAAAATAATGAACAGATCCCAGGATCCTGTAGGACAATACTAAAAGGTATAAACTTTGTGTCATTGGATTCAACTAAAGAAGACCAGAGAGAGTATAGCATAGAAAAATATTTGAGGTAATAATGACTACCTCCCTAAATTTGGCAAAATGGTGTAGAACTATAGATTTAAGAAGCTCAGAAAACCTCAAATAGAATAAAACCAAAGAAATCTATGTCTGAATACATCATAAGCAAAATGGTAAAAACTAGAAACAAGGAAGAAACTTTAGGAGTAATCAGAGAAAATAGCACACTAATTACAGGGAAATAACAATTTGAATATTAACAAATTTCTCATCAGAAATCATGGAATTCAGAACATGCTTAGGAAAAAGAATTTTCAACTCATTCTTAGTGATGGGGTAAAATGAAGACATAATCAAATGAAGGAAAATAGGAGAGTATTTTGCCAATACATTGAAGGAAGTTCTTTAGGAAGAAGGAAAATGTTACCATAAGGAAACCTGGAATATCAGGAATGAAAGAAAAGCAACATAAATGGCAAAGATCTGGGTAAATAGAACATTTTTTCTCCTTGAGTTCTTTAAAATATGCTTGATGACTGAAAGCCAAACTTAGATTTTCTGAAGGAGTTTTCAATACATGTAGATATAGTACACAAAAGACAACTGCAAATTGGCAGGAATGTGGCCCATAGTATATGGGTGAAATATTATGGGGCTTCATAATCTTAATGATAGTTACTTTTAAAATTTTATTAAGCATTTTTGTAATGTTTTAATTTCATTAATTATTTTGATTTTATAATAAAAAATCTCCTTTTACTCGTTATGAACAATGCATGCCTAAAATAATGCAGAAAAAAGAAAAAAGGAAAATCCTCTGGTTCTGAAAAAAGACAACTACAACACAAAGCAAGGCAGTAAAGGAACTTTATGGGAATAATCTTTTTCCACTTGAAATAAAATAATATTGATTCTGCATAGACTGTGAAAAGTTCAATGTGTATATTATAAATCCCAGAACAGACAGTGAAAAAATTATAAAAGAGACAGTAAAAAAATTAGATAAGGTCTAACAGGATAATTAAATATGTTCAAATAATTCAAAAGGAGAAAGAAAGTGGCAAGAGAGAAATACAAAGTATAAGGAACAATCGCCAAATGAATGCTAAAATAGTAGTTGTAAATCAAACTATATCAATAATTCCATAAATGTAAATTTAAAAAGTGAAAGATGTCCAAATAGACTAAAAAGACCCAACACAAGTATAGGTTGTCTCTAAGAGATGCTTTAAATATAATGGATAGAGATGTATCAAAAGTGAAAAAGATGGAAACACTGATAAAAGGAAAACTGGATTGATATATTGAAAAACAGATACCAGTAAAGTGGCATATTGCTAAATTGAAACCACTTGTCATCAATAATTTCTCAATTCATCTTTTATTAACATTTTTGCACGACAAGTTTTACCTCATCTTACTCGTAGACTTTCTCAGCATCCAGACAGTAAAATGCTGCTCATCACTAGCTGCATAGCTTTTGTGAAATGTTCACAAATTTGGAATTATAATCTTCCAGATTGTTCTAATCTACTGCCTTATCTTAAGGCATAATATCCTTCTAGGTGTAAGGCAGTTACCAGGAAGATCTATGTTTCATGTAAAAGAATAGATCTTGGGTTTTTTTTTTGTTTTTGTTTGTTTGTTTTAGTTTTTGGTACCGGGTATTGAACTCACGACCTTAGCGCTTGCCAGGTAGGCACTTATGCCGCTGAGCTAAATCCCCAGCTAGCTCTCATTTTCACATCTTCATTTCATGGTGGTAATAATACCCACCTGATATGGTTGTTTTGAATTAAAGATGAGGTAGTCAATGAGATGTACATAGTATAGTATCTCCACATCGCGTGTATTCAATGAACATAGTTCCATTCCTCTTCATTTTTAAACATTAGAGTAACTTCAGTAAAAAAAAATGGAATGTAAGATAAACTTTTCATGGAGTACCCTCAATGAAATTATTTAATTATAATGATCTTGGCCTTGAGGAGGAGCTGAAATTTGCAGAAAAATGAAAAAGAAGAAAGGCCTCCTAGGTCCTGGTAATAAGATAGCATGAAGGTAATCTTTGAAGCCTCAGGCAGGACAAGGTTAGATTAATGAATAAAGAGCATTTGATAAACAGGAGGAATATTTGATTCAGAACCTAGTCTTAAGGAAATGGAATAAAGAAGTCTTACTTTGCAAATATGAGAATGGACTTCAGACTAGCCTGGGATCATGTGGGGAAATAGGCAAAACTTTCGTTTGGTGATTTTTCATCACTCATTATGTCATTTTTTCTTCCTTTTCACTATCTCTTATCCTATTTAAGAGAAAACTGGACTGAAAAATAGCTAACTAATACTAAAAGGTTTTGACCTAACGAGTTAATTATTCCAAGCCTTTATCCTTTTAAAAGATCCTGGCTTGCTCAGCATTTTAAAAGAACTTTATTTATGATCCTCAGAAAAGACTCTTCAGTGATGGAATCTCCAGTTTTTCTACTGAGTAGGGAAGATACTTTTTATTAGAGAGGCAACTTGTTCAAATTTGACCACAATAATAATTTCATACTGCATCAATATGTGAAAAGGACCCAATTAATACAGCTGAGCATGCACAGTGTAGATACAATCATGCATTACTGTCCACATTATAAACAAGAATCTAAAAGAATTTGTCTTCACTTTCCTATGCAGATTTCACAGTTGGACAATAAAATATAGCACTGCAGACATTCCTGGCTGAAGCGGATCTGTGTACAAAGAAATGGAGGAGCAAGGAAGTGAGAAAAGCCAAGATTGAAAGTAACAGTATTGAGCCAGAGGCATGCTTGCCAAATATCCCCCAGATGTTTGAAGTTAAGGTATATGAGGTTCAAAATAGGAACCAATCAGAAACACTTGTTAAAGTCTAAGAGGGTTCTGGTGACTAGTCCATCCATGCCACCTATGCCTCTTGTTTCTTTTTCAGTGGCTGCCAGCTGTGACTACCCACTGGATTAGCTTAAAAGATTACAGGCAAAGTGAGCATGGAGGATATAGCAATGGACTTGTGAAGCTATGAGGAAATTTTGAATAAATATTAAAGAGGACTTTGTAGCTATTAGAGGAGTTATGAAGCTATCTATTGGAATACAGAAATTATGCCACATGCTACCAGAGGAGGTAGTAAAATCACTATTTAAAGACTCATTAGACACTCATTCATATTTAAGACAGGATTTAAGAAAAATAATGAGATCAGTCTTGTGGTAGCACAGATATGTGCTAAATGACCCATGAGCAGTCTCTTCAAACACAAAAGATTCTGTTTAAATGTTAAAATTCATCTGCTAGAATGGAAATTAAATCCAATAAGCATTCTCCTCAGAAAAACATTGCTTTATATGAGTAACATTCTATTAGTTATTCTCTTTCTTTTTATCCCTTCCAAATTAAAACCTGGCTCAAACCTATCTTGAAAGTAATTTTCTTAACATTAACAATATCAAGACTAGAAATCAGAGCCTGATATACCAAGGATGTCAAACAGACTTCAATAGCCTTTGTCTTGATAAAGATCTCCTGAACTATGTGTTGAGAAATATTCTTAAGCTGCATTCAGAGAACTGTGACTGATTACCAATGGCAAGCCAACTTGGGAAGGGGGATGTGAGCATGCTAACTACTTCTGCTGTATAAAAACTCAAGGAATATTGATAGTTAATCATGATTTAAAATTTAATTTGTTAATATTTAAGACCATGATCTCTCAAGTGTTGATGAAACTTGGTGGATGATATAATGGACTCCTTCCAAGAACATGGAAATACAAAACTAGTGGCCATTCACAACAAAGAGACTCCATAGAAGAGGGAAAGACTGATGCATAGATAATAGATAAATCTTTTTTGAAAATCTATTAGCCTAATATTGGAACCCTAAAATGCATTTAGATATGATTTAAAAGAAAGAGGAAACAGAGTTGATATTCTTAGGTCACTTACTACACTGCTTATCTTAATGGAGGACATAGATAATATTGCTTAGATGATATTGATTGTAAAACTCATTCTGCAGGCATAGAGCTAAACTTCAATCATCATCTGTTTCCAAAGACATATCATTAACCACAAAGTTATGCTTTCTACGCCTTAGTTGGCACTCTGATATATCAATGTTTAATAACTTTTATTTCTTCTTTCATTTCTTTTGATAGTCAGACTTATTCAGCTGCCTAATGGCTTTTTGGGTCTACAACATAATTATTTCTGGTAAAATAACATTGGCTTTCTGAAGAGCTCTTCTTTCAGGGAATTCAACCCAGAATGTCTGGAGTTTGGAATCCATATCTACACCCTTGCTTTATCATTTAAAGATATGAAGAGTTACTTATCAAAAAAAAAGAGTTACTTATGATCCTGGTAGCGACTATAATAACACAAAAGAAACTACTACTACAATACACACATTCTTAAGCACTTTATCTGATATACCTGAGAAAATTTGAAGGTGTGTGTGTGTGTCTGTGTGTGTGTGTGTGTATGTGTGTGTGTGTAGTAGTAGTAGTAGCAGCAGTAGTTCGAGGTGAAGTGAAGGGGAGATTAGTGAATAATGCTTGATATACTGCTGGGAGTCAAAATTTCATCAAATGTATAAATAGGTGAATGAATTTTTGGAATTATTGGGACCATATTAACTGGGATAGGAAAAGTGCCTTTTGGCCTTAAACCAACATAACAAACCAGAAAAAAAGCAGGCCAGTATAGACGAGATTAATTCTTTCCTATTCTACAATCAACAAGACTGAGAAAACTGCAATAGTCTTGCATAGGAAGCATACATACCCGTGAGAGATTCCCAAAACAGGAAGGTTAACCTTCAGATTAACAGAGGCAGTTTATGACTACATGATGAAATCTGTCAACATCTGAGTGTTTTCTAGTAGGTATAGTATGAAATAATAGGTTTGTGCACAAGATCTGTGAATCTGAGTTTGGACATAAATATACTTTTCCTTTTTAACAATATGCCGGTAGGTTGGGAGATAACACCTACAACTCAAAAACTATAACAATTGTTTTTGAAGTAACTGTGCTTAGGTTTAGTGATCAAAGAATATATTGAAATAGTTTCTGAGAAATTGATTTTGTTTTCAATTTAGTAATTTCTCTATTTCTCATTTGTATTTTAAGCAATGCTGACATCATCGCATTAAAAGAAAGTTTGATGATGTTTGATGACTTAAGTAAATTAGGATGTAAGCTTATAAGAGATTGGCTAAATTTAGGCTTTATTTTAAAAGTGCTGAGAATGAACAGTGTCTATATTCAGGTAGCAGAACCAATTTGCTTTTGGTGAATGCTTATTTTGCATTACAGTTATTTGGACAAGGCTTCTGCTTTTTATGCTTCATCAATTTCAGTTACTTAGAAGTATAATACCATTAAATGTACAGTTTATCTCCATTTGGATTTTGATATCATCCTACCAAACATCTCACTGTCTACTTGGGGCTGTTATGTGGAACAGAGACTTTGTCAGCTCTACTTACTTATTAACATGGATTATTGACAAACAAGAAACAGGATTTCATTCCACTAGGCCTCCTCCACAGAAGCAGCAGAGTTTGAAACTAGTAATCTTTATAGAACTTAATATATTGCTTATTTTAATCCACAATTTAAAAATAGCCAGGAATATTATTTCCAGTCTGTGCGCTTGAGCCCAAACTACAACTGAGTTTTCTCAGAAATTTAGAAACCTGAGAATTTATATACTAATGTGTTTTCATATTTAATTAGGGAAAGTATGAAATTATATCTTTGGGATTAAGAATGAGTCTCACAGTACCTGGGTAGTCTCCACTTATGTAAGGGCAGGCTATAAATGCTGGGAGATTAAAAGCATCCGGGAGCTGTCCTTGTCCAATGATGGATGTGGATAAATACATTCCAGCTCCTTAGATTGGTTAACTTTAACATACATTTTCTGCACCAAGTTCAGCAAACTATTTCTGTAAAGGGCTAGATTGCAAATATTTTAGGCTTTGCGGACCATGTGGTTTCTCTACATTTACTCAACTACGCAGTTATAGAATGGAAGTAGCCATAAATAATTAAAAAATGAATCAGTGTTCCAATAAAATTTCATTTATAGGATATGAATTTTGTATACATTTTGTAGTACTAGAGATTGAACCCAGGGCCTCAAGCATGTTACAGAAGTATTCTACCATTCAGCTACACTCTTCCAACTCTTTTAAAATTTTTATTTTGAAATAAGATCTTGCTAAGATATTATTTTACCATACCATCAAATAAATAAATAACTGTACAGTTCAGGCTGGCCTTTAACTCACTGTACAGCCCAGGCTAGCCTCAAACTCATGGTGATCCTCCTGCTCCAGCCACCCAAATTATGGGGTTACCTTTTTCAAAAGAACATTAAAATCATGAATAGTCATTCTTATTTGCTATAGTTTGGATGATGGGTGTCCCACAAAGATCTGTATGTTAAAAGCTTGGTTGCCAGGGTGGCAGCATTGGAAAGTGATGGGACCTTTAGGATATAGTTTCCTGGGGGAGATCTTTAGAACATTGTGAGGGTGTCCCCTAGATGGATTGTGAAATTTTGGCCCGTATGATCTTCCACTTTACTTCCTGTTTCAGAAGGTGAGTGGTGTATAACACTATATGCCCCTGCCATATTGGTAAGCCTCTTTAGAGGCCCAAAGCAATAAGGCCACTGAATCGTGATTTCCAGAGTCATCCAAAAAAATAAATCTATTACAAGTAAATTAATTGCCTCTAATATTTCATTATAGTGATGGAAAGATAACTAATATATTAGCCACCTTGGTAAACAAAACCACATTGGATTTGGCCTATAGTCTGGAGTTTGAGAATTCCTGTTTTACATTGTCTGTTGAAGTTTCTCTGGGGATTCTACAGTGGTCTCTTGCTGGAAATCTCATCCCTTGTTGCTCTCTTTCTCTATCCTGCCTCACTTCTCACACCTGAAAGTGTTCCCTAGACTCATCACCCTTGCAAGTTACTTTAACTTTGCTGTTTATCTTGAAATCTGCTTCCTGGGGGAACAAACAAAGACAAGCATCTTAAGCTGATTAATTACTGAATTGGGCATTTGTGGCTTTGGCATCATGAAGACCCCAAAAAGTACCAGAATCTTAAGGATAGATTCAATAAAAGTCTCTTTGTAGTATATTCTTGGACTCATATGTAATGAGTTAAAGGAATTACTTGCACCTGAGATAAAACTGAGAGGGTTAATAATACCTGAAATGAACCTAAGGTAGTGATTCCATCTGCTTGGATCCATCACTATAAAACCATCATGCTGGGCTTATCAGGAGTAAGGACATGAATGTTCTTCACAGCAGCAGTGCTGGTGACTCAGTCAGCTAAGCCATGTAACAGTCCACAGGAATCCAGGAGTGTTGGGTGTGATAATAATCATTGCAGCAATCTCTGTAGCCATGGGGATTTATGAAATGTGTTCCCTTCCCAAAGCTCTCTGCAAATAACCAAAGGACTGAATTATTTCTAGATCAAGAACAGCAGGTGGATAGATAGGGCATTCATTTTGGGTCCCATTTTGCTCATTTTGTGTGGTAATTGCTTTCTCTGCAAATTGAAAAAAGCTTTCCTCACACTGTTCTCCACTGTTCCAGATGGCTGTACCCTCTCAACCTAGCAGGTGCCTGCCCGTTGGCAGCAGGGCTGTGCATTTACAATCTTCGGGCACAAACGAAGCCATGTAGATTCTCCAAGTAATAATGGGCTTCTTTGTTGAAGGAAAGTGTATGACATGTGGACTACAAGAAATTATGAAGCCATTTCAGGCTCTAAAATACTAAAGACGTGTGCATTATGGAAGAATTGATTGATCAGAGTGACTGCCTCTAGCTCTAGTTAGCATGCAACATACAACAAAAATATAATTGTAAACATAAAAGAACAAAAAAGCTGACAGTCCAGAACCAGCTCTGGGATATTTATAAGTTCTAACAGAATCTTTCAAAAATGTGTTTTAATTGGGTTTCTATTAGCAAGTCTAATCCGTCGGGACTCCCTAATTACTAAGGTAAGTCTTAACTCCTTTTCATCATTATTCTCTCTCTTTCAAATCCAAATAGACAGAAAGAAATTCTCTTTATTAAGATGCAAATTTTAAATTGAGCTTTAGTCTAGCAAAGTAAGTTATCACTGGTTCTTTCTGAGTTCAACCCTCTTGAGGGCTTCATTTTAAAGTTCAAATTCAGGGAGATTATTTATTAGCATGGTTCTGGCAGTGACATAATTGCCCCTTGAAGAAAACAAGTTGGCAACCTTGCAAAAGAAGAAGTGATTCTTACTTAGTCATTTAGTATGGGAATTAGGTTCTACAAACAAATCTCCCTGACTACCAGGGCTTAAAATAATACTATATAGTGTTCAAATGATAAAGCATTGTGAAGCCAGTAAATGCCTCTGGTATTCACATAATGTGGGAAGTGTAGCCATGGCAAGAAAAACCAAAGTGCCAGAGTGTAGATAACCAATATCCAAATCTATAAGACTGCTGAAATTTCTAGCATAGGTTCTACATTGTGGCTGAAAAACACCTTCATCTTGATCAGACACATGAAGTCCTGTGTTCCTGTGCTCCTGTGATATAGTAGGATGCAGCTAGGATAGAGCAGGGAAAGTATTGCCTCAGGCATCAGACACCCAGGTTATCTTCCTGCCTGTGACAGTCTCGTCCTATATGATGCAGCCTGGAGCAAATGAGAGAGAAGAGCTATTTCTTGCCATCAGTTAGCTACCAAGCTCCGGCATTCTTTTACCAAATTGCATAGCCAGGGACAGCATGTATATTCCAGAAGCACGTGGTCCACAAACTTACCTCCCTAACACACATTCCCCTCACCTAGCTCTCTCTCTATGCCACTCCATCAAATATAACCCCATGTGCTTTTAAGGCCAGAATGTTCCCAAGAAGGTATTTATTCCTTAGATATATGACCCAGTTTCTTGATAATCCTGGAATATCTAACACCTTCATCCTTTAGCTTTTGAGTTTTGATTGTAATTAACTCCTTAAAAATGGTCACAGAATTGAAAAGGATAAGTGGTATTCATCATGTTTATTTTAATGCATACAGGTAGACACAGGAGTAGAAAGAAAGGGAAGTCTATGATCTACAGAATGATCAGGTCAACAGAAATGAAAACTACAATGACCCAATGCAGTCTCTAATTGTCACGAAGAGAATTCCACACAGGTGCTCATTCTCTTCTAATGAAATGCATGAGAATATAACAATTGTAAACAAGATTCCAATGAAATATCCTGTTTGAGAACATGGAAATGAAATTCATCATAAAACTTCATGATTATATCCATTTGGCCAGCAGAGATATTGTTATATGGCATTTCTCCAACTTCCCAAGCTTATTTATATCACTTTGGTATCCTCATAACATCTGTGCTCTTTGGAGAGTAGTAATTTACTTCACTGAACACTTTTCTGTTTAGCCAGGAGAAGATGCATAAAAGGCACAAAAACATAAAAATTGCCATATTGTGACACTGTAGGGAGAGTGGAACACTCAAAACAGAGCATAAATGAAATGACAAATTTAGCTATTTTAGCAAAATGTAGCATATGATATCATTTAATGTAGCAATATTTTCCAGAAAGTTGTATACAAGCATCCTATCCAACAATTGAACCAAGGTACAAGATGTAAAAAACACATAAGAATATTTATTGAAATTGCAAATATGGCAAATGCTGGTAACATACTAAATATTCATTAGTAAGTTAAATAAAGTATGGTTTAGTCACGCAATATATTAGACAGCCAGTGAAAAGAAATAAGTTTATGTCCTGATGATATAGAGGTACCTAAGATATTTTATTAAGTAAATTGAGTGTATACACATATGAAATCATACGCATATTTTTTACAAAGAGAAATGGATAGGCACTTTTTCCTGTGGTACCTCGAAGCAAGAGATCTTGGCAGAGGAAAATTTTTTATTTTTATTTCGTTGTCTTCTGAAATGTTTGAATTTTCTTTTGGGAAATTACTTCCTTACTATCGTAAAATAATATGAAGAAAACAAAGGAAAAAGAGAAAGACCAATTATCCTTCTGGAAAAACACTAGGTGTCATTTTGGACTAACTTTTGTTCTAGACAGTGGCTACATTGGATTAGAAATGGTCAGCATTGTCTTGCCTGGTGTGCCCTGAACATTACTGTTCCTACATAGGTTATAAATCTGTTACCATAAAATAATGTCTATCCTATTAGAATCAGTGTAAAGGGGTTCATAGTGTTTCTCAAGCATTTCAAGTTTCATAAGCTTAACACTCCAACTTCATACCCCCATCAGGGGTGCAGAGGGGAGAGAGCTCTAAATTTAGTCCTTTCAATCTTTAAGAGCTGCTTTCCAGGTAAAAGATTATCAAGGCTTGACAGATAAATAAGTCGATATTCATCCTTTTATGTCTTTCAAAAATGTATATAGACTTTCACTCTATCTTCTATTCATCCTTCCAAACAGAAGAATGACAAATCTTTGCAATTGCCTTCAAAGAAAAAGTCCCATGTTTTTCCCAGGCATTTTAGCTTCTCTTCTCTGAGTACTTTCCAATTTGAATATGAATTTTTTGAGAGGCCTGAAAATTATAATTGCAAATGGTTTCCTCAGCATGGTTGTACAGGGATTTTACACAATGTTCTGTTTTGTTTTTGTTACCATTTTTCTTGACAATCCCACTGCTTGCCCAGCTTTTTGGAATTTATTAGCCAGCTCCTTTTAGCCTTTCTTTTACTTCTGCACAACACCAAAATCTCTAGATGAAAATGGAGAATATTTAGATATTTCTAAGTGATAGAATCCCAGATTAGACCTCAAAGGACCACTATATACACATTTGTCCAAATCCTCATCTTATTAATGAAGGGAACCAAGGCCCAGAGAGTCTAAGTAAGGACTCCAACTTAAATCTTCTGACTTCCATGATACTGCTCTCCACCACATGTAGAGATACATATTAAAAATATTTTGTAGTTACATTAGCACAGGAACTAAACTGAAGACCCATCCAAGTACTAAGTCAGTATCCTAAAGGCAGCATGATGTGGTAGGCAATAGTTTTCATTTGCTTGGACAAGGAGTGATCTGTGGATTCCAAGGGCAGGGGCGGTGCAGCTAGGTTGACTTTTGGAGCTCAGAGCAATATCTCTTGACCAACCTATATGGAATTAGTTCAATATATTAAGAACAGCCATCCCACTGTGTCCTAGTTGTGTCTACATGGTGCCTTGGTATAATTTAGATAAAACTTAGTGATACTTTTTTTCTTCATTTGTATGATTTGATGTGTGAAGACTCAGTCTGAAAAATGATGTGTTTTAAATCTTCCAAAATTTAGGCATCATGAAAATGGCTTCTAGGTACTTGGAACATTTCACATAATAAACCAACATTGAAAGGTCTCACACATCCCATGGCATGAGAGTACTGTAGGCTTTTAATATTGGTCATAAAAATGAAATATTTAAAGTGCAAAATAGATGCATCTACACAGCATCTGTGAGCTCTCTAAAAATGCATGAGCTGCTGCTTATCTGTCTTCAAGGAAAAAATGAGTCACACTAATGTTTCCCTCTATGCAACAGATTTTCAAATTGTGATTTATGCAGTTTAAAAGCAGCTAAGTAGCCCTTGTCAGGAAGACCATCACAAGATGATTTGATGGAGACCATTTTGGACAAATTACCTAATCAACACAATTCCCCCTTTCTCAGCATAGTAAGCAGTAGCCAACCACAGAAATTGTGTGTGTGTGTGTGTGTGTGTGTGTGTGTGCGCGCGCGTGCATAAATTCTTTGTTCTAGCAATCTGTTTCTCTCTTTCCAGCTCCTCAGGAGGTACTACATTAGACACAGACTATGTGAAAACTAAACAATAGGATGTACAGAAATGTTCCTCCCCCTCCCCGGCCTAAAACCAAAACATCTCTCCCACAGCTTGAAATCCCAACATTCCATCTGCCTTTCAGATTCTCTAGATAAAGCAAAATTACTCCTGCAAAGCCTCAAATACATATATTCCTTTTCTCCCACAGGAAAATGGGATTTAGGTTCTCACCAAAATTTATTTTCTTGAGTATTTATTTAGCAGGTCTTTAAAAAAATATCAAAAGTTAAAGTACAGTACCTTTTCCAAGGAAAAAGACTTTATTGGAAACTAGACTATATGGATAGAGACAAAAGATAGACTCAATAAACATTTCTTAAATATCAAATGGATGAAAACATTAATCATTATGCACATGAATTAAATATAAATACAGAGACTTAAAAATTAATTCATAGGAACCTAAACACATGAACTGTGAACTTCTGATGTCAAGTTCTGTATCAAATAAGGTTTGGTTAAGGTAATTCGTAAGAAAAAAACAGAAGGAAAAATGGAAGCAAAGATTTTGTAAATAAAGAGAGGAGAGTGGTTGAACAGAAGAGAAGGGAAAGGGAAAAAAAAGAATTAAACTATATCATGTACATGTAAAAATTCCCTACGATGAATGTGATCATTATGTATATCTAAGATGTACCAATACAGTTAACTTTATAAAGGAGAAATCAAACCACTGCATACACGCATGTACACACACATATACATGCCACAGGGATTTGACTTTACACGATTGTGGAAGCTAGTAGAGCAATCTTTGTAAGGCTGTTGTCCTTGTTTTTGATGCTGGAGATTAGAAACCTCAGGAAGGCAATGGGGGAAGAAGAGGTGATTATGTAATGAGAGAAAGAAAAACTGAGTTGGAACTCACAAGCAGGAGCTGAAGACAAGGATGGGGTAAGTACCGTGAGTTCTTGTTGCCTCTCATTGGTAGCAGTATCCTTGTCCTGTGGAAACCCAGGAGTTTTAATCACAAAACTAAACACACATACCTAACACAGAATTACAAGCCACTGAGAAGGAATCCAGGGGAAGGTGTAAGAGTTAAAGCCTAGGGGCTTTCTCACTCTCTCTCCAACCAGTAAGTTAGAAGCTCAGAGAATGTGAATACCTGGGCATGGTGGCACACGTCTGTAATCCTAGCACTCAGGAGGCTGAGGCAGGAAGCTTGCCACAAATTTGAGGCCAGACTGAGCTACATAGTGAGTTCAAGGAAAGGCTGGACTATGTAGTAAAACCCTGTCTCAAAAAATATTTTATAAGAAAATAAAAAATAAAATGTGAATAAGCTCCAAAATGCTACTGTTTTCTAATACACTGTAAATCTTACCTAAGAATCTCTCTTGTAGCCAACTGTAATGAGAAACATATAGAAAGGATATCTGGAAATGTACTTTGGTTTTTATAAACTGATACATACAAAGCCACTATAGTAGTTATTATATTCTAGGAAGAGGAAAAAAATGTTAACACTTTTCTGAGAATTGAGCCCTCAAAAAGTGGGATTAATGTCTTTGTTCAGTAGGGCGGAAAAGTTATTAGGGAGCTGCAAGTAGAGGCAAGAGGGCACATACTTGGTTAATTGCCTTTTCTCCTTTCATTCGTTATAAATGTGCATTGAGAATTTACTCTGCATCAGGCCCTGTACTAAACTGCATTCTGAAGATTGTGACCACAGTACACCCCTTTCAGCACATTCATCCTACATTGTGAGGTTCACACTTCTATATCAAGTGATGTGCTCTGTGTTCACTCCTCTTGAATCTGGACAGGACTGTGACTATAGCAGAAGTAATGCTGCATCACTTCTGAGGCTAGGTCATAAAGATTATTAATTGCTACTATGTCCTCTGTCTTTCTGGAAACTATCACCACTGACTTAGTTCACATGTTATAAGGAAACTCATCTCATGGGGAAAGGTCACACACAGCTGTTCTGGTTGATATTTCCAGTTAATATCTTATTTATCAACCAGCCAATGTCAATTGCTAAACATGTAAGTAAATGAGTTTCCAGCTGATTCTCCCCCCACCCTGTTTTCAATTTTAGCCCCGTCCCTAACCAATTGATATTAAATGGAGCAAAGAGATGAGCCATCACAGAATCTTGCCCAAATTACAATTTTCTGAACCAAATTAATATTGTCATTATTACTTCAAGCCATCAAGTTTTAGGGGTAATTCATGACACAGCCAAAGTAATAGCCATTTTGCCAGATCAAATAAGGTATATAATGGCTAATATATATTATTTTATTGAATAGTACATAATTACTTAGCTCTTTTTGGCTTTAATATGGGAGCCATTGGCTTGGAGCTAAAATTTTAATTAATGCTTTTGTGTAAATGATGGTATTTTCTTAACTTTGTATCTTGAGATAATTGTAGACTCACATTGAGTTGTAAGAAGTGATCCAGAGAGACACCATACACTCTTTACTTAGTTTCCCTTAATAGTAACACCTTCGCTTCATACCTTTGCTTAATAGTATCAAGAAATTAACATTGATAAAATTCATTAATCTTATTCAGATTTGATCAGTTTTACACACAGTCCCGTATACACGTATGTGTGTGGCCTATTCAATTTTGTCACAAGTGTAGTTTCACGTGACCACCACTACGTCAAGACAGAACAAATCCATAACAAAGAACTATGTATGCAACTTACAAAAGCAAGGGCACCTCCTGCTACCAGTTCCATCCCTCAAACTCTGGCAAACATTCACCTGTTCTGTCTCACTATAATTTTGTCATTTCAAGAATGTTATATCAATGAAATCAACAGTATGTAAATTTTTAAGATTATCCTCTCTTAATCAGTATAATTCCTTGGAGCTATGTCCAAATTGTGTCTATTGATCATGAATTTCTTTGTATAGCTGAGTACTATTTCATGGTATATATCTACCATAGTCATGAAGGGTTCAGTCACCAAAGAGAAACTAGATTGTTTCCAGTTTAGAGGTATTATGAAAAATAATTCATATGCAGTTTTTTTGTGTGAACATGAATTTTTATCTCTCTTGGATAAATGCCCAAGAGCAAAACTGCTTGACTGTAAGGTAAATACATGCTTAGTTTCACAAGAAACTGTCATATGCATTTACAGTGATTGTGTCATGCTAAATCATCAGTAATTTATGAGAGATCCAGTTTCTCTGCATTATTACTACTTTTAGTATTTTCACTATATTTACTTTACTCATTCTGATAGGTATATAGTGATAAAATAATATTTTATAATAGGATTTGACCATTAGTGTGTGAACTCTGTTCTTTGGTTTTTCTGCCAGAGATGTTACTGCATTCAGAGCCTCTAGACCTCAGGCCTGCTGAGAAACTTCTCACACATGTAAAATGGTGCTGGGATCTCTTTTTGTAACACCACCTCTTCTTCCTTGACTATCTTCCATGAAATAAGGAAGAAAAATGAGTTATTTGGGGTTTATAGCTAATACATGACTTTACTTTATTAGAAATTACTACTAATAGATACTCAGAAGAAAAGTCTGCTTTGTTCTCCCCAAAAGATTCAAATCTTTTTTCTGCAATATATTTTAAGCAAATGGAGAATCCAAGATAAAGATATGAAAAAGATTAAACTGCAATAATTTTAAATACATAAAATATGTTGAGTCTCTTGCAACTGACTTGCAAACTGGCTGTGCATTTATAAAGTCAAGAGGGAGATGTGAGTTGTCTAATTCACATTACTCATAGGGAAACAGTAAAACATTTGTTCAGTGAAGCTCAGCTTGGTTCTGAGATCAAAGTGGAAATTCCTCCATGCTACAGAGGCTATACAGGTACGAGTGAAACAGAATGGGAATAGACAATAGAGAATATTGATTGGGGGTGTGCTAAACTGGAAAGCACATGCTCAGTCTAGGAAGGCAGCTACTTACTACTCAGCTTTGGCCAAGATTGGCAAGAGGGAAGGAAGCACAGGCCCAGTATCGCCAGACTTTCCAATTTTTAAAGAGCAGCTATAAAGTCAGATTTTATGGGTTATCTCCTGATTTTTAATATATTAGTAACTATATAAGTTTAAGTAATCAAGCAAAACATTTTGCAATCCAGAGTTAGTCTATCACTGCCACTTAAGAACCTATCACCTGGAAGAGTAGTTGGGAACATCTAATGCAAGACATTCCTTATCAGTATGATTTCTCTTGGCTTAGCTTTGGGTAAATATTGGGTTCAGCTGGTTCTGCTCTCCGACCTGTGCATAAAATGTAGGTTGTGTGGTTGGTGAATGGTGGTAACAGAATTCTTTCATAGTCAACCAAACAAAAATTGAATCAAAGACTCAAGCAAACACTACATAAAAGAAAAATTCTAACTGCTAATAAACATGAAAATATGTTCAAAATCATTGGTCGTTAGGCAAATATGAATTAAAACTATTATTAGATAAAACTATTATTGTAATCAGGGTTTTCAAGGAATAGTTTCAATACAGGACATATAATTTACGGAATTGTTTTATAATATTCATCCAAAAAGTCAAATGCAGAAGAGTGTAGGAGATCTGTACACACACTAGAGACCCAAAGAATCCAGCTGAGGGACTGGTACCCATGACAGTGTCTTGCACGAGTCCAGCTGAACACCTAGAAACCATGGCAATATCCTCTTTGAGTCCAGCTGGAGGAGGCCTAGAGCCCATGACAATGTCTCATGCAAGTCTGTATCAAGGATCTGCACTGGAAAGGCCCAAAGGTCATTGGTGGAAGCTAGAAAATCTGTACTAGTGAGATGGGGATCTGTGCCAAAAGGGTGAGGGATCTGCATTGGAGCCAGGAAGTGACACTCAAGGTAAGAACCAGAGGTTTCCCAAAGAGAACCACAGCCATCCTCAGCAACAGCAAGGTCCTAAGCTCCTCCTAGGAAGAGAACAGCTGAGTTCCAGTCTGACAAGCTTCTCCAGGATAGTCAGCAGCGTACCACCATACCCTCCAGTACTTTTTTTTTTTATGCTGTTGGCAACAATCCTCAGGAGGGCCTTGTATCCAGAACCACACTGATTCAGTTTTGTTGGGTGCTACATGTTGACCATTAGTTAATCCACCACAACTATGTATTCACCTATATCAAAAATCATCAAGTGTGAATAAAGATATAGAACAACCTGAATTATCATACACTGCTGATCAAAATGTAAAGTCATCTATATTTATTGTTTCTGATAACATTTAATATATTCCTTCCTCCTGACTCAGCAATTCCATTTCTAAGTACATGCAAACCAAAAAGAAATGAATGCATATATTCGTAGAAAGACTTGGACAAGACTATTCTGAGCAGCTTTATTCAGACTATTAATTGAAAACATCTCAAAAGTTCAGGAACAAAAAATGACTAAAAATTTTGAGATATACAATAAATGAGCAAAAAAAGAATTAATTGGGATGCATGTATTAATGTGACTTAATCTCAAAAATATTAGGTTGAGTGGAAGAAGCCTTAAACAAAAGAGTAAATGCTATATATTTCCATTTATAGAAACTTAAAATCAAGCACAATTTACTTAAAAGCTGGTAATTTAAAAACTGCCTACCCTTGTGAGTAGACTTGGCTAGAAAGAGTATAAGTTCTAGGATAGTTATGGGAAGTGGAAATAGTGTATATATTAAACTGGCTAATAGGTACATGGTGTATTAGTTGTCAAAATTGTCTCAAACCATACAATAAGATCTGTGAATAATAGTGTATATACTCAAATAATAATATACTCAAATAATAGCTGTGTGTTAGCAAAGAACAACTAGCAAGAACACTTCTGGCTTCATGTAAGTAACCTATTCACCTTCATACGAGAAAGAAATGTCAGCCTTTGTGTTGACATGTTGTACTTGGGTGCATGTGCTAGGCCAGTTCCATATAGAGATGATACAGCATGGATGTAAAATGCCCAAGACAGAAAAATCGTTTTGTTCACAAGGTTCCTACCATACAGAGAGGTAGTACATGCTAACATTTAAGAAAATGACTTTGAATTCAAATAATATTAATTCAAATTTTGGTTTTCCTAAGCATTAGCTGGATGAATAAGCAAATTATTTTACTATTCTAAGCCTCCTACTGCCCATCTGTAAAATGAGTACATTGAACCCTCCAGGACGGGTGGGTGGGACTGGAGTAGAGGAGATGGCAAGGGGAAAATTTTCAATGGATCTAATAATGCTTTCTTAAGAGGTATTGTCATGGGGATTGTCTGTAAAGTACTGACCTAGTTAGTGAAACACATATAATAAAATATGCAATAAATGGTAGCATTTCACTCTAGAGTCATATACAAAGCAAATGTCTGAACAGCCACCCTTCAAACCTTGGATGCCACCCTCAGTTTAAAGATCCTTTCAATGTTCTAAGATGCCTGGGAGGAGTGGCATATGGAATTCTTCACACTTTGTTGTCAATTACTTACAGGAAAAAATGAGTTTCTCAAAGATTCTTAAGGTGGGCAGGCTATAGAGCAATTTACATGATAGGAATTAGGGGAAAGCCCTGATTTTTTTAAAAAAGTCTATATTACTTATGGTTCCCTGTTTGTAAATAAATGAAAACTTTGCTTAACTGAAAATGGATGTTTGGAAAATCAGGCTTAAGAGTCTGTAGAAACCAAAGTGTAAGTATAAGCCTAGGCCATAGCATCCATAGCCACCAGCTTAAAGCAAGACATAAATAGACAATAGTTCCAGATTTCTAAAGCATCAGGTTAGTCAACCTCTGGTCAACTTCTCCATCCTGATTCCTATAGTGGGCCAAACAAGGAAGCATTGCATGCCTTTAGCCTCCAAAGAGTGAGGCAGAAACCTGGTTATCTCCTTACATCAAGTCCACCCTAATGAGTGAAAGAAAGGTATGCCCCCCAAATAAAATCAAGATACACTTGGCAAGTGAGAGCAGATACTGGGAAGGTGAAAAACAACAAATGAACACAGAATGGTGGGTGGTGGGGCTAGAAAACATCACATTTTCCTTTCTATCAGCTTCTGAGGTGAGTGCCTTTGTATTTGGAACACACTGATTTTTTTTCAATTATCTCCTTATTAAATTCATCTCAAAAACATCTCAGAACAGCAGAGAAGAACTATCAGTTTATTTTCTCATTAGTGACTTATTCTGTCTCTCTTTGTGTTCCTTAAATAGTCCCAGTTCTTTCCGTGGAAGGGAAAAAAGAAGCCTAGAGCAAATACATAAGCCCATGGCTTTGTGATATGTGTTTTTATTAGAATGACTTCTCAAACAAATTTCAGGAAATCAAGTGTCCTGGAAAGATACACACAGTAGTCTTTGCAATACTCAGATACACAGAAATTTAAATTGTAATTTTAGTTCATTTAAATGTTGCCAGAATAAATATTTTACTTATATAGAACTATTACCTTAGTAATAGATTTCTAGAGAAGAAGAAGGCCAAAATATAATTTGGAAATTGTAAAAGTTCCCCATTCCTCTATGCACTTTTCCTCAACTTGAATGAAATCGTACACTGCTATGCTGAACTATTTTCTTGTATTCAATATCAACTTTATCACAAAAGATTCTTTAACTCAATTAATCTATGTGTGTATAAAAGAGATAGGATAAAATAAACAAAGATAGATACAAAGGGTGTCAAGCATGGTGGTGCATGCCTGTAATCCTAGAACTCAGGAGGCTGAGGCAGAAGGATCTCCAGTGATTCAAGGCCAGCCTAAACCATATGAAGATCCTGTCTCAAAAAAAAAAAAAAACTAAAACCAACAACAACAATAACAAAATATAGGTATAAAAAAAGATAAGGAAAATTGTAATTTTTTTAAAAAGTTGTAAATTTAAGAAAAACTACAGCTTCAGGACACGTAGTTATCCCAGGATATAATGGCCTTTTCCCTTCTAGGAAGTGTTCCAAAAATTCCAAGATGGTTTAAGGATTTATTAAGCCTCTAAACTGGGGACTCTTGTGATTCACTTTATTTCAAGATGGTGCTTTTTCTCTCTCAGACCTCCATCTTCAGGAAGCACCAGCATTAAGTCAGCAGTGTATCACTACACCTCAAATACATGCAAATACTGCATTCTATTCTAGTCCAGCAAATGGGTAGACCGACAGGAGGAACACATATACTACATCACCCTTTTTAAGAACACCCCTAAAACTACATAAAACTCCCAATCCAAAACCATAATGTTTCTCTTTTGAAGGCATCTATTTTCTCTGAGTGTGTGCTTTTATTTGGCCTAATAAGGCTTTCTCAATTCTCTCACTGGTATATGCTGTAACTGTCTCCTGTGATGTAATTCAATGAATCCACTATGTACCTCATGAGTGGGGTGAGTTGAGGCCCACATTTCCTCTTTGGCAGACTTTCT
Organism: Hydrochoerus hydrochaeris; assembly: GCA_004027455.1. Taxonomy (NCBI): domain Eukaryota; kingdom Metazoa; phylum Chordata; class Mammalia; order Rodentia; family Hydrochaeridae; genus Hydrochoerus; species Hydrochoerus hydrochaeris. Next base: position 43,562 of record PVLA01001934.1, on the reverse strand, counting down.
TGGAACCTGTCTGATGACATAAAGTCTTCACAATTTTGACAACTGCCTTTTCTATTCTGCTTGAAATTGTATAGCGTTTTTAGCATTGGTTTTGAATTTTTGTGCATGTCAGTCAATTCTGATTGCACTTCTACTCTATTGACATTTTCATTTATTAAAAAAACAAATTAAAAACACCCTTGTTTTTGCCATTACAATATGCATAACAAAAATTATTTTCATATTATTATATCATAAAACAACTGTATCTTAAATGTTGAACATTTTAATTGAATTTTAAAATAGAAGTAGTAGTGATATGCTATTTTTTTCCTTGACAGAATGAACTTCTAAAAACTTTACATTGATGCCATGAGTTGGGTGAAAGTAAAATTGAGATGTCACTGGAATTAACCGATTTTTTGTATTTGAAGGGTTCAATAACACTGGCATAAAATTGACCTCACATACTCTTTGTGAAAATTTTATAATGGATCTATAGTGGATTTGTAACTGTTGGTCAACTTAAATACCAGCTGAACTGAATCAGCATGGTGCTGAGTGTGGATGGCCCACCTAAGGACTGTTGCCAGCATAAAGAGGAGACCTGGAGAGGAGGAGTAGCTTTGTGAGTTCACCTAAACATTGTTGTTCTTTGGAGCCTTTGGTTCTCCTTGAGGAATTTATCATGCTGGCTCCCTGGATAAGAACTCTGCAGTTATCAGAGGAGCTCGGGCCTTGTTTCTGAGAATGGCTGAGGTTCACTTTGGGGAGCTTTGGTCCTTACTTTAAGCATCACTTACTGGCTCTGGTAGGGAAGATATGTGCTGCTTAATCTCCAGGAGAAGTTTGTCACACTGGTTTCCTGATATGTACTTTGCTATTATCTCAGAGGAGCTCGGGACCTCGCTGTTGCTAAGGAGGGCCGTGGTACTTCTCAGAGAAACTCTGGTCCTTGTTTTGAGCTTTTATTCTTGGCTCCAGTACAGAACCCTCGGCCTATTGGCACAGAAACATTACCCGTCTGGTATAGACTTTCTAGCTTCCACTGCTGACCTTTGGGCCTTCCCAGCGCAGATCCATGGGATAGACTTGCATGGGTCATTGTCATGGGTTCTGGATTTTCAGCTTAACTCAGGCAGGTTATTGCCATGGGACCAGGCCCTTGGCTAGATTTTCTAGGTCTTTAGTGTTGTCAACAGATTTCCTGCACTTTCTTTGTATTTGACTCCTTGGATGTTCATTATAAATAATTCTATAATTTATGTGTCCTGTATATAATTGTCTTCCTTGCAACCCCTGACTAAAACAGGATCAAAATGCAAAGCTCCTCATGTGTAATATATGCACATGAAAACTTGGAATAAAATAAATGACATTAATTTTGGAAAATAAAGATTTTTACTGAATTAAAAGTCACACTACTGAGATGTGCAAATACACCCTGTGTAGAAGTATGTGTTAAGCTGCTGTCATCTGGCCTAAACTTCTTAAATTAACTACTAAGTTTCAAATTATATATTTATGCATCTCTCAAAGATTTAGCTGAGATTTTATATAGTCAGTTGTATTAGTTTGGCTCCCAAGGTAGATAATAAATGTCTGAAAAGGTTTTGTGCCAATTACATATGCATAGTCAACTTTCTTGAGAAATATAAAGTCCATAGTTTATCATGAATAATCATGTACTTCATTTTTTATCTCATAATTGAATGAGTTTATTGCAAAATGAAGGATGTATCCAACTACAAAATTATTATGATTAGCATCATGCAATAAATAACAGATAGCAAGAGGATTCAAGTTAATCTTATTGAGGTTTGGCAAGCTCCTGCCAGCTTTTGTAAATGCAGTTTGATTGGAACACAAACACTTTCTTTTATATGTTAGTATTGTCTGTCATTACAATAGAAACTACATGACTCACACAGCCTGAAATATTTATGTGAAAAGAAAGAAAATGTTTGCTGATGCATGACCTATATGCAATATAGCAGGGCTTTCAGCCACTATTTTCAGTACTTACATTTCTCAACCTTGGTGCTACTGATTCTTTTGGGCTGGAAAGTTCTTTGCCCTGTGCTTTGTGGGATATTTACCACCAGGTGCCAGTTTCACCCTCACTTGCAACAACCAAACATGTCTATTGATATTACCAGTTGTCCTCAGATGGGCAAAATTGCAAGAATCATTGACCTAATTTGAAGCTTCTCACTGATCCTACATATTGGGACATGCCAATTCCATGAGATTGAAGCTATGGCTTAATACATAGAAAAATTGGTTGATAATGCAAGTGGCCAGCAGGGACAAAGCAGTATTGAGTATCTCCCTTGCCAGCTTCCTATGCCAATGGGCATTATCTGTCTCTCATTATCGGTGAACCGCGCATCACTGAGTCATTGAGTGCCCTGCATTCTGTCCTTGGAAAGTGTGGGCTAATTGCTTTATATCTAAATTGTCAAGAAATGAGTAATGGGTTGTTAATCAATTTTAGATGTAATTATAATTAAAGTGAGAACTTGGTTCCCTGCCTGTATATTTTAAACACTGCTAGAGGAAATTGCAGAGGAAGATTTAAGTAAGGAGTATAGGTCCACCAAAGTATGTGAATTGAAAGACTTACTAGGTAAAGTATGAATCCATTACAAGATTTCTATCTTCCTAAATCTTTAGATTCCTGCACCATATTTTTCAAAGAAACTTTTAGCATCTCAACTTCCTTTTTCTTCTTCCCCCACTTCTTGAATCCAACTGAACAAACAACTAGGGTCAATCCAAGTATTTTAAGGTAGCACAATGAAAACAGAATCTCTTGCTAAGTGGTTTCTAAACAATGAACTCATCTGACCTAGTATTTTGTTCTGCTTTCCTTGGTGTAGCACCCAGTGAACCTATTCTGATTATTGCCAATATACATTAGTGAATTTGTAATTTTCCCACTTGAGCCTGCTATGACCTAATTCTAGCTCAGGTGTGACAATAATCAGAAGTATGCTAAGAATTCAGGAGAATGTTGTCCTTTTTTGACTCAGCACAGGCTCATCAGGGAATCAAGTAAAAGTCAACCAGAAGGAAAAAAATGTTTTATGAGAACTGGGGTACTGAGTTATCTGAATCTTATATACCCCCCACCCCAATTCTTAGAATCCCACTGTCTCCTAATCCAAATATAACTATTATGTACAAAATATGGTAAACCAATACTTTTATGCAGCAGTTTAAGAGCCAAGATTTGAGTTTTGTTTTCAACTATCTCAGCCCGCTGGCTACAAGTGATGAGATTCTATGAATAAAACCATAGAAATTTCAGAAATATTTTGTTATTATCTTCACACAAGGCTCTAAGAATCTAAGGTTGCCCTTTTCATTAAGCTGTCATGTTTGGCTAGAAGAAACTAGCTTATGCTGCAAATTGTCAATTCCTTAAACCTTTTATATTATTCTATGATGGCTACCACCAGTTACCTCAGAGATTTGCCCAAAACAAGCAAATTATTTCTCAGGAGCACAAATCAGCATTTAATTACCTGTTTGTTTAATAGATGTATGTCCTGGACCGTTTCAGCAATGGACATTAACAATTGGAAGAGATTATTAGACTGATATCCCCCCCACTGTTTTTTTGAGGATCTGCTGCTTGCAATGATTCATGGCTCCAATTACTCAACCAAGTTAGTTATTAAGGAGAAAAGACATTCAGAAATGGGACTTGCTTTCTGCATTCTACAGTAGCAACAGTGGTTCTGTCTTCCTCCTGCTTCCATGTCAAATTCTCTCATAGCATTCATCTGTCCTTAAATGTGGCCAGTGTCACCTTTTACTGTAATGCACACCAAGAAACAAACTCAGGTCAGAGGTAGGAAGAAGGTGGGGCAGAAAAAGAAGATTACTGAAGACAAAAGAATGAGAAAGGAGCAAAGCAACAGAAGTTTATCAAGGGCATCACTCATCAAGTTAAATTTGGTTGACAAAAACTCCCTATCAGGTAGCACAAAGTGAAGCTGAAAAGAAAATGAGTGATTTCCTTTCCTTTGTATTTATGTTTTAAACACTGCCCGGATTATGAGCACTGTATTTTGTAAAGGAAATTGCATTGTGCAGATTCAGTATTGTGCATCTTTGAACAATTAGATGGACATTTGAAATGGAACATGGATCCAACAGAATCCGCAATAGTGCCCTATTCTTTTGTTCCAATAAACCAATAAAGCTGCAACTAAAGACCCCCCCCAAAAAAAAGCAAGAAAGAAAGACATTCAGAAATAGTTCTCATTATTGCTCAGAGGGCTGGAGAATCTGGCTTGAAGTTAAACTTTCATAAACAGAACCTGAAACCATGCTGCAAAACATACTTGATGAACTACTGGCACTAATCACTGGAGGAAGCCCACAATACCACTACTTATGCTACTATTTATTCCAAAATGTCACTATTTATGCCAGATGGGTGGCAGAGTCTCAACATTGCAAGCACCAGGAAGCTGCTGTCATTGTCATGACTAGAACCTAAACACATCTTCAGATGAAACAAAACCACTACAGATTTTACGCCGTGGTGTTAAGACGGGTATATCTCCTTGACGAAGTCTAGGACACATCTCTGTATGGTAGCTACAAATAGGACTGTGCACTTGAGTTTTTACTCCTGTTTTGGGAGGTTGAGTCAGAAAAGTGGATTTCCTTATAGGATTATGTATAAGTGCTTAAGCCACGATAACAAAATTCAGTTGCTAAATGTAGTAACATTTATTTTGCTCACAAATTCAAAATCTGGGCAAGGTTCTCAGGGGACAGCAGTTTCATTCAATCTAAGATGGAGCTAGAATCATCTGAAATCGCAGTATTTCTCAGATCTGCTGACTGGTGATGGCTTTTAGGCTGAGACTTGTGCTGAGGCCATTAACCAAAATACCTGTATGTGGCTTCTCCATAAAGAACAAACTCTTTACTCCTACACAGCTTTCCTTCTGCATTAACCAGACTTTACCATCCAATTGCTTTGTTAGTATAATTTTAGTATTGTGGTAGACTGTTCTGCAGGAATATAAAAGTTACAAGTAAAATTGTTCTATCAGAAACTGCCTCTAAGTCCCATCATGCTTCATTATAAGGGTTTACATCTAAAGGTTCTTTGCAACTCATGCCTCAAAATGCTCTCCATGTATTGTCCACCAATCTTAAAATGCTTATTCAATACTAATCAAGCACCTATACTGAAAGACCTACTATAAACCCAAGTTCCAACTCTCAATATAGCATAAGGCCTTGTTCTCCCTATCTAAACTCTCAGAGTCTGTGAAATATCACTTTAAAAATACACTAAGCTTAGTCTTTCTAAATTGTCATTCTGATAATATTTGAAAAGACAACAAAAAATACGGTGACTAGGTTTCATACAATCTTTTCTAACCTAAGATCAGAAACCACACAGTGTCATTTCTGCTTCTTTCTAGTTACTGAGGTAACTGCAAATGCTTACTTGGTTGGAGGAAAAGGATTTAGATCCCACCTTTCAATAACTTTCATACAGATTTTTAAACCTGCATTCCCCAGCTAAAGAAAGACTATCCCAAGCCAGTGGGCAGCCATGAATATAAACGCTATAATGGATGCTTCCTACCAAAATATTGATCAGATTTACCTTAGAATATTGTGAAAGGATTTTAGTATAGATTTTCTGAATTTTCTTCAATTAACACATTTTTGCAATTTGATTTAAAAAGATATACAAATATACTTTTGAATTTAACTTTGAAAACCAAGCACAAAAATACAAAAGGATACCTATAACCTAGAATTTTTAAAGCATTTTAACAGTTTTATTGAGATGTAATTTATATACCATAAAATTCATTCATTTTATTTGTGCAAATAAGTGTTTTTTAGTAAATTTATAGTTTACAACCATCACCAAAATCCAATTTTAGTACCTTGCCATTAGCCCAGTAAGGCTCTGCGTGGCCATTTTCACTCAATCTCTTTTACTCCCAGCTTCAGGCAAACACTACCTAATTTCCATTTCTATAGATTTGCCTAGTCTGGACATTTCATATTGATAAGACTCAAACAATACATAGTCTTCTTAGCAAAATGCTTCTGAGCGTCATCCATGTTAAAATATATATCACTATTTGTTCCTTTAATTAAAGTATATATCACTATTTGTTCCTTTTAATTGCTGAATAAAATTCCCTTGTAATGGATATTCCATAATTTGTTTGCCCATTCTCTAGATCATGAGCATTTTAATTGCTTCAGGGTTTTGACTATTATAAATAATAGGGCTACAAACATTTCTATGCAAGTCTTTCAGTGAACGTTGTTTTTATTTTTCTTGGAGAGATACACAGGAGTAGAATTTCCAAGTTATATGGTAAATATATGCTTACTTTTTAAAAATTTGTATTTATTTATTTATTTATTTTTATTTTGAAGGTAGTAGAAATACAACAGAGCAATACAGAACAAAGCCAATTGAGACAGTGCAGTGAAATTGGTACAGAACTTCACAGCAGGTTACCAGGATAACAGTAATAGGTACCATAGTATATCACATTATCTTCACAAGAGTCTAGCCAGTTAGGTATAGCAATATCAGACCAAAGACAGAACATTATAAAACCAATCAAAAGAGAATATTGAATAGAGTAAAGCAATTAATCATAATGGAAAAAAATTGAAAACAAGATTTGCTTTCAAACAGAAGATAGAGGAGACCTCCCTTATTTGCTATATTACATACAGTCATCCTCCTTAGAGATGCTCAGACCTCTGTCCCCAGTTGCTAACGGCGGTGGCGGGGGGGGGGGGTGATTGGAATGTTTGATTCCAAGCCCACGCACCCATAGGCTCACAGGAGACCTTACTGGGTCTCCTGCTGGCTAAAGCTGGAGGAAGGCACTTACCAAGAGGGCAGGCGAATTGCTTCTTTGTGCAACCACCTGGGTTCCACCATCTATATGCTTACTTTTAAAAGATACTACCAAAGGTTTTCCAAAGTTGCTGTACCATTTTACACACTCATGTCCAGTGTATGAGGATTTTATTTGCCCATGTCCTCACTGATACCGTTTATATAAGCTTTTTTCCCCCAGCAGTACTGGAGATCAAAACCAGGGGTTCTCTAACAGTGGGCTACATTCTCAGCCTGTTTTCTATTTTTTAGTTGTAGAATCTCATTAAGTTAAGTTTCACAGGTGGAATTCAAACTTCCAGTACATCTGTCTCAATCTCCCAAATGCTCAGATCACAGGTGCGTGCCACCATGCACAGCTAAGGTCTGCCATTTGATTGTGGCCACTCTTGTTTGTGTGAACCTAAGTCTTTTCATTTTATTTTTATTTACATTTGCTTAATAACTAGTGATGTTAATTATCTTGTATATTTATTAACCATTTTTGTCTTATTTTTAAATTAAATTTAACTGATACATAGAAGCATAAAATTTATATATATTTAAGGAATTGTGGGGTTTTTTTATGTTTGTATGCTTGTTTGTTTTGCTATGTTTTGTATTGGCAGTACTGGAGTTTGAATCCAGGGCCTTTTCACTGAGCTACAACCTCAGGTCTTTTTATATGTCTTTTTTTTTTTTTTTTTGAGAAAGTCTCTCTGAATCGTTAAATTGCCCAGGCTAATATGGAACTTGCAATCTTCCTGTCTTAGTTTCCCATTACAAGAATGCCACTATGCCTCATGTCATGTGATATTTTGATACATGCATGTATCATGTAATGTTTAAGTTAGGATAAACATACATTTCCTCAAATACCTATTATTTCCCTATGGTGAATGCATTCAAAATTCTTTCTTCTAGCTTTAAAAAAATGCTGTATATTATTGTCATCCATAGATTTTGTGTTTTCTTTGGTGAAATATCTATTCAAATATTTTCCTCATTTCATTTATATTTTAGTTCAGGGTCTTCTGTGTCCTAAACACGTGTGCTACCACTAAGTTATATCCTCTGCCTTTTTTCAGCTTTAATTGGGTTGTCTTTTTATTCTTATAGTAGTTTCTATTCTGAATATATGCCTTTTATCAGCTATATAAGTTGAAAATATTTTTCCTGGTCTATAAATTTTGTTCTAATCTGTAAAAGAACTTTTTTTTTCTTTTAATAGTATAATTATCACCATTTACTTGATTTTGTTCATAAATGTACCAAGTTGGAAGCAAATTGGAATCAGTGAGGTATGCATTGGTAGGTTTGTTTTTAAGGTTTGAATCTGAAAGTGTAATTGCAGTTTTCCAATAGCTACTAGTAATTTATTTTACAATGCTTGTAACATGACATCTTGATTACATACCTGTATCAAAAAAATAAAGACGACTAAATGTGATCATGAGAAATGCTGCTGTTTCTTAATCCTTATGTTCCTCAAACATAACCTAATAAAATATAAAAATAGAAAAAGTTTCAGTTTAAATTATGAAAGTTTGAAATTAGGAAGTAAAATAAATATGATGATGAAAAACCAAAATAATGCATTTAATACCATTTATCACTGGTTGTAATTCCAATAACATTGAAGATTGTTTTTTAACTCAGATAGGGAAAAGAAAAAAAAGTACAAAGAAAGAAAAAATGATACAAATTTGTATATATAAACTTAAGATTACTAAAATGATTGTAATACTAATTCTATTAGTTTTTGGAACAAAACGGTTAACATTCATAGGATTAGATCAATTTTGCATGTCTATATCTGGTAATTTTAATAACACTTTTGAAGATAATTATGCAAAACAACAAAATTTATTATGTTCCTACAACATTGTTTTGAAAGCCTACATTGTTATTATTTTTGTCATTATTTGTCTCTTTTGTTTCTAGTTTTTCTTACACTTTGTTTTGTTTTGTTTTCCTTCTAATACATAAGAGAAAGATGTACATGTATAGGCTTATATATGCCTAGAACTTCTCCTAAAGGGTTTACAATTGACTCTATTTCTTCAACTACCTTGAAGAAAATAAGAAATCATGATAGCCATCGATGATTCTCTATCATTTTGTTTTGAAGTCCAATAAGGCTTTTATTCTTTATTTTGATTGGTTTTAGTCTATTTTCTATTATTTGATTTCAGTATATATGAAAGTATAGACAGCTATTTTGAAGAGACCAAGAGACATTATGGTAGCCATTATTGATTTCCTATTGTCTGATTTTGAAGGCCCATAGGCTTTCATTTTCTAGTTTTTATTGGTTTTATACTATTTTGTTTTGTATTAATTTATTGTGTGTGAAGGTATGGACAACTATTTCGAAGAAGACAAGAGACACTATGGTAGCCATTGTTGATTACCTGTTGTCTTGTTTTGAAATCCTGTTACTTGCATTGTTTTGCACTGATCTGCTTTGTTCTGTTCTGTTTTGTTTTGTTTTATTCCCTATTAAAAAAAGAAAATTGTTTTGCCCTGACTACCCAGGAACTGGAAGTCAAAACATAAGAAAATATTTTCCAGAATAAAAAACTGAAGGGTTTTCTTTGAAATAAGCATTTCTGATTTCAAAAATGAAAATAGAAAATCTAGATTCTAATTTTACAACTAATATGTGGATCATGTTAACATTTTACTTGGAACTGGCTTATTTTATTAATGTAAAATAGAACAGGTAGTTCCATTCAGCAAGCATTTATTGACCATCTGTTAAATGAATGCCTTCCTGGGTGTGGTAAGAAATATAGAAATGAGGATCATCACTCATTTGTGGTTTACTGAGATAATCAATAACCTAAGATATGTAGGATAATTTTATGAGAGTTGCTACTGATAAACTCAATTCTATTTGCTCCTAGCAAAGAGAATGCATTGAGGACATAAGAATGAAAATTGTTTTGTCTCCGTTTCCAGCTGATTCCTCAAAGTTGGAGAAACATAGCAAATTCCAAATTCATTCACTTGCCAAAGTGAAGCACTGACTAGAATGCATATACAGTACTTGCATGGAAGATGAAGTAAAAATAACATCTTTTCAGTACTTAGCACATGAGTACCTTGGAGATATATAATTGGCTTCAAGGTGGCCACTCAGCTTCTTTTTGTCCAATTGGGTTTGGAAGACTGCTATCTGCCTATTTTTAGTGGTAAAGTCAAAGGGAAGCAAATATGGCTGACATCAACCCTACCTGACAACAAAGAGAGAACAATCTGCATCCGAACAGAGATAACCTTTTCCTTCATGGCGCAGTTAGGCAAAAGTGCTTGAGTTTTCCCATGGGCCCATGGAGGGATGGAGTTGGAACTCTAATGTGAGTATTCAATTCCGTTCTGCTCTTTTATTCTGTATCCTTTCCACATTTCTCTTCAAGCACCAACCAAAGGGGCTGCCATTGTTTCGTTTTTCCCTTAACGTGGATGAGATAATCACTTTTTTTCTCCAGCCTTCATGGACCTAATGGTTCACAGCTATGTTAGTCTTCTTCACCATTTGTATTGATGTCAAGAAAAATAATCCACAAGCTAGATGATTCATACAGGAACAGTACATGTCTTGGTATCTGACAATAATTTTTAACATCCTCGTTCTTTGCCTAAACTATTCATGATAATGGAGCAAGGATTACTCAATCTGACGGACATGCTTTTCTGTGTATTTTTTCATGGCACTTTTAGAAATTCCCATGGAATAATGAATGACTGTTCTATCAGGTTTTTCTCTCCTAGCTCATAAATTATATAGATAGTGTTTTGTTTAGAAGGAATATGGGGTGATAAAGTGAAATCTGTTACATGCATCACAGTGAAAATTCCTCTACCTTTCAATATTCCCAACTATTGAATCTTTATCTATTGCATGAGTTCTACTGAATCTCCCTATGTTTGTCCCCCACTCTCAGTATCTTTCCACTTAGCAGTTCTTATTCAGTGCCTGTCACCTTTATCCCTGACATTGTTTGCTTTAAGAGCTTGATTTTTTAATGGTACCATAATCAAGGGAATTCTTAAGAAGCCATTTAAATGATGATTCTTAAGAAGCCATTTAAATGATGATTCAAATTCAGCATTGCCACACATTGATATCATTGTGACTCATTTACATTTACATATTAAGTTTCATCATATCCATCTTAAATGCTAACAGATGAGAGAATCTAGCAACCAACTTTGGGAAACAAGTATTTCAAATATTAGTATATTGTATTACACAAAGCAGAGGATTTGATGTGTAAAGTTTATTATTTTGGGGAGGATGAGCATATTGTTACTTGTTTGTTTATTTCACCAGTGTTTGAAAATAATATTTGTGCAGTATTTTTAAAGAAAATTTAGCTTATGTACTACATGGCACCTTAATATTTTTACTTAACAATATATTTTAGACTTTGTAGTATGTTGCAACATAAAAAGCATCCTCCATTTTTTCACAGTTGTATAGCATCTCATTATGTGGATGTATCATAATTAATTTTATTTCTTGATGTTTTGTCTTTTTGAGACAGTCTCATTATGCAGTTCAGACTAGCCTTGAGCTCACTTTGTAACTCAATCAGGTCTTGAACTCACAATGATCCTCCTGCCTCTGCCTCTCAAGTGCTGGTATTACAGGCATGTGCCACCACTCCCATCTTGTATCATAATTTCTTAAAATCCGCAATTGGTGAACGTTCAGTGGCTTTTAAACTTGTACTATTACCAAGAAAAGGCTGCAATGAACACATGGATATTCTTACATATGTATATGTTTCCATATGCATATGAATATGGACATGGTCAATTGTGTTCCTGGGTTCAAATTGGAGTTATAATTTTGATGAAAATTGTCTTTCATAGCAGATGTACTATCTTCTACTGGAAATGCACACAGGTGCTTGCTTCTTTACAGAGAGGCCATAGTTTTCATTGTACTCAGGGTTTTCACTTTAACTAAAAACAAGCAAATAAATAACAACCAAACAAACAAAAACCCCTATTTTTAGTCCTGTGGCCAGAATTCATCTTTATTTTTTCCTTATCTAGGTAAGTTCATCCTTCTAATTTGCAGACAGGCAAACCCATGTAAAAACAGTTTTTCAAAAAATGTAGGGCTTATGTTCTACATTCCGAAAATGTTTTCTTCTGGTTTCTATTAAAATTTCCATTTCCATGACATATTTGCTTTTACCTATTATTTCATAAAAGTTAGAAATATTCGGCACATCAGGACTGAGCAGTGTTGGTAAGTCTACATGGACAAATATCCTCTTATTAATACATTCTGGAAAATCATTCCATGTCTTTACTCAAATAAGGGTCCCTTGAGGCTAAAGATTATTATACTTAACCTGCTGTCAACAGTGTTAGCAGTGTGTGAGATACAAAGACTAAAAACTCTCAAACATTTACAATTTATCTTTTTATGCTTTGGCACATAACTTAAAGTACAAAACTACTCATTTAAAAATATTTTCCATATAACTTTTTTCATAAGGGAAAATTGATATGCTTTTTCAGAGGAAAAGAAGACAATAGGACTTGTTATATAATTAACATATTTCAATGCTAAATAATTCCATTATGTTGATCAAAAACTCATAATGGTTTGATATGTAAACTCACATAAACAGGTAGAATTTGCAATCCTATTTAAGTGTAGTGTTATAACAATAAGGACAATAACTCACTTTTTTGTTCATATATACCAGGTATTGATGTCAAAAAGCCAGTAAATGGTAAATTATAGAGGAAGAATGTAGAATGGTTATTGCTAGGTGATATGGGGAAGGGAAAATAGTGGAGTTCATGTCAATTATTTGGGAAGACAAAAGGAATTCTGGAAATAGAATGTACGATGTCTAAATACCAGTATAGTTAATTCCACTGAACACTTCAAAATAGTTAAGGTAGTAAATTTTATGACTTTCGTTTTGTTTTGTGGTTGTTTTGTTTTTGTACCCGGGATCTAACTCACAATCTCATGCTTGCCAGGCAGGCGCTTATGCCACTGAGCTAAATCCCCAGCCCAGTAAATTTTATGTTGCATGTATTTTACCACAATAAAAATTTGGAGAAAGTGGGGCTGGGGATTTAGCTCAGTGGCATAAGCACCTGCCTTACAAGTATGTGGTTGTGAGTTCAACCCCTGGTATGGAAAAAAAAATTTTGGAGAAAGTGCCATTGAATGGTGGAGCAGGAATTTGACTTTACCCTTGTCCAACATTTTCTTTCTACTCAGCAGTTATTAAACCCATGTTACATATGAGGGTACTAAGGCCCAGACAGACTGAATTGGCTTAAATTACAAAACTTTCAAGAGCCAGAGCTAGAGTTCATGAAATATAAATGACTTTATGACCTGAAGCTTAGCATAGGAAGTCAAAATAAAACCAAGGGTTCATCTAACAAGTGAGGATTTGGTGATCTTTGGTTAATCACTTCACTTGTCAAGGCCACACTTCACTTAATAATATAATAAAAGAACTGATAAACATCAGGCTTCCTTAAATTCAATGTTGTAACCATGACTTGCAGTAAGAGATGTTTTATATTGTTGCAGTACACACACCCATGAGCACACACACACATGCATGCAAACACACACCACCACTACCATCATATGTTACCTTAGTCTGGGCTTCACAGATGTAGAACTTAATATTATAAGGATTTGAGTACAAGTGATTTATCAAAGATATGCTCACAGGAAGCACTGGTATGGGATTTGAGGAAACAGTGGGAGAGAAGATCTCAACAAAGGATGGGATCTCAGGTGAAGCACAGTGTCAGCATGACTCAACATGGAAATCTGGAGCATAAAGTATTTCACAGACTTTGGGCCACAAGAAATCTGAATTTTAGTCTTTCATCAAAAATCACTGATTATTTGCTATCCCATCAGGGTGTAACCACCCAGGCATTTCAGCTCTTGTTATGTTTTTGGCCAGTCCCAAAAGGTAGACCCCAGTGATCTGTATTTTCTGGTATTTATACTTCTGTCTACTTCTCTCCTACACTACAGCATGGTTGGTTTTTATGACCAAAAAATACAAGAGCAGTGGCAGTTGGTCACTTCTAAGATTAAAATATAAAAGACTATGGCACCTACATTGGATATTGAAGCTATAAATATGCAGATTATGATTTTCTCTTTTTTGTACCATTGGATTTGGAGTGAAGTAAGGTACCAATTTATGAGCAGCCCTATAAAGAGGCTCATGACATGGATTTTCATAACAAGAAGTCAAAGCATGCCATCATCATTTGAGTTTGAAAGCAGATCCTCCAGCTCCAGTGAAGCCTTAAAATGACCATAGTCCACACTGACAGTTTAATGTCATGAGAGACCCTAAACCAGAACAACCCTGCTAAGTTGCTCCTGGATTCCTAACCTAACAAACTGTTTGACTGTGAGATAATAAACATTCATTATTTCTAAAAACTACATATTTGAAAAAATTTTAGTATGCTGTAAAAACAAAAGGATAGAGCACAGTAAACTAACGTGGCACCAATGACCAAAAGGGACTTATCTAAAGAAATGGAGGGAAAATCTTTTAGAAAAGCAAAAAGATGCTGGGGTAAGTTAGAGAATAATCACCAGAAGAGACTTGGAATGATGCAAGCATATCTGCTATTTCCCAAAAGTGATGTCTAATGCAACAATGCATATTTTTACCACGTAAGACACTCTGATATTTTCTAATTCTTAACTTTTTATGAAATTTTAAAAGTCCTTACATTGATTTCATAATCCATTAACAAATTATTCCTAGCAGTTGAAAACATTGAACTTAATCACCTTTAAAGTTCCTTTTAGAGCTAAACCTTAGGAATTAGGAGGTGTTGTTATAAGGGTAGCTAACATTATTGAGCATCTACAATGCCAGAATTGCTCCAAACACTTCACACAAACATACTATCTCATGTGAAGATGATATAGTAGGTACTATTGATATGCCCACTTTACAGATGTAAATAAGATAATCGCCAGAGGCCATCAAGAAACCCAGGTAGTTTGACTCCAAAACCAATTGTCAAAAGTACAGGATTTCAACCCAGCTATTTCTCTTCTTGATATCTTTCCCAAAGTGTTAAGTGAATCTTATTACAGTGATACATACATACCCATGTTTATAGCTGCACGATTCATAATAGCTAAATTTTGGAGGCAGCTATATATCCTTTAAGGGAGGAATGGGTAAACATAATGTGATATTTATGCACAATTGAGTACTATTTTGCCATAAAAAAGGATAAACTTGAGTGATTTGTAGGAAAATAGCTGCATGTTTAGACCATAGTATTAAGTGAAATAAGTCATACACACAAGCTTAAATATCACATTATTTCTCTTATATGAGAAACCCAGGAAATAAATAATCAAATAAAATTCAGATAATAAGAAATAGGGAGATAGATATTTTGTAAAATGGAAGGGAACTAAGAGATAGAGGGAATGGAGAGGGGAGTTGGGGGATATAAAAAGGCATTAAAATGTGTTACATAATGTACCAACTCCCTATGAGAAATGTAATCATTATGCACTACAAACATACCAATAAAAGTATTTATTTTTAAAAAAAGAGTGCAGGATCCTATATCAAGTTGTTTGGGTTAAAATTTTGATGTCAAAAGCTGATGAATACATGTTTCCAGTTATAATGATGCCACAAACCAATTATTGCAAGCTGTCAAATCACAGATGAGGATAAATCTAACAAATAGTTTAGGGCCAGGTTTATGCATTTCAACATTGACTGAATTCAACAGTTCACTTAATTATAATTCACTAGGCATTTTGTTCCCCTTCGGCCACACTGGTTTCATCCTCACCTTAAATGTAGTTCACTCATCATTTCAGTAAGATGGACCTCTGGCCTATGTCATGAAATATCTATATGTTATAATGTTTAGTGTACACTTCACTGTAACTAGATAGAAAACAACATATTTATTTGATGTGTTAGTTTATTAAAGCATAATTGAAGATAATTCTCTAATGAATAAACCTACATTATGTAGAAAATATTAGGCCAGGTGTGGTGGCACATATCTGTGATCTCCACACTCTCAGAGCTTCATTTAGGAGGACCACAAGTTCAAGCACGGCTTGGGAAACTTAGTGACTTATTGAGACCCTGTTTCAAAATAAAAAAAAAATTAAAAGCTTAGGGCAACATCATGAGTTCAATTTCTTCCAAGAAAGGAAGGGAAAGAAAGAGAAAGAGAAAAAGAAAAAGAAAGGAGAAAGAGAAACAAAGAAACACAGAAAGAAACAGAAAAAAAACAAAGAAAAAGGTAAAGGAGAAAAGAAGGAAGGAAAGAAATGAAAACATTAGCATTAAAGTTAGAGATCATTAGTTCACCTTTTCATTTCAAAAATATGGTCAATAAACAGGATATAAGTGGCTAATAATTGCAAAAATGTGTATGCAGAACATGGATACCTGGAACTATCATCTTTTGCCTGAATTCTTTTGAGCCAAGTCTCTATCAATTATGCTTTTCATGTGTTAAAAATATGGTATTTATCACAAGAATTGGAGTCTACATATAAGTATAACATCCTTTTAATAAAAGATTCTCAGTAATCAAAGATTCATATACTTTCAGAATGAATTATCTACAGCTGGATACAAAAGGGGGTACATGCCAGCAGGATGTTTCAGAAGCTGCTAAGTGGTATACTTATATATGGAGTCTAGAAAGAGGAAAAAAAACTGATTTAAGTCTCACTTCAGACAGTACTGAACAATCACGAATTTCAGGAAAATGAGAGTGGCTATAACCTTGCTAGCAATGCTGTTAGCAGGGATAATACCATCTCATTGTATTACCTACTTTTTGGAGGAAAAATCATGTTGAATATATTGCTAAAATGGGAGTTATAAAGGGTGCTATGACTCCCCCAAACCAAATGTCTTGATGTCTTGAAAATTAGCACTTCAAAATAAAACTTTTACTAATTATAAAAGAACACATACATTTAACATTTAGTAAATGTGAAAAATGTAGAGAAAAATCACAAAATCATTTCTGGAATTGTGAGGCAATAATTACTAGTATTTGAGTGCATATCCGTAGCTCCAAATTGTGTGCATACAAATTTATTATGTACATGGACACAAATTGACATTATACTATATGTATCTGTGATGGTTAATCTTGATTGTCAATTTAAATGGCTTGAGAGATGCTTAGGGGATTAGTAAGCACACACTGGGTATGTCTGGGGGGTGACATGGAGACATGACCATGTGGGCTATATCTAATCCCTGATTCTTTCCTTTCTGGTGCTCTTTCCCAGTCCTCTGGTTCTTGACCACCACGCAGTGAGCAGATTTGTTCCATCATGCCCTTCTGCCAAAATGTTTGTGCCCAACCACACACAGAGACCACTGAAATTATACACCAAACTGAACCTATCTTCCTTTTAAGTGTGAGAGTCAGGCATTTTGTTCCAGCAATGGGAAAGCTGACCAACACATTATTTTATATAAAGTCTTTTTTTGATTAATAAACATAATATAGGGATTTTCTTATGTCAAATATATTGTACTTTGACACCAATTGTTGGCCATATAAAATTCCACTCTGTGAACACAAAATTTCTTAGTATCCAATCAGGCAAATCAAAACCACTAAATATATAGTTGATTCAGAAATCAGACATGTGAGTTTAAATACTACACAGTTTCCCTTATATGAGAAAACTAAAATACAAATAAAAAGCAAAATAAAATATAGATAACAGGAAGTAAGGAGGTCATTTTCAAATGGGAAGGGAAAGATAAGATAGAGGAGGGGTCAGGGGTAAGCTACCCTTAACCTCCACCGAGGGCCCGCCCTGTCACCAGGAACTCAGCACAAGCCCGCCTCAGAGCAAGGCTTCCCTTAACCTCTACCAAGGGCCTACCCTGCCACCTGGAACTCAGCGCAAGCCTGCCTCAGGGATAGGCTATCCTTAACCTCCACTGAGGGCCCTCCCTGCCACTGGGAACTCAGTGCAAGCCCACATCAGGCGTAGACTGCCTGGAACCTCCCCCATGGGCCGGCTCTGCCACTGGAAACATCAAGGAGGCCCACCCAAGACTGAAAACTGCCCTGCATTGCTAAAGATGGGCCTACCCTACCATCTGGAACATCAGAAGATCTCAGCATGATTCAGTTAGTGTGAGAAAATTTGGAACTTTGCTCCCCGGTGGCGAAATTTGGACTACACCGGATTGACTGTATCAATGTGGTGAGTATACCCCTAAAATAGAGGTGTACAGGGGATAAATAGGGCCAGTAGTAAAACCCCCTCCAACTAACTGTAAGACTTTGGTGTGTCTGAAAAGAGTGTGTGTGATCCCCTCCTACACAAAGAAAACACCAGGCAGAGTGAAAATGACAAAATGAAAAAGCAAAATGCAGTCTCAAACATATAGTTCACCAGAAGCAGGTATAGGATACATTGAAATAGAGGACCCCAAAAGTAACACACTGGGAATCTCTGAAAAGATAGGAAGTGAAAAAAAAAACTGCATCAGGCTATAGAGGAAATCAAATTAGAAGTACTCTCCCATGTAAAGACAGAAATAACATCTTTAGTAAAGGAGTTGTTGAATGCAGCTAAAGAAGAACTAGAAAAAAAAGTACATGAGCATGGGAAACTGATTGAAACTTTGAACGAACAATATAGAAAACAAGCAGAATTCATGAAACAAACTCAAAGAGACATTCAAGAAACAAAAAATTCTATTGAAAGCATGCAAATCCTCTTAAAGGAAGCTGAGGATAGGATTTTGGACCTTGAGGACAGGATCACATTTAGTGATCAGGAAAGGATAGAACTTTTAAAAATAACGAAGCAGCATGAAATGACAATCCAGAAGCTCCATGATGATGCCAAGAGCAACAATATAAGAATAATGGGCATTAGTTAAGATACAGGGGTCCAGGCAAATGACATACGTATTTGCAGAAATAATAGCAGAAAATTTCCCAAATATGGGGAAAGAATCTGATATGCAGATCAGTGAGGCATATAGAACACCAAACAGTCACAATCAACATAAATCCACACCCAGACACATAATAATTAAGATCTCAGAAATACGGAATAAAAACAGAATGTTAAAAGCTTTCAGAGAAAAGACACAATTCACCTATCAAGGAAAGCCCATTAGAATCACGGCAGACTTTTCAGCACAAACCCTCAAGTCAAGAAGAGCTTGGAGTGAGGTATTTCAAGCCCTGAAAGAAAACAACCTTCAACCCAGACTGATGTACTCAGCAAAACTTTCATTCAAATTTAATGGAGAAACAAGATACTTCCATGACAAAGAACAACTGAAGAAATTCATGTCCACCAAACCAACTCTAGAAAGAGTACTGAAAGATAAACTAGACAGAGAAAAATGACCACAATCCCCAAAACAACAACAGAAAGAAACATCCAAGTAGGATAAGCAATTAAATAAGAGGAAAAGCAGAAAGAAACAACTGGAACATAAAATGGCAAAGTCAAGACAGTACATATCAGTGAGCTCCATAAATATAAATGGCCTCAATTCACTTATAAAAAGAAATAGATTGACAGAATGGATCAAGAAACAGGACGCCACAATATGCTGTACACAAGAGACACATCTGACCCAAAAGGAAACTCATAGGTTAAAAGGCAAAGGATGGAAAACAGTATTGCATGCAACAGGAACCCAGAAAAAAGCAGGGGTAGCTATTCTATTTGCAGACAACGTGAACTTTAAACCTAAAATGATTAAAAGAGATAGAGAAGGTCACTACATACCTATTAGTGGTAAAATTCAAGAGGAAGAACTAACAATTATAAATATATATGTGCCAAATACAGGAGCACCCAACTATATAAGACAGATACTAATGGACATGAAAAACCAAATTCACAAGAACAAAATTATAACAGGAGATCTTAACAGCCCATTGTCACAAAGAGATAGATCCACTAGACAAAAAGTCAGCAAAGAAATAACAGAAGTGAATCATACCTGTGAGCAATTGGACTTAGTAGATATTTAAAGAGTGTTCCACCCAACCACATCAGAATACACATTCTTCTCAGCTGCACATGGGACATTCTCCAAAAGAGACCATATATTATTCCATAAAACATTCTTAAGTAAATGCAAAGGTATTGAAATCATACCATGCTTAATATCTGACCATAGTGCACTGAAATTGGAAATTAATGGCAAAAGAAATTGTAAACCCTGCATAAATACATGGAAATTAAATAACAGCCTTTTGAACAACCAGTGGACTACAGATGAAATTAAAGAAGAAATAAAACAATACCTACAATTCAATGAAAATATAGAAACAACATACTGTAATCTGTGGGATGCAATGAAAGCAGTCTTAAGAGAGAAATATATAGCAATAAACTGTCATATCAAGAAAACAGAATGAGCACAAATAACCTAAGGCTCTATCTCAAGCTTCTAGGAAAACAAGAACAAGCTAAACCCAAAGCTCATTGAAGAGAGGATATTGTAAAGATTAGAGCAGAAATCAATGCAATTGAAACTAAAAAAGTAATACAAAGAATTAATGAATCAAAAAGCTGGGTTTTTGAGAGAATCAACAAAATTGACAAACCCCTAGCTAACATTATCAAGAGAAAGAAAGAAAAAACCCAAATTCAGGCAATAAGAACTGAAAAGGGAGAAATTACTACAGATCCCATGGAAATTCAAAAGATCATGAATACCTACTTTGAAAATATCTACTCACATAGATAGGAAAACACAGAGGAAATGGACAGATTTCTAGAAACATATGGACTACCAAAGCTCAACCAAGAAGATATAGCAATTTTGAACAACCCAATATCAGCTATTGAAATTGAAAATGTAATTAAAAACTTAACAACAAAGAAAAGCCCAGGTCCAGATGGATTCACAGCTGAATTCAACAAGAAATTTAGAGAAGATTTGAGGCCAGGACTCTTTAAACTCTTCAATGAAATCAAGAAAAAAGCAATCCTCCCTAAATCATTCCTGGAGGCAAGTATTACTCTGATAACAAAACCAGAGAAAGATCCAACCAAAAAAGAGAACTATAGGCCAATCTCACTAATGAACACTGATGCAAAGATTCTCAACAAAATACTGGCAAATAAAATGCAGCAAATCATCAAGAAGATTATACATCATGACCAAGTGGGTTTCACTCCAGGAATGCAGGGATGGTTTAACATATGCAAATCAATAATTGTAATATACCACATCAACAGAGCCAAAAACAAAAACCACATGGTCATCTCAATAGATGCAGAAAAAGCTTTCGACAAAGTCCAACACATGTTCATGATAAACCCCTTCAGAAACTCGTAATACATGGCATCTACCTCAACCTTATAAAGGCCATCTATGACAAACCAACAGCCAACATTATACTAAATGGACAAAAACTGAAAGCTTTCACTTTAAAATCAGGAAAAAGACAAGGATGTCCACTATCACCACTCCTTTTCAACATAGTTCTGGAAACACTAGCCAGGGCAATCAGACAAGAGAGAGAAATAAAAGGAGTAAAGATAGGAAAGGAAGAAGTTAAATTATCACTATTTGCAGATGACATGATACTCTATATAGAAGACCCTAAAAACTCCATTAAAAGACTACTAGAGGTAATAAACAAGTTCAGCAGTATAGCTGGATACAAAGTCAATGCTCAAAAGTCAATAGCATTCCTGTACACAAACAATAACCAACCAAGAGAAAAATTATAGAAATGTCACCCTTTACATCTAAAAAAATGAAATACTTAGGAACCAACCTAACTAAAAATGTAAAAGACCTATATGCTGAAAATTATACTAAACTGAAAAATGAGATTGAAGAGGATATTAGAAAATGGAAGGACGTTCTTTGCTCTTGGTTAGGAAGAACCAACATTGTGAAAATGGCCATACTCCCAAAACTGTTATACAGATTTAATGCAATCCCAATCAAAATACCATTGACATACCTCACAGATCTAGAGAAAACACTCATAAAATTCATTTGGAAACAGAAGAAACCTAGAATAGCAAAGGCAATTCTAGGCAACAAAACCAAGGCAGGAGGCATCTCAATTCCTGACTTGAAACAGTGCTATAAAGCCACAGTGATAAAATCAGCTCGGTACTGGCAAAGAAATAGACCTGAGGATCAATGGAACAGATTAGAAGATACAAGCACAACTAGAAAGACACTCAGCCACCTGATATTTGACAAAGGGGCTAAATATGTCCACTGAAAGAAGGATAGTCTCTTTAATAAATGCTGTTGGAAAAATTGGCTCTCCACATGCCAAAAACTGAAACTAGATCCATGCATATCACCATGCACAAAACTAGAGTCTAAATGGATCAAAGACCTCAATATTAAAACAGAAACACTAAATCTACTGGAAGACAAGGTAGGTAGAAGTCTTGGAGACATAGGAGTAGGCAGAGAATTCATGAACCAAATGCAAACTGCACGGGAAACACTTCAAGAATCAACAAATGGGATCTCACATCATTGAAAACTTTCTGCACTTCAAAGGAAATCATCAACAGAGTGAAAAGAAAACCAAAAGAGTGGGAAAAAAATTTTAACCAGCAACCCCTCAGACAAAGGACTTGTGTCCAGAATATATAAAGAATTGAAAAACATCAATCCCCCCAAATTCAAAGACCCTCTCCAAAAATGGGCATCTGAGATGAATACACAGTTCTCAGAGAAAGATATACAAATGGCAAATAAATACATGAAGAAATGTTCATCATCACTGGTCATTCGAGAAATGCAAATTAAAACAGCATTGAGATTTCACCTTACTCTGGAAAGAACAGCTGCCATCAAGAAATCAACTGATAACAAATGTTGGCGAGGCCGTGGGGAAAAAGGAACACTGCTCCACTGTTGCTGGGAATGTAGAGTGGTGCAACCATTATGGAAATCCTTACGGAGAATTCTCAGAAGACTAGGATTGGAAGCCCCATTCAATCCAGCTATCCCCCTCCTGGGTATTTTCGCCAAAGAACTGAAAAGTTCATATCACAGTGATGTATGTGCACCCATGTTCATAGCTGCACAATTTGTGATAGCTAAATCCTGGAAACAACCAAGATGCCCATCAACTACAGAGTGGATGAAAAAGATGTGACATTTTTATACAATGGAATATTACTCAGCTATAAAAAGGATGAACTTGAGGCC
This sequence comes from Hydrochoerus hydrochaeris, assembly GCA_004027455.1. Classification (NCBI taxonomy): domain Eukaryota; kingdom Metazoa; phylum Chordata; class Mammalia; order Rodentia; family Hydrochaeridae; genus Hydrochoerus; species Hydrochoerus hydrochaeris. The sequence continues at coordinate 20,447 of PVLA01001934.1, read as the reverse complement.
TTCATAGGCAAATGGAGACAACTTGAGACTATCCTCATTAGTGAAATAAATAAGAATCATATTTATAAATATATTGTCTCTAGTGTAGAAAGTAAATAAGAACTACAAGTGTAATAAAACCAAAATGTGTAATTGCTATTGTAAAAAAGAGAGGAAAAGAAAGTGCTCTAAGGGATATAACTGCATGTATGTTTGAGTGTGTAAAATAGATGACCATATTGCTGAATCTTTCTTGGATCTTTGAGCAGAACTGTTTGTAGTCTGACTGAATAGTTACTATTTACCCTTTCACTTTGTAACTTGAACAACTACATCCAGGATGACAGTATGTAATTTATATATTACTGATTTCTTAGTGGGGCTTTTTCTCATTTTCCTTTTTCTCTTTCTTTTTCTTTCTTTCTTTTAGAATTCTGTATTGTTTCTACCCTTTTTTATGTTTTGATTTTTTTCTTCTCTTTAAATAAAATTTTAAAAATGTATAATTGCTATTGTAAAAAAAGAAGAAATAGGAAGTGCTATAAAAGATATAGCTGCATGTATGTTTAGATGTTTGGGATTGATGACCATATTTTAGGTTCTTGTTGGATTGTTGAACAGATCTGTTTGCACTCTCACTGCTTGAGTGTCCACTTTGTGTACTTTAATTCTGTAACTTGAATAACTATTTCTAAAAGAACATATGTAATTTATCAACTAGTGAATTCTTACTGTTTATCTTCTTTTCTTGAAGTTCTGTAATATTTCTACCTTTTTCCTGTTTTTTTTCTCTTTAAATAAAAAAAAGATAGAGAAGGGGGAGTGAAAGGGGGTTAGAATAAAGAACTGAAGAAAAAAATGAAGGGAGGTTTTGCAAGTAAGAAGGGGAGTAAGAATTGGAGGGATCAGGGAGGGATGAGAAAGATAGAGGATGATAAAAGAATTAAGATGACATGTACATGTATAAGCTCCCCATGATAAATGTATTCATTATGTACTGCAAGCACGTACTAATAAAAAAGTAAGGACTCAATGCTAGGTAGTTTGCCACAATGGTAGACAAAATGCAGAAAAATCAAAAAAGAGAAAGGGTGTATATTTTAGTTATTGCTCTGTAGTAAACCACCCTAAACTTACTGAGAGTATAATAACTTACTTAAAACCAGTAAGTTTATTTAGGAAACAATTCTACGATCAGTCATTTAGGAAAAGCTCACCTGAACAGTTTTCTGGCCTCTCTGTTAAACTTCCCCGTGTGTCTGTGGTTGGTTGTAGGTTGACTTTGCTGATCTTGGCTGGGTTCCCTTACATATTTGAGACATCAGCTGGGATAAGAGAGCTTGCTACACTCTAATCCATATGTTTTCTCATTGTCTAGCAAGCTAGTCTGGGCTTATTCTCACAGCAGTGGCAGGGCTCAAAGACAGTGAGCAGAAGACTGTGAATTCTGTGAGTCTTAAGCTTCTGATCATCACAGTGACATTTTCAGTACATTCTATTATTCAAAGTAAAAAGAAGGTCAGATCAGGTTAAAAAAAATAAGAAATAGACTCCACTTTTAATGGAAAGAGATATAACATCCCAATATAAAAGGGCATAGAAAGGGAGAAAAAGAATTCTGGCCAGTTTTGCAAACAATTCGCCACAGTATGAGTTACCTAGACCTCAGAAAGCTCTGGTACTTCTGGACTGGAGCCCACAGACCTGCATTTGATGGACATCTGTAAACCATGACATTACTACCTCTTTTAGAGGTGCTGTTACCACTAAGTAGGAACCTAGGAGGCCAGAGCCTTACTAACACAGTTAAAATGACCACAGCTATTGTTGAGAACAAATCATTGACTGCAGTTCAGTTGTTGATGTTCCTGCTGTTCAAGATATTTTTCCAGAAACAGGAAAGAAGACTTCTCTCTTTTTCTCACTTTATAGTCCCCCCCACCAGCATTTCCCACTGGCAAATCTAACAGGAAGGCAGTTGAATAGAGAATCTTCAAAGTACAGTTCGTAGGTTTCTAGATCCCTGTGGTATGGATAAAACTGAAAGTATATCTGAGAGCTTAGTAAAAATTTACTGTAAAATAATACCATTTAAAAAACTAATCTACTACTGCTGGATATTTAGGTTGCTTTTTTTGAAACACAACATAAACATAGAAAGTGAAATTATCAGTTGAGACTGCTTCCAAATAAACAATGATATTTAATTTCTAAGAAAGATACTATAAAAATGAACATATTCTCCTTGAGCCCAGCAAAACATAGATAATATATAAAACAGAGCAACTCTAAATATCTTTGCTCCATCTCTCCATGAATTGTGTTCATTCTGAAGGGAAGGCCACTAGAGTGCTTTCTATATGGAGCTGACATCACACAGTTGTCTTACTTACCATTATCTATTATATTCCCATTTGGTTGAGATCTGCAGGGATTACTCTTAAATCATAGTTATAATTTTTTATTTGTAAATATAAAACATTTGACATGCACTTCTCTGTGTTCCTACAGTCATACTATAAATATCAGGTCTCAGTAGCACTCTTTCAAGAAGCACTTTTATAGTGTTTAGCCTCTATTCACAATATTTAAGCAATAATTTTTATTAAAAATGTAAAATGGTATGTAAAATAATGAAATGAGGATTTTTGTGGGGGGGGCGGAATTCCTTCCCAATACCATGTAACTTTATTGAATTTTTCCAATGTACACTTTAAGTTTTATGATTATAATCATAGGAAGAATATAATTCTGTAAATATGTAAACAATATACATGATGTATTCCATCCTGGTGGAAATTTTGTTTTAATACAATTAAAGCTATCTAGTTTTTAAACACTGCATGGTAGAATTCCGTAATATGCATGTGCTAAAATTTTTCATTGTTTTTCTTCCTCGGTACAACTGCAAACTATTTGAGAACAGGAATCGTTTACTTTGCTCACAGCTGTATATCCAGTGCTTAGAAAAATGTCAAGTAAATAGTAGATATGCAATAATTTTGAAGGATGGATGAATATAGGGTAAATCACTATTGATAAATGTTTACATTGTTTCTAAGTTAACCATTCTAATAATGAACTGCGCAACTAGAGATATATTACCGGACTTTTAGGGAAAAGACCCAGGCTCCAGGGATTTCAAATGACCAAGCACAGCCACTTATCACATGTCAGTCACAGGAATCAGTATTTGTGAAGAACAGGAAAGGCACTTTAATCAGCATGAACCATGTTGGGAAGCAGAGAGACTTTCAAAATCCATCTTTGATAGGCTGATAGAAACTTTGCGGTTTTATAGAAAAAGCATACAAACACAAAAGTTGATTGTTTGCATAGCTGCCAGAATAGGTAATCTTGGTCAAGTTGTGGATTGGTTGACCCATATCTTGGGTTCTGCAAAACATCATTACTTGAGGAGGCAACTCAGTTCCCATGATGATATGGTGCCTCTCTGCTTAGAGGGGCAGTTTGGTTCATCATGGATAACTGTTTTCACTTGGGGGGACAACTTTATCACTGGGTGATCTGCAGGGCTCTGCTTTTCCTGGAATTTGAGGAATTGTAGGTTTAGATCAATGACTAGAGAGCTTTGGGCATTGCTCCAAAGGGTCTGGAACTGAACATTGTAAAAGCTAGCAATTAGATGTTCCTGAAAATTCTGAACATTCCTTTAGTCATTCTTACCTTGGTTTTTTTTCAGTATTGAAAGGAAATGAGATAGGCTAGGGAAACTCATGCATAATAAAGGAGACAGATAAAGGCAGAGATGCCAAACTTTATCATTGTTTTAGTAATCCACAGGGTATCTGCAGGTCCAGCCTCTAGATCTCTATTATAGATATATTTTATAAATGTATTCATTTTTGCAGGGTTGAGTATGAATTATTGGATAAAAGCACAAAAACAAAATTGAAGAATTTCTACCTTTCTTCAACTTCTGAAACATTTGAGAATGTCCCCAGAGTGAAGGGAAATGACACATTTAGAATCCAGCCTTTCTAGCTATCAGCAAGTATGCCCATTATCAGCCTCACAAACATCATCTGTTATTAAGTGGTACTGGCCTTTCTCTTCTTTTTAGCCTGTTCTGTTTTGAATAAGTTGTGTCTCTAAAGTTTCCAACCTATGTTTGAGCCATTCAACTATCATTCTGCTAAAATGAGAACAGCGCCCTTTGTCCCAGCTATTTGGGGTCGGTACTGGGAATCAAACTCAAGACCTTGCACTTGCTAGGCAAGCACTTATGCCACTGAGCTATATCCCCAGCCCACCACTATTTTTTGTTAAGCAAACTATATTGGCCTCAAAATATTTTGTTCTCAGGATATCTTTACAAATTGTTTTCTAATCTGTCCTTCAAAAATCAACTCTTTAACCCCAAGACTCAGGGGATGCCTATGGAGGGAAAGTATGTGCCTGAATCTTCCATGTCTATATCAAGCTGGCATTTGAATATCCCTAACCATCTGCTCTTTATCAAGTGTCTTAGTTAATTTTCTTTTTGGTCAAAATACCTGACACCCACAAGTTAAAGGATAGGTTTATTTTAGCTCACCGTTTGTAGTAATTTTAGTTCATACTCACCTGGCTCTGCAGCAGGGTAGCATGGCAGAAGATAAACAGCTTGGGGCTGAGGATTTTAGCTCAGTGGCTTAAGCACCTGCCTAGCAAGGTTGTGAGTTCAATCCCCAGTACCAAAAAAAAAAAAAAAAAAAAGAAGATAAACAGCCTGTTGGCAGCAAAGGCAGAAAGAAGCAGCAGCAGTGAGCCTTCCTTTCCCTTTTATGCCATTCAGGCTACAAACCTATTGGTTGGTGCCACTCACAGCAAGTGTGGGGCTATCCAGTATCCACATCCATAACTATGATAATTGAATCAGTGGTTTAGTTATCACATATCTTTAATCTGTACTCACACACCCTAGATCTTGCTCAGGCACTTATCCCACCTAGATCCAGCTCAGATACCTTTGATAAGCCCAACTTGTGAGAACATGAAGCTTTGGGAGTTTAGTTTCTTCTCATTTTCTGTTGAATGCTTTGCTCAGTACCTTTTGGAATACCTGTAGCAGCCTCAGTCATTCAGATATTTCTAAATCTCATCCTGCCCTAAGATCTAGGGGCTGGACCCTAAAAACACACAGATACATACATGTAAAACTATATATGGATGAACATATTCATAAATTTCATACATGCATGTTTTCAAATACTTCAAGGTTTTCCCCTTAATCCTAAAACATTAATATTTCAATCTTTTGAGTAGAGGACATTTTTTGCAAAATATTCTTTTGTGATTATAAGTGTGATTATATCATCATTTAGAAAATTTAAGAAATAAAGTACAAAAAAATAAAATCACATACAACCTCAAATCTCAGTGGTGCCACTGAAAATTTCATACACATTTTATTCTATTTTCTACATGTCCTTACATAGTTAAGATCATATCACATATATATGCTTATTTTGTGGAACTTAATATTAACCCAAAAATTTTCTTTAAAGACTAAAGCATTTTTATATACATACCTCTTGAAGACTATATGCTAGTTCATTGTTATGTTGTACACTATGTCATAGCTTTGTGTTCTTTGAGAGAAAATAAAACAAAATTTCAAAACAAGATGGTAGGAGAGTAACAACAGTTAATACATTGCATATTGTTATCTTTAAATTAGTTACTCACAGTATAAGATATTGCCAGTTAATTGTCCAAACAATATTAGCACAAACCTTTCTTTACAAAGAACTAAGAGAAATTAGCAGTATAACTACCTTAAATATCTGTTCTGTGCTTTAAAAGCTATCCTCTAAATTAATTCAAACTAGAAGTCAGTAATATTTTACTTCATTACCCAAATCTGCTCAGTCTTGAAGAATTCTATGTCAGAACAGTTCCTTTTTGTCTGTCCCAGGGGTTTTATTCCTAACTGGAGCAACTGCAGAGCTTTAAAATATTCTGATCCCCCACCCCTGACCAATTCAGCCTGAATCTCTGGGGGATGGGGCCCTGGCATTCATAAACTAAAAAGCTCTCAGTCTTTTCTAATGCAAACTGACCTCTCCAGTGCCTCCTCCCTGGCTCACAGCCCACTCCCAATCAGGCTACTGCAATTACCTCTAAACTCTTTTCTTGTTTCTGGTCTCTTCCTTTGGTAACTTTTCATCCTTCACACTGACTCCCAAATTACTTTCCCAAAACATAGCTCATGTTATTCCACTAATGAAAGGCTCTCCACTGCTCTTACTTATTGCCTGTGCTAGAGTCTAACCTGACAGCCTCAGCATGGCCCTCTACTACCACAGCCCAACTGACATTCCTGCCTTCTTTCCTCCAGTAGGCCCTCTAATGTGCCTTGCCACTTTTCCGAGTATGCGTTCTGCTTTTGTCCAAGCCGCTACTTTGTTCATGTTGCTTCTAACTGTTGTAAGCTCTTAGCGCAGCCATTCTGTTCTCTATGCGCCACGCCCCTTGACCTTTAAAAAGGAGAAAACAGGATGTCCCATTTCCTCAGGAATGCACAGGTGTGGACCCCCCACATCTTTGCGGGTTTTTCGCCTTTATAAACCACCCCCAAATCTTAGCCCAGTTACACAGCAGTGTAAATTCCACCCTCAAGCTGTGTCCCGGATACCAGCCTAAATAATAAAGCACTCTCTTCTTTTCCCTCCAAGATGTCTTGGCCTTTTTATTCTTTTTGCCTTTTTACAATTTTCATTTTATTTTGGGGTGCAGCCTTTTGGGGTACAACACTAACCTGTATTGAGTATCTTCTTCAATCCTCAAAGACCATCATTATCCTCTTCATATTTCAAACCCATTTCAAATATCACACCCTTATTCCAACAGTCAACAGTCACTACTGAGTTACTACTATGCACCACTCATTTGTTCAGCAGCTTTCTTTGAGTTCCACAGTATCCGGGTACTGATGGTACAATGCGGGGAACAAAACAAACAAAAATACTTTCCCCTGTCAGAGGTCACATATTAGTAGGGAATCTGGGCAGAGGTACACAAAAACCAAACATATAAACAGGAAAATATTAGAAAAGTCTTATGCAGGCAATTAGAACAGGGTGGCTATTTTCGTTTGAAATGGCCTCTCTCAGATGGTGGCATGTGTGCTGAGATTTGAGTGACAGGGAAGAAGGAACTAACCATTCAGAGTTTAGCAAACAAAAATATGCTAAAAGAGGCCCAGCCAATGTGACAGGCCCTCGGAGGGAATGCAGTCAACTTGTTTAGGCCAAAGCAGTTGACGCACAAGGCCAGAGGGAGAATAGTAGGAGAAAAATATATGCTTTCTAAATTGGGGTAGAGAGTTGAAATTTGATTTCAAGTGCAGTAAAGGAAAGCCAGTGGAGTGTTTTCAGCAAGAGTGACATGATAGAGTTTGTGCTTGAATAAAATCACTCTGAATGGTGTGTGAGCAACAGATGAAGGGGGTGGTAGTAAGAGTTGGGACCAGTAGGTACTTTGGTGGCAGTCGGATTCTCCTTGAAGAATGTCAATGTAAAGCATACAAAAAGCAAAGTTTTCCATGCTTTAACAAAAGGTTAAAATTCTTATTAGCATCTAAAAAGACCTGTACAGGCTAACTTCTCCCCAGCCTTTGCATCGTGTTATTGAGCCTTGCTGAGTGTTCAGTTTCCCAAATGTACCCTTCTTTCAGGCTACAAGACATTTGGACTGACTGCGATTATATATTATTTCTCCATGGAGCAAAATATAGATAACTTAGAATTTACCATTTCACCCATTTAAAAGTATACAACTCAGTGGCACAAGTGAATTCACAATATTGTTCAGTCATTACCACTATCACTCCAAGAGGGAATCCATACACACTGAACAGTGATTCCCTAGTCTTCTTTTTGTGTAGTGCCTAGAAACCACTAATCTACTTTCTGATATAGATTTGTTTATTCTGGATCATTCATATGAAAAAAATAACACAATATGTGGCCTTTCTCTCTGGCTTCTTTAACTTAGCATAATATTTTCAAGGTTTTTCCAGATTGTAACATGTATGGGGGCTTCACTGCTTTTTTATGGCTGAGTAATATTCTATTGCATGGACACACAACACTTTGCTTATCCACTTGTCACCCAATGAACATTTATTTAGGTTGTCTCTACCTTTTTATTTATTGTGAATAGAAGTACTGTAAACATTCTTATACAAGTTTTTTTTGTATAAATGCTTGTTTTCAAATCTTTTGGGCTTATACCTGGCATGAATTTCTAGGTGATAGCTGTAGTAACATTTTCTTGAACTATAAATCAGTGAATCAAATGCATGCAGGCATTTTCTGTGAATTCTGTGACAAAGTACCACACACTGGGCACATTGAAACTGTAGAAATTTATTTTCTCACAATTATGGAGATGAGTATGAAACCAAAGTGTCAATAGAGCTATGCTTCTTCTAAAATACTGAGTTGACACTTTGCTTCTGCCTAGCTTCTGGAGCTGACCACCAGTCTTTGGCTTGCTGTTGCATCTCTCTGATCTCCTTTTCTGTTGCTACATGACCTTTCCACTGTGTGACTTTGACTTCACTTTATCAGCCTGTTTATGGGCCCACACTACTTCACACTACTCATCTTAATTTAAATAATTACATTTACAATAACATTATTTCTATGTAAGGTCACACTCAGAGGTCCTGGGCTTAGGACTTCACTATACCTTTTTGGGTGACACAGTTCCAGTCAGTGAATTCCTGATAGCAGTGTGCATCTGCACCCCCTGAGGATCTTCTTCATATGGGCTTGGAATGGGGTCTGACTTTTAACATTTTCAACAAGCTCTCCTGGTGGATTTCATTACTGCTAATTCAGTGATAGGGAAACAAACTCTCCTGGTTCATCCAAACTTTTCAAGTTTCACTAATGCAAATTGTGAATACAGAAAAATCCCTTGGTTCTTGGAAAACTAGGATGATCTGGCACCCTGTATCACAACAATTTGAATAGCAAGGATTTATGTTTGAGGTATTTTAATTTACCTATTAATTACTTGTATAGCTTTAAATTTAATGATTTATTTTTGCAAGAACAGCCCAAGTTTTCAAGAATCTAGACCTAATTAGATACTCCAAAAATGCTCCAGAAAAATTGTGAATTGATAAGTTAAACTCATGTGTGTCATCTGTGAATATCCTGTATTAACTCACCAAATTATCCATGATGCTTAGCAAAGTTTCTGTTGGGATCAATATTAGAATTTCTGACCACTTTATAAAGTAATTGTACAAGACCAAGTACTTTTGAGGCTAAGAGTATGGACTGGGATTAAAGTCTCAAGAATCCTTTCCCACTGCTGCAATGAATCAAGCCAGGGAACTGTAAAAGTGAAGGAGAAAGCTCCATTATGGAGTTGGGCTTAAATTCATTACAGTAGGGGTGATGGCCTTAACATTTTATATTAGAACAGCCTGAAAAGTTTAAAAATCTGCTGAAGCTAGGTGTGGTAGTACAGGCCTATGTGTTAGTTACTTTTCTCCATTTGCTGGAACAAAATACCTGACACCCAAAATTAAGGAAGGAAAGGTTTATTTAGCTAACAGTTTTCGGAGATTTCAGTCCACACTCAGCTCAGTCCAAGACAGGATGGTGTAGCAGAGGGGCAACAGTTCATGGTGGCAGCAGATGCCATAAGCAACAAGAGCAAAAAGGGAGAAGCATGAGAGAAGACTCTTTTTGTCACTTATATTGTATGCAGGCCACCCACAGGGTGGGTGTATCCCTCATAATCCCATCATTGGACCAGGAATCAATCACAAATTCTAGAAGCCTGTCCCCATGACACATGAAGCTTTGGGGGAACATCCAGAGGCAAAACCATAACAGCCTGAAATACCAGAACTCTGGGAGCCTGAGGCAGGAGGATTGCAGGTTGCATTCCAGCATAGGTAACTGCAACATAATGAAGCCTTGTCTCAGAAAAATAAAATTAATAGTTGGGGATGCAACTTAGTGCAAAGGCCCTAGATTCAATCTTTAGTACTGAAAAAAAAGGCAAGACTTTACCAACTGACTCAGAATAAATGGGATTGGGCAAAAGGATTCATTGTTTTTTAAAGTTCTTCAGATGATGCAAATGAGCAATCAGCATTGAAGGTCACTGTATAGCATCTCCCCATGTAAAAAAACCACCTCCTTCTCTCTGCCCCAATCTTCTTTCTCCTGCACCCATACTGCTCTCTATTCCTCTTTGTTCCCACATACCATTCCTCATTCCTTAGGTGAGCCTCCTCTTCCTCATATTTGTGTTCTATTTATACAGTGACCTCACTGACTTGGAACCACATTTAGCTCATTGGAGGTAATAATTACTCCTGCAACAACTGATCTTGGGAAGCTTTTGCCAAGCTTTCTTGAGTCTGTTTTTCTTTCTTTCACAAAAGGTAGCTTTAACATCATTTATGACTGAGTTGCCTGTGATAGTGTTGCAGTTTAACTATAGATTCTCTCAAGAATCAAGCTAAATCACCCACAGAGTCTATATTCAGTGTTTCTTCACAAAGCAGCCACTGGAAATCCGGGTTGGAGTGTAGATATTTTTATTGTGATGTATAACTCACAATAGAGGAGTTATTCTTTTAAATTCACTGGCTTTAGTATATTCAAAAAATGTGCAACCATTATCGTTATCTAATTCTAAAAACTCTTGTCACTCCATAAAGCAACCTTTCTATGCATCACTCACTTCTCATTCCTGTTCCCACACCACCACTCATCTATTTTTTCTCTATGGATTTGTCTATTCTGGACGTTTCCTAAAAATGGATTATTTAATATGTGCTCTTTTGTATCCAACTTATTTTACTAAACATATTTTCAAGTTTCATCCATGTTGTAGCACCTATCAGTAGTATTTTATTCCTTTTTGTGGTTAAATACTTTTCCATTGTACAAATATATCATCCACTTGTCAGTTGATGGACATTTGAGTTGACTTTACTTTTTTACTATTATTAATTGTGCCATAAACATTCATGTACCAGTTTTCATGTAGACATGTTTCATTGTTTTCTTGGGTAGATGCTTAGGAGTGAAATTCTTATGGTCACTCTATATTCAACTTTGGGGAAAATTTTTCACATTGTTTCAAACATTATTTTATGCTCCTTTGATGCAGTTCTCTTTTGTAGGTGTGAGATGGTTCTCTACTTGCAAGGTGGGGCAAATGATTCTCGGGTACATTGAACCTTTTTTGTTATCTACTAAATATTTTGTATTCAGGAAGAATGATGCTTCATGTAAGAACCTCCTTGTCATTTGGCTTCATCATTTCCAAATGTGAAGAAATCTAAAAAGTGGAGCTACCGGAGTCTGTGGATACCTGTGATGATGAGGAGCTGGGTTCTCTTCGCTCTTGCGTCTCTGACCATTTCATCCACCCTCCTCACAGTTCCTGGCAAGGACACGACTTCTGGGCCATTTCTATTTAGAGAAGGCCCGCTGAGCGTCCACAAGCACAAACCTGACTGATTTCTGGGGACATCCATATATTTCACATACTCAGGTGAAGATCTCTCTGCAAAGCAGAAATTTAAATGCCCAGGCCATCTGTGAGCGGTTTCTCGACCTCTGACACCGCCTCTAGACATTCCAGTTCCCTCACCACCTCTCAACTCAGCAGGGGGTCTGAGCCTGCGCGGGATTGCGGACTGGCGGCTTTCCCAGCATGCGCAGTTGTTTCTGAGCCTGTTCCTTCTGCGGAGTCCTCGTGAGGTGCGCGCTCACGCACGAGCACCGCCTCGCCTGCGCGCGCACCGGGCTCCTCAGCACGCGCGCACACCCCGCCTCGCCCCGCCCCGCCCCGCCTCCTCCCCCCCCTCTCGCGCGCCCGCCCGCCGCCTGCCGCCACCGCCACCGCCGGAGCTCTGTAGTATGGCATCGAGGAGAATGGAGACCAAACCTGTGATAACCTGTCTCAAAACCCTCCTCATCATCTACTCCTTCGTCTTCTGGGTAAGTGCCCACGGCTGCCCAGTGGCCAGACCGCCGTTCACCAGTCTGTGAGGCGATGCTTTTAGAAAGGAAGGGTGGGGGGGACCCCAACCAAAAATAAAAATCTTGGTCCCCTCCTTAAGGAGACTGGCGCGAGGTGCTGGGTCCGGGGCTGTAGGATGGCAGCATGCCCGTCCGAGCTGCTCAGACCCTGGACTGCCTGGCGCAGGCTGCAGTGGGCTGCGGGGTGGGGGTGGACTGCAGGTTGTTGACCTTTCAAAAAAAATTATTTTTCCTGCATTGATTTTTTTTTTTTTTTAAGCGCGCGGGATAGGATCAGCAGCCCCTGGGGAAAGTTATGGGTTTATTTGTCTGTTTTCCTTTCTGGACTCCTCTTGCTACCCTTCCTTACCAGCCTGTTTGCTACGGCTCTGGGAGCTAACCTGTGGCGGGCTGGGAACAGACGCGGGAGCGCAGGTTTGATGCCAGGTTCCCAGTTATCCTCGACACTTTGGGGCTGCAGAAGAGAGACCCCGAAAGCCGTCTGCCCGCTTGGGCAAGGGCGATCAGAGTTCCTCAGGCGCACTAAATGGGGGAGCAGACGCCGCCACCGCGTGGAGGCGCACGGAGGGGAGAGGGTCTTACATAAGCCAGAGACATCTTTGAGCTTTTGCAGCGACACTAGAGATGGGTCTTACGACCCCGTTCCCACTCCTTTGACCCTTACATTCCCCATCTGGTAACTCTATTTACTGTGTAAACTCATTCCGCAGCGCCCCGGGGGAGGACCCCCGCCCCCGCCACTTGGCAGCCTTAGCGCCTCAACTCTGTTTCCCCACCAAACTGGTGCTGCTACCAGTCCTTGAAGCTCAATGCAGAAAGGTGACGTCAGCCCCTCAGCCGGGGCCGCGGGGGGCTATGGTGCACCTCTCAAAGGGATGCGTCCTTCTGCGCGGGAGGCTCGGGAGAAGGAGGAGGGGGAGGAGGAAGGACAAGAGAGGGAGGAGGCGTAGAGGGGGCTCCAGGCTTGTGCCTTACCTCATCGTGTTCGGCAATTCGTGGAATCAGTGCAGGGCTGACTCTGCAGTGATTCATTTGGATAGGTGGGTGGTACCTTAAGACCATTCTCGGTTCTCTCCTTGTAGACGCCCCTTCTTCCCCGGTTCCTCCATTCCCACACCAAGCCACAGCCAACTGCGGCCCCCTCCCCAATATGGGTCATTTCAGCTTCCAAGGCAGTCATTTTGAAACCCGAGGCTCTGTGTGAAAAACCAGCCCTGCTTTTGGTTGTTTTTTTCTTGCCCCCAGCCCCCATATTAGCACTAATTTTGCTTTGAAACTAGAGCGCAGTGCTGTATGAGGAATCCAGATTTGGCTTGGTGATGAACTGGGCTATTTGTATGGGCCAAGGCGGGCTGAGATTTATTAAGGATTTTCAAAAATTCGTAATGCCTCTGGGCATATCTTTGTCACTGATATTGGTGATTCTTTAGGTCTGGGAAACTGGGAACTCTAGGGACCAGGCATACCGAGAGCTCTGCAGTGAGATAGACTAGATTGACTAATGGTCTATCACATAAGACAAACACCGAAGAGGACTTTATTTGGACTAAAAACGACACAGGTTGTAACATTGCAGTAGTGGAATTGTAAGCTATGTAAGTGCCGATCAATCTTACCTAATCTTATGTTTGTCTAGAAAAAGAAATAATGCATGCTGATTGTTGAAACTTCTCAGTAGCAGTTCCTGCAGACTGATTAAGCCTTTTTTATATTTCCCTAAATCTGTTTTTGTTTAGCTCTTTATAATTTACTTGACTTGGTATTTGTTACTGGAGTAAATCATATGGGGGATTATTTCTAGGTTCCTGAAAAATACGTTTTACAGTGCACCCGAAGAAATGTTTTTTCTCTGAGCATCTCAAAAGGTTGCTGATGCAGGGAGTCTTCCAGACCTAGGCTTTTTAAGCTCTTTAACTCTCCTTGCTTCTCCCTACCCCTTCCCACAACATGAATGTAATGACTCAATGCCCCTTAAAACATCTTGAACAATCACTGTGCTTTATGACCTCTAGAAATTCCTGAATGCAAGTATTTTAATTTATTTTGAACTTTTAAGATTTTCACAGTTTTAAATATTTACCTGGAGCATTTTCAATAGTTAAAGTAGTATTCCCTGGTAGCTTCCTACCTCAGACCCAAAAGAATATCTCCATATGAGAGGTTATTTTAAGCAAGTCATTTTTATTAATAAGCCAAGTTTCAAATGCCATGTTATTTAAACCATAAAACACTTTTTAAAAAAAAAAGAAACAGCTTTGAGAAATAATTCGTATAACAGGCACCTGTTTAAAATGTACAGTGTACAAAAATATAAATATGTTTAGTATGTTCAATATGCTTTAGTATATTTACAGAGACTTTACAAACATCAATACAGTCGATTTTAGAACACTTCACCTCAAAAAAAAACCTGTTCTGCCCCTCTCCCTTGTCCCCTCCATCACCCCCTCACCCCCTGCCACCTCTAAGCTATCACTAATCTACTTTCTTTTTTTCAAATTTCTTTTTTTGTAATTAACTTTATTGGAACGTTTTAGATATTCATAATGACCACATTCATCACAGGGAATATGAACCTGAACATGATATATCTTGATTCTTTTCTTTCCCAGTCCCCTATCATCCCTTCAATCCCTTTAACCCTCCTTATTTCCATTTTTTTCTTTTTTTTCTTTCTCATTCCTTCCTTTCCCCCTCCATAATTCTCCTTCACTTGAAAATTTTCTTCCTACTTCACAATATCTTTTATACATTTTCATCCTTATTTACACTATTCTATTTTCTGTCTATAGATTTTCTAATTCTGGACATTTTCTATGAATGGAGCCATATAGTATTTGTCCCTTTACGGTTAACTTCTTTCACTTAGTGTAATGCTTTGAAGGATCATCCATGTCGTAGCATGTATCAATACTTGATTCTTTTTTTATAGCTGATAATAGTTCATGGTGTAGATATACTACAATTTATTTGTCCTTTTGTCCATTGGTAGACATTTAGGTTAATTGGGCTTTTTGGCTTTTATGAATAATAGTGCTATAAAACATTGATATACTATTTTTTCTGAACATATATTCTCATTTCTCTTGTGTATATACCTGAAAGTAGAATTGCTGAGTCACATAGTAACCATTTAATTGAAGAAATGACAGACTGTCTTCCAGAGCAACCATACCATTTTACATTCCCTCCAACAGTGGTGGTTCTGGTTTCTCCATATCCTTGCTAACATTTGTTATTGTCTGACTTTTGACTTGTAGCCATGCTAGTAGATATGAAATCATAACTCATATTTCTGATTTGAATTTCCCTGACCAATATTGATGTTGAATGTCTTTTTAACATGCTCATTGTGTATTGGTATATTTCCTTGAAGAAATATCCATTCATATTCTTTGAATATTTTTATTTTGGTTATTTGTTTTTTATTATTAAGCTGTTAAGTCCTTTATATAGTCTGGGAACAATCCCTATTAGATATATGATTTGCAAATGTTTTCTGTAGAATTTTTTTTACATTAAGTACAAAAGGTTTTTATTTTAATAAAATCTAGTTCAATAATTTTTGTTTTGTCATTACTGATTTTGGTATCTTATCTTTGTCGTTTGCCAAATGCAAGATCACAAAAAATGTACCTGTTAAAAAGTGTTCATAAGAGTGATTTTTCTCAGGGTATGGCAGCACGTGCTTGTAATCCTGGTACTCTGGGAGATTGAGGCAGGAGAATCACAAGTTTAAGGCCAACCTGGGCAACTTAATGACTTAGTGAGACTCTGTCTAAAAATAAAAAATAGAAATAAGGCTGGTGATTAGCTCAGTACAAAGGTCCTGAAATTAATTCCCAGTATCTTTAGAAAAAAGAATAATTTCTCAGTGAAGTAAATGCAATTTATACGTTAATTTTTCTTCAACACCTAGAACTATGTCTCATACTTTGTAAGTACACAAGTACTTGTTAAAAGCATTAAAATTATAAGTAATTAACAAAAAGTGACTTTGGTATTGTTTAAGAGAAAGATAGAGGAAAGATCAGGCAGAATTTTTTCCTTCATTTTCATTGTTTTAATTGGACTTCTCAATTTAAGTTTAGGACTAGAAGACATTTGATTTTAAGATGGTAGTAGCATTAAGAAGGTGATATACTTTGGCATGTACTAAACTGGAAGTCTGTAGTTAAGATGGTTTTAATAGGCCTCTTTTTCCTACAATCATTCTCTATGAGGTGTTTCTCTAATGTGGTTTTTAGCAAAGTCAGCAGACCCATATTTGTCAATATCTGAAGACATTGACCAAAAATGGTCACACCTGGGATAGGCGTTATAGGCATTTAGTGTGTAGGAGTCACAGATGCTGCTAACCATCCTGCAGTGTGGAGGACAACCCCTGGCAACAAAGAGGTAGCTGGTTCAGAGTCATATAAGCAACCTCTACTGTATTTGACTTCCATAGTAGTAAGTGTTATGAAAGAAAATAGAGCCTTATGTCGAAATCAATACATTTACTGTTATTTAGAACCACCATATCAGAACATGTTCAACACACTTACAAACAAGAAGTAAATCATTCTGCATGGGATGCCGTAATTCCTTATTTGAAAATGAAAGGTAAGTGATTTCTTTATAAAATTGTATCCTAAAGTATAGAATGATTTGTTTTTCTAATTACATAACATCATCTGAATCTAAGTGAATAGATGGTTTATTTTCCATGACTTGCATGTTTCATTTTCAGGTTTAGAGAAAAGAAGGGAAAATAATCTAAGATAAGTGCTTTTAAAAATCGTAAATGGTACCTGGTATAGAGTAGGCTTACTGAGGAAATGGGGGATGAATGAATGATGAAATTTTACTAGCTATTTGGGTTCAGTTGTTTATTTCAACTCATCTCAGTTTATGCAGAGGTTTTTTCTTTTTTTGCTTTGCTCATTTTTTTAAAATTAGGACATTTATAATACCAAATATTATTGTTCATTTTGGGGAATTGGTACATGCACATAACATATGGTTATCATTTTCAATCTTTTTTATTTCTATCTCACTTCCTTCTCCCACTCCCAGGCCACCTTTTCTATTTCCAAGACTTCTAGTTTCTCTCATCTCTTTATTCACTCATTAATTTATATTCTAAGTTTCTTATACAAGAGGAAACAAGTAATATTTAATTTTTGAGTCTGACTTATTTCACTTAACATGATGATTTCCAATTCTATTTATTTTATTATAAATGATATGATTTCATTTTTCTTTATGGCTAATATTCCATTGTGTGTATATATCACTTTTTCTTTATCCATTTATTTGTTGATGGGCATCTAGGCTTTTGCCAGAATTTATCTATTAAGATTTGTGTTGCTATAAACACGGGGTATGTATGAGTCACTATAGTGTGATATTCTTGGGGCAGATACCCAGAAGAGGAATAGCTGAGTCTAGGGAAATTTATATTTTTAGTTTTTTGAGGAAGCTCCATACTGATTTCCGTTGTGGCTGCACTAGTTTATATTCCCATCAACAATATAGGAGCCTTCTACTCTCATGACCTCACCAACTTTCATTGTCTTCTGTGTTCTTGACAACTGCTATGAGTAGGGTAAGATAAA
The DNA here is from genome assembly GCA_004027455.1 of Hydrochoerus hydrochaeris. Taxonomy (NCBI): domain Eukaryota; kingdom Metazoa; phylum Chordata; class Mammalia; order Rodentia; family Hydrochaeridae; genus Hydrochoerus; species Hydrochoerus hydrochaeris. Next base: position 2,836 of record PVLA01001934.1, on the reverse strand, counting down.
AATCTCAAACTAGTTTTGATTTATATTTCTTTAATGGCCAAAGATGTTGAACATTTTTTTTCATATACTTACTGGTCATATGCACTTCTTTTGAGACGTGTTGTTCAGTTCACTTGCCTATTTTCTGATTGGGTCATTTATTTCAGGGAGATAACTTTTTAAACTTCTGTGATTCTAGATATCTGTACTCTTATCAGAAGAGTAGCTAGCAAAAAATTTCTGTCATTCTATAGATTCTCTCATCATTCTGCTGATTATTTCCTTTGCTGTGTAGAAGCTTTTTAATTTGATGTCTTCCTATTGTTGATTCTTGATACTACTTTCTGCACAATTAGACTCAGGAAGTTTTAGCCTATGCCTAGTCTTAAGTCCTTCCCCTATGTTATCTTCCAGTACTTTGAATTTTTTTGTTTTTATATGTAGGTCTTTGATCCATTTTATTTGATTTATTACAGGATGAGAGATAGGGAAGTAGTTTCAGTCTTCTATAGGTGCATATCCAGTTTTTGCAGCACCTTTTGATAAAGAGGTTGTGTTTTCTCCAACACGGTTTTGGCTCTTTTGTCAAAAATCAGATGACTGTGCATGCATGGAGCTCTTTTTTCATCTTTTGTTCGCTCCCACAAGTCTGTTTTTGTGCTGCTAACATGTGGATTTTGTTATTGTGACTTTGTAGTATAGCTTGAAATCTGGATTGTAATGTCTTTGGACTGTGCTCTTTTTGTTCAAGATTGCTTTAGTTATTTTAGGTCTTTTCGAATTCCATATGAGTTTTAGGATTAATTTTTCTATTTCTATGTAGACTGTGGTTAGTATTTTAATAGGGATTGTTTAAATCTAGAAATGCCTTTTGATAACATTGTCATTTTCACAATATTATTTCTTCTACTCCAAGAATAAGAGTTACCTTGCTATTTTCTACTGTTCTCTTCAATTTCTTTTTTAGAGTTCTTATAATTTTCTTTATAGAGATCTTCAATTTCATTGGTTAGTTTGAATCCTAGATACTGAATTATTTTGGAGTTATTGAAAATGGAATTATTTTCCTATTGTTATAGAACTGTTTCATTCTTGGTGTACAGGAATGCTATTTTGAATCCTGCTACATTGGTATAAATTTATTTATCAGAAATATAAGCTTTATGTTAGAGTTTTTGGGGACTTTTATGGAAATAATTGTATCATATGTGAATAAGGGTAATTTAACCTCTTTCTTTTCTGTTCATATCCTTTTTATTTTTTTTTCTTTTGCCTGATTTCTCTGACTAAAGTTTTGAGAACTATTTTGAATGAGATTGGTGACAGTGGATACCCTTGTATTGTTCCTAAAGTTAGAGGAAATACTTTCAGTTTTTCTTCATTTCAGTATAATGTTGGCTATGGATCTGTCATATATGACTTTTATAATTTGAGATAAGATCCCTCTATAGCTTCCAAACCTATTTCCATCAGGGTTTAATTATGAAGTGATGTTGGGTTTTGTAAAAGGGTCTCACTGTATCCATTGAGATGATGTGATTTTTTAATCCTTAATTCTATTTATGTGATGCATTACATTTATTGATTTGCATGTGTTGAACCATCCTTGCATTCCCTGGGATGAAATCAACTTGGTCATGGTCCACTCTTTTTAATGAGTTATTGAATTATATGCAAGAATTTTATTGAGATTTTTTGTACCTATCTATATCAAGGATATTGGCATTATTCTTTCCTTTTTTCTTGTTGTTAAATCTGATGATTTTGGTATCAGAATATTGCTGGCTTTATAGAATATGTTTGGTAACTTTTCTTCCCTTTATATTACATGGAAATACTTTAGGAACATTGGTGTTACTTCTTCTCTAAAGATACGATAAAATTTAACATTAAATCCGTCAAGCTCAAGGCATTTCTTAGTTGATAAGGATCTACTTTGGATAAACTTCTATGGGCTGCTGAAGAAATGTCTATTTTGCAGTTGTTAGATGAAACATTTGGTAGACTTCTGTTAAATCTATTCTATAATGTAGTTTAATTCTGATATTTCTTTGTCAATATTTGCTCTGATTGACCTATTCATGACAATAAGGTATTGAAGTCTCCCATTAGGATATTATTTGTATCTGTCCTTTTATGTCTAGTAGTGTTTGTTTTATGAAATGGGTACACCGATATTGGGTGCATATATTAAAGCAATTGTCTTTTACAATTATTATCTTGCCTTTGTGTATTATTATCTTTATCATATGTAGTGACCTTCTTAGTCTCTTTTGACTAGGTCTGTTTTGAAGTCAACTTTTTGGATAAGGGTAAAGCTGCTTTTGCTTGCGTTCAGGTGCCAGCCATATAGAATATCATTTTAAACCTTTTAGTTTGAGTCTACAACATGCCTTTGCAGAAAAACTGTGTCTCTTGTAGACAACATATGGATGGATTTTGTTCCTGATCCAATCTGTGAATTTGTGTATTTTAATTGGAGAGTTCAGACCATTAAGTATTTTATTGGAGAATATGTTCTAAATCTTGTCTCTATGTTGTTTTCATTTCTATTTCCCAATCTAAATCTTGTCTATATGTTGTTATTCATTTCTATTTCCCACTAATTTAACTACTCTCCCAGTGAGAGTTATTCTTTCCTTTAGCCTCATCACTGGCCTCTGCCGGAGTCCAGCTGCGGCAGGGCTAGGGTTTCCCAAAGGTGGTCAGGGAGTCGGCGATTGAGAGACAGAAAACACTGCACACCAGTCTGTGAGTGAATCTGAATCCGCTTTATTTTTTAGAAGCTGGAATATATATTTGCTAACCTTTGGCAGCCACCCCCAGCCCCAAGCAGGAAACGCCCCAGGCTTAGGGC
>PVLA01001933.1:280963-308395 GCA_004027455.1 Hydrochoerus hydrochaeris | reverse complement strand
TTACAACTGTAGCCATTGTGGTAGGTGGTAATGTTTAGTATCTAATGGTTTTAATTTGTGCTTGCACCTGTTAAATTTTTTTTTCTTTTTTTTAAATTGGGAATCAAACTTACAACCTCTCACTTGCCAGACAGACACTTGGGTCACTGAGCTAAACCCCTAACCCTTCAAATATTTACCAAAACATGATTTGCAAATATTTTCTCACAATCTGTGGCTTTGTCTTTTTATTCTTTTAATGTGTTTCAAGGAACTGAAGTTCTTAATTTTGATGAAATACTGTTTGTCAGTTGGTGTGTAGACAGATTTGGTATCCTATCTCAGGAAAAAAAATAGTTCTAGTGGTGCAAGGGTGTGAACCTACACCTGCTAGGCATCCATTCTACCACGGAGCTATGTCCCTGTCCCTTATCTGAGAAATATTTTTTATCTAATACAAGTTCACAAAGATTTTCTCCTAGAAGTTCTACAATTTTTTTATTTGTTAATTTTGAATTTTTGCATATCATGTGAGGTATGATCCAGGTTTTTTTTTTTTTTTCATTTCAACATCAGTTCCTCCCTAACCCCCATCAGTACTAGAGATTGAAGCCTTTTACTTTTTATTTTGAGACAGTGTGTTACTAAGTTGGTAAATTGCTAAGGGAGGTTGCAAATTTGCAGTCTTTCTGCCTCACCCTCCCAGAGTGCTGGGATTATGGGGATATGCCACCATGCCTGGCCTTGTTCTCTTTTTTCATATTGTTTTGGTTTGTGTGTATATATATATATATGTGTGTGTGTGTGTGTGTGTGTGTGTGTGTGTGTGTGTGTTTGTCTGTTTTGAGACAGTCTTGCTATTCAGTTCAGGCTGGTCTTGAGCTCACTTTGTCTTAAATTTGAGCAGTCTTCCCGTCTCAGCCTCCTGAGTGCTGGGATTACAGGCATGTGCCACCATGCTCAGTTTATTTATATAAATTTTAGAATCAGTTTGTTGGTTTCTTTTAAAAAACCTGGGATTGGAATTATGTTGAATGTACACAGATAAATTTTGGGAGGATTGACATCTTAAGTTTTAGTGTTTTGGTTCTTTGTGCTATTGGAAGATGAATATCCTTGTTTTTTGTTTCACAAATAGGCAACCCTATGATAAGGAAAATTGTACATATTTTATCAAGGTTGCAGAATACAAGGTAAATGTAGAAAAATTGTATTTTTGTATACTAGTAATGAACAATCAGAAGGTAAATTTTTTGAGCAGGGGGTCTTTTTGAGACAGGGTCCTCTATGCAGTTCAGGCTGGCCTTGAACTCACTTTGTAGCCCAAGGCTAGTCTTGAATTTGCAAGGATCCCCACTGACTTCTGGGATTACAGGCTTGCTTCACCATGCCTGGCATTTTCTTTATTTCTTTTTTTTTTGTATCGGGGATTGAACTCACAACCTTGCATTTGCCATACAGATGCTTATGCCACTGAGCTAAATCCCCAGCCCCTTTTTTCTTTATTTCTTGCTGTGGTGCCTAGGCTGGTGTGATCCCCTCACCTCAGCCTTTTGAGTAGGCAAGTTATTGCTATCAGCTTGTTTGATTCTTTTTTTTTTTTTTTTGAGACAGGGTGTGTCTATGCAGTTTGGGCTGGCCTTGAGCTCACTCTGTAGCCCTGGCCGGTCTCAAACTCACAACGATCCTCCTGCCTCAGCCTCCTGAGTTCGGGGATTACAGGTATGAGCCACCACACCCGGCTAAAGTTAGAATTTTTTTTTTTTTTAAATAGGTACCAGGGATTGAATTTACGACCGGGCACTTGCAAGGCAGGCGCTTATGCCGCTGAGCTAAATCCCCAACTGATTCTTTTATTGTAGCCACCCTCGTGATTATCTCACTGCAGTATTGATTTCTTTCTCACATGATTTAAGGGTATAAAACATCTACATGTGCTTATTGGCTATTTGTATATCTTTGGAGAAAGGTCTGTTTAGGTCCTTTGACTATTTTTAAATTAGACTGTTCAAGTTTCTGTTTTTTTTTTTTTTTGGCACAGTGCTGGGGATCAAACTCAGGGTCTTAGTGTAGTAGGGAGGCACTCTGCATCCCTAACCTTTTACTCTGTCTTCTACATAATTGCAGAAAATTTTCAATGAAGGATAAATAGGCAGTTCAATTTGATTTACCCCCTGTCTGTCTGTCTGTCTCTCCTTTCTTTTCTGACTTCATTTTTTTTTTTTGAGATGGGGTCTTGCTGTGTTGCCTAGGCTGACCTTGAACTCTTGCACTACAGTGATCCTGCCTCAGCCTCCTGAGTGGCTGAGACTATAGGTGTATGCCACCAGACTGGCCAGTGTACCTTTTCTTTAATCTTCTATTTTCTCTCTTTTTTACATACTTTTGTTTTTCAGATAGGGTCTCACTATGTAGTTCAAGCTGACCTTGAACTCATTATATAACCCAGGCTGGCCTCGAACTGGTGGTGATTTTCCTGCCTCAGCCTCCTGAGGGTTGAGATTACAGGCATGTGCCACTATGCCAATCTTCTTTTTTTTGTTTTTTGGTACTGGGAATTGAACTCAGGACCTTGCATTTGCCAGGTAGGCACTTATGCCACTGAACTATATCCACAGTGACCTTTTCAAGTTAAATACAGATTGCGTATCCCTTATACAGAATTCTTGGGGCATAAATCAGCATCAGAGGTTAAATATCACAGTTTCTCTTGTCTGAGAAATCCTAAGTATAAGTGAAGAGGAAATAAAAAGTGTACAATAGGAAATAGGAGGTGAGAGGGGGGGTCTGTGGATGGGGGAGACAGGAGGAAAGGGAAGGAAGGGGAAGTAAAAAGAATCAATATATATATAAGCCGAGCATGGTGGCACAAGCCTGCTGTAAATCCAGTACTTGGGAGGCTGAGGCAGGAGGATTGCTGTGAATCCAAGGCCAACCTGGACTACATAGTGAGTTTAAAGCCAATCTGAACTACATGATGAAGACTTGTCTCAAAAAGAGAAAAGAAAAATATGTATAATGTATTGGTTCCCCAGGATGAATATATTTATTATATATCACAAATTTTATTATACTAATAAAAATTAGGAAAAAGACCAAAATTCTTAGGATCAGAGGTATTTCAAATTTCAGAGTTCTTTAGATTTTGGTGTGTTTTCAAAGACAGATTCGAGTATCCCAAATTTGAAAATACACAATCTAAAATGCTCCAAATTCTAAAACTATTTGAACACCACATGGTGCTGTTTTTCCAGCAAGGCGTTTCCTTGTCTTCTACCTGGAACAGAACTTTCTCCTCTCTTGATACCATGCAGTTCTTACTGTGACATCCACTGCAATCTACATTGAGTTATAATTGTTAAGTTTTTCCATGTTAAATCATAAACTCTTTGAAGATAGGAATTGTGCTTTTCTTTCCGCATTTCTGCAGTTGTGTCTAGGACAGTTTGTGATATGAGGCAGTCAGGCAGCAAATATTTATAAAATTAAATTGCATGTACCTCATGATTGTTAGGGCCCAGACCTTTCCAAGTGTTCCCTATACTTGTGAGCATTGTATGTTCTTGAAGCCAAAGCTGACATCCAGCTATGTACACTGATGTGGCTGACACAGAGATGCTGAATCTCCATACTGATTGGTGGGTAGTTGCTCCTCTGAGCCCAGTTGTGTGGGTCTCTGTCCTGGGATGCCCTGGATATTTCCATGATCTAGCAGCTAAAAAGCCAGTGCTCCAGGGTTTTGGACCTGTGTAAGAGCAGTGCTTTTTGAGTGGGTTAGTGCCTGTGTTTACTAGTTAAATGTTTTATTTTACTTTGGTTTTTTCAGACTGTACTTTGATATATAGTTCAGACTGTCTTTGAACTCACTGTGTAGCTCAGGCTGGCCTTGAATTCAGCTTGAATTGCATAGCAAGACAGTCTCAAAAAAATAAAATAATTGAATACATTGCTATTATAGTGCTGATGTATAGTAGGTGATTTATTTAAAATGAGACCCCTGGGCTGGGGATTTAGCTCAGTGGTGTGAGCACCTGCCTGGCAAGCACAAGATTGTGAGTTTGATCCCTGGTACAAAACAAAAAACAAAAAAAGCAAACCTTTTCAGAAAAAGCAACTAGATCTCTGGTATGGGAAATATAGTCATCACATCTTTTACAAACAGGTCAGAGAAATAAAATGAGACCCCTCTCACAGTGTTTTTGTGAATATTTAACAAATATGCAGCACTTGACCCAATGTTGGTACCTGTTGAACATTTTATAAATACTGATTTTTTTGTTCTTGAGACAGGGTCTCACTATGTAGTTCAGGCTGGTCTTGAACTCACTAGGTAGCCAGACTGGCCCTGAAATTGGAGCAATCCTGCTGTCTCAGCCTCCTGAGTGCTGGGATTACAGGCATGTGCCACCACTAATATAAAATATAAATACACTAATTTTTTTTGGTTCTGGGAATCTAATTTAGGACCTTGTGCTTGCCAGGCAGGTGCTGTGCCACTGAGGTATACCCTGGCCCTTAAATACTAATTATTAAAGTAATTGTAACAACTCTGGTAACTGCATAACCTTGTAACCTTGAGGAATCTTCCTAAACTCTTGGGCCTCCACTTCCTCATTGTCAAATAAGGGTAAGGGCAGTAACTGAGGGGATTGTTAGGATTAAATGATTCAAAGTATGAATTGCCTAGGAGAGTGCCTAGGACTCCTAGTGATTGATAGAATTTTTTTTATAGTTAATTCTAAACAAAATAATTATTTTTAGATTTGGAATTTGAACTTCAGACCAATTGATCATCATATCTGTCCTTATAAATATTGAATTGACTTGAAAAGTGCAAATTTCAAAGCTTTCTAGTCAGGGGGTATGTTTGGAGAATGGGTGATGGGGAAAATGGGAGGAAAAGTAGGGTGCCTGCCCTGTATAGGCTGCACCGGGTGCCTCTGTTGGCTCCTGCTGGCTCTTGAGAATTTGAGCAGAGCTCAGCAGATGAGCCTTGAATTTGCTAGGACTGCTGAGCCCAGTGAAGGGAGAAAGGAGTCCGACCATAGGCACAGGCCTCTACTGCTCAGTTTATTTCCTGTGAAGAAAGCAGGGCAGGGAGGGAACTTTAGATTTTAATAAATAGTCTCCAGGCACAGTGGTGCATGCCTATAATTCAGCACTCAGGAAGCTGAGGCAGGAGGATCATTGAGAGTTTGAGACCAGCCTGAGCTACAAAGTGAGCTCAAGGCCAGCCTGAACTGCATAGTGAGCTACATCCTTACCAGACCTTTTAATTATTTTGAGCAAGTATCTTGCTTGTTTTGTGTTTTTTTTTTCTTTTGTGGGGGGGTCTTCTTGAGACAAGGTCTTGCTATGCAGTTCAGGCTGGCCTTCACCTCACTTTGTAGCCCAGGCTAGCCTTGAACTCACAGCAGTCCTCCTGCCTCAGCCTCCAGAGTGCTGGGATTACATATGTGTGCCACCACGCCTGGCCTGTTCAATTGTTTTGAATTTGGGATCCTTCTGCCAGCTGGGATTACAGATGTGTGTGCCTCTGTACCCAACTAGAAGTTATCCTCGACCAGTATTTGTGTGCTAGTGTTGGCTGTTGATTGGTTGTATGATTTGAAAGTACATGGTCTGAAATAGAGCTGCTGGTCCAGAAGGATGTCCAGCTCATTCCGGTACCAATACCACAAGACCCCAATTACATGGGACATTTTAGCTGATTTGATTGGCAAGCAGTCAGTCTGGGAACCTCCTCCTTTTGGGTGTCTCTGTCGTGTGTGGGGGCTCGTTCCTTCCACCCCTTCTTTCAGGGGTTTACAGAGGACGTCCCAGTCCCAGCTAGGTTGGTCTTTTAGAGAGAGCTCAGCCAGGTAATGGGTTTGAATTCCAGCCTGCCACTTAGGTGCAGTGATAAATGTCTTTGTACTTCAATTTCTTCATCTGTAAAATGGGATAATTATGTCCACTTAGGACATTAAGCATTAGGGATAATGTTTGAAGGGAACAGTACAGGGTCTGGCACATGGCATTTTCTCAGAAAGTGGTTCTTACTGCTATTGTAGCAGCAGGGCATAAACTGGGAGCTCACAGTGATGCCCGGCCAGAGCCAGAGATGCAGTTTCTGTTTTTCCCTTAATATATATTTTAAAAACATGTTGTTGTTTTTTATAAAAGTAGGGATCATTGTAAATTAAAAAAACTAATAACATGGCACTGTAGAGAGTAAAAGTATGTAATTTTATTGCTGCGTTCTTTCTCCCATACCTGCTTCCTCCAGCCCCTCAGCCCCATTCTAGGAGCTTGTTTATGTCCTGCCTGGAGTGGCAGCTCCTGAAATGTCTTTGGTGTCTCTGCCTCCACTGTTTTTTTTTTTTTTTTAATTTTTAAATTTTATTTTAAAAAGAAAAAAGAAAAATCCAGAAACAAACCTAAACAAAAAATAAGAATAGCTAAATAGGTTTTCAAAACAAGACGATAGGAATTTAACAGTGGTTGTTATGCTTATTGTTATTTTCAAAATAGTCACTCAGGTTACCAGATACAGGAATAAAACAAAACAGCGAAGTGGAACAAAACATTGGATTTCAAAAACAAGACAGAAGGAAATCCCCCACAGTGGCCAGTGCACACTGCTGTCCTTCAGGTGGATGCCCGGACCACCAGCCCCAGGCCTGCAGGGTCAGTCAGACAGTACAAGCATAGAGCTATGCCTTTCACCTCGGGCGCTGTCATCTCACCTGAGTCCCCCAATCAGCCAGTTGCCTACAGGGGTGGGAAGGGCTGAATGCTCTTCTGGTTTCCCAGCCCCACACCTGCTGGCTCATGGGGATGTGCGGTTCATATTATGGCTGAGTATCTTCCCAATCCCCATGGTGGACCCTGTCTGCCTCTGCTGTTTAGGCCCTAGGTAGTCCCCTCTTACAAAGTGATGATATGCACTCTCCCATGGTGAACAGCCCAGTGACATTGTGACAGGCCCATGTGGCAGGGCACTGAGGTATCCACCAGCAGTCAGCAAGAAAATCCAGGAGCAACAGCAGTGAGTTCTTCAGCTGTGATCCTGAGTTAGCTGTAGTCTGGGTGGCTTAACAGTGACCTCACAAGAGATCTTGGGTCAGGATCACCCAGCCAAGCTGCTCTGGATTCCTGACCCTTAGAATTTCTGAGAGAATAAATGTTTACGGTTTTAAATTGCTACATTTTTGTGTAATCTGTTATGCAGCAATAGATAATTAACACAAGCCTTTTGTCTTTCTCTCATTTTCTTTGGTTTGGCTTGGTTTTGAGACAGGCTCTTGGTAAGCAGTTCAGGCTGGGCTTAAACTCACTGTGTAACCCCAGGTTGGCCTTGAATTCACAGTGATCCTCCTGCCTCAGTCTCCTTAGTGCTGGGATTACAGGTTTGTGACATCACACCCAGCTAGAATGATTTATACATGAATTTGTTTGAACCTGTTGCTTTGTTAAGGAAGAGAATAAATCTTTGACAGTCTTTTAAATTTATTTACTGTTAGTATAACAAGCTTTCTACTTATTGAGTCCGTCTTGGAAACTTACATTTCCTTATAAATTGTGCCTTTCAATATAAAATTTTCCTATTTATTGACCTTTATGTAAATTTGTATAATTTTTTTAAAAATCCTATGACTATAATTGTGATTGTCTTTCTTATTCTATCTTGTTTATGTTACTTTGATGGAAATGCTTGCAAGAAATATACTAATTTTATTTGCCTTTACAAATTACCAGTTTCTTTTATGGGATATGTGTGTATTCTAATTTTTTCACTCAAATCCTTGGCTAATTAATTTATCAATTAATGTTTTATTTATTTTTTGAAACAAGGTTTTAATAAATAGCCCATGCTAGTCTCAAACTTGAGATCTCCTGAATTAACCTCCTGAGTGCTGGATTTACCTGGAATTATAGGCATGCATCACTATGCCAGGTTTGGTTGATTTATTTATTAGTTTTCTTGAGATGAGCTCTCGTTATCCAGTGCCGGCTGGCCTTGAATTCAGTATGAAGCCTAGGCTGGTCTTAAACTCACAGCAGTTCTCTTGTCTCGGGCTCCCAAGTGCTCGGATTACAGGCGTGTGCCACCACACCCAGCTCTGGTTAATTTATTTTTAAAAGTTTTTGTTGTGGGGCTATAGTTCAGTGGTAGAGCAGTTGATAGGAATCTTGTGTGAGGCCTACTGTTTAATCCCCAGCACTACAAAGCAAAAAACCAAAAGCTTCAAAGTCTGTTTTCTAATGGAAGTTTGTAAGGTTAGGAAATTTCATCTGAGTAAGTCTTTGGCTGAACATAATAGGATTATTTTCCCCTCCATAATTTTTAATATTAATGGCAGTTTTCTTGCCATTTATTTCTAAAACTCATTCTCTTGTTTTGAACTACAAGTCACTTATATTTTTTCTTTTCATTAGTAATGGGGATTGAACCCAGGGCTTTTGCACTAATCTACATTCTCAGCCTTTAAAACATTTTTTTTTTTGAGATAGTCTATGTAAATCACTAATATGCCCATTCCGGGTTTGAATTTGTGGTCCTGTGCTTTAACCTCCCAGAGTGCACCACCACATCTGGCTTAGGTGTTACTCTTCAGATGGAGTAAGTAATTAAAAGTGGAGCAGAGTTTCCCAGGCCTAAGTGTACTGTGTCATCCTGGGTTACCCATTGGCCCAGGCCTGCAGCAGCCTTCTGAGTGCTCAGTGGAAGATTTTCCCTTTGGCTTTCTGGTACATGGCATCTCTGAGATGCAAGTGTTTGTTCTGCGGCTAATGAAGTCTCTCTTCTTCAGTGGAGAGGTCAGGCTGTATCTGTGGCAACTCAGCAGAGTAACATTTGAGCCATAGCTGTGTGAATGCCACAGGCAAGGTGCCCTGTTCCCTGATTCAGCCCTCTTATGTGATTACCTTGTACAGTTTGCTTCTGTGAGGGGACGCTGGAGTCTATGACTCCACTTTTATTTGAACGAACAGGAGTTTTGGTCCTTCGAGACGGGTCTCACTGTGTAGTTCAGGCTGTCCTTTCCTCCTTCCCCTCCTGAGTGGTGGGATTACAAGCTTATACCACCACACCTAGGTGTTCCTCACGCTTGCCAGGCAGGGGCTGTGCCGCTGAGTGATGTCCCCGGCCCCCATTTTTTTAAGTTATGAAAAAGGGCCTTTTAAATCAGCGAGGAGCGGTAGCAGGTACTGAAAAAGTTTTGGGCTTGAGGTCCAGACACCCAGCTGATAGTTTCATTTCTGACTAGTGTCCTTGGTGACGTGGATGTGTTATGCAATCTCTTTTTTAAACTGGAAATTCTAGTCCCAGCAGCAGAGGATTCTTTTGAGGTTCACATTAAATAAAATATAAAAAATTGCTTGGGGGGCCGGGTGTGGTGGCTCACGCCTGTAATCCCAGCACTCAGGAGGCTGAGGCAGGAGGATCATTGCAGGTTTGAGATCAGCCTGGGCTACAAAGTGAGCTCAAGGCCAGTCTGAACTGCATAGTGAGAGCCTGTCTCAAAAAGGAAAAAAAAAAAAAAATTGCTTGGAAAACACTAAAGGTCCAATATAAAGTTACTTTTTAATGAATTAAGCTTATTGGTATATTTTAGGTATACATAATGATCACATTCAACATAGGGAATTTGTTTCTCTGCGTGATATAACTTGATTCTTTTCCCCATCCTCCTATCCACCTTTCCCCCTCCCCTCCTTATTTACAAAAATTTTGTTTCCATTTTTTCCTTCTTTTCTCACCATTTTCCTTTTCTTTTCCCTTCCTTTCTACCTCTAACCTCTCTAGTTCCCCTTCCCATTTGAACTTTTTTTTTCTGTTTCATAATATCTATTATACATTTTGGTCTAAAGGATTATTATTATTGTACAGATAAAATTATAGATATGAGTTTACCTGCTCAGGGTACTGAATGAATAAGTCATTAGGGAAGTAAACAAAATGAATCACTTGTACTTTTGATAGCAATCTGATCTGATCACTAGACAACAGCCAGCTGCTGCTCACTCCGATGCACCTTTTGCAAAGCCTGCAGCCATTAACAGAAAGCAATTTCCTTCTGATGGACACTGATCTCTCCTGATGCACATCTTGGGGCCTGAAGGAAGAGTAACTGTCAGTGGTACAAATTGCTCACTTCACAGTGCAGATTTCCAGCACTGCCCTTTGTTTCTTGTAGGCCAATGACATTTCACTTGAAATATCTACTAATTATTTGTTAAGACAGCTGATTTTTTTTTTTTTTTTGGAACTGGGGATCGAACTCATGACCTTATAGTAGCCAGACAGGTGCTTGTGCAGCTGAGCTAAATGCCCAGCCTTTAAAGAGCTGATCTTTTAAGAAGAGAATATAGTATCAAGCATTTATTATATTAGGAAAGACCTTTTGTACTTGGGTAGAAAAAAGTTAGAGATGGAAGAATAGTGAAAAACAGATTTTTTAAAAGTCATTAGAACATGACCGTGAAAGTGCTGATTTGAATCAGAGTCTGCAGTAGTTGCTTCCACTTGATGGACTTGGGAGATATCAGAGGACTGCAGCAGAACTGTGGAGCATGGCTGGTTTCCACTCAAGTAGGCCTCGGAGGGGTCTGGGACCAGGTTCTCTCTCTGTGCTGGAAGCTGGGCTGAGGGCAGAAGATACGTGGTGGCTAAGTAGCTGGGGTCCAGAGAGGCCATGGAAACAGAGAGAACCTGTGTTAGTCAGCTTTTTTGCATTACTGTAACAATACCTGAGATAGCTTTCACAGAGGAGAAGTTAGCTGGGCCTGGTGTCTGCTATCATCTTAGCAGTCTGGGCTGAGGCAGGAGGATCATAAGTTTGAGCTTAGTCTGGGCAGTTTAGTAATTTAATGAGACTCTGTCTCAGAATTTAAAAAGGGCTGGACAGAGATCAGTGCAGAGGCCCTGGGTTTGATTCCCAGGATTAGGAGAAGGAAAAAAAAGGTTTATTTGGGTTGCCAATTTTAGAGGTTTTAGTCCAAGGCCCATTGGCCCCATTGTTTTGGGGCTTGTCGTGAGGCAGTACATCATGGCAACCAGGATGCAAGAGACAGAGAGTCAGGGACTGGAGTCCCAATGTCCCCTTCAGGGGCACACTCCCAATTTAACATCCTCTCCTAGGCCTCTTCTCTAAAAGGTTCCACTGCTTTCTAATAACAGTGCAGGCCAAGGATCAAGCTTTAACACCTGGGCTTCGGGGTCTCTAAGCTCCAAGCTATACACCTGTATCAGGGATGGAGCATGTGACAGAGAGGAGATGGGCTGGAGGGAGTCTTAGCAAGACAGGGTTAGGTCAAGGCCATTTTTGTTGTATTGACATTTACCTTTCTCTGGAAAAAAAAAATACCTGAGAAAAACAATATAATGGAAGAAAGATTTATTTTGTGTTCTAGTGTTGGTTGTTTCAGTCCATGGTCAGCTGGCTCCATGGCTTTCTGGCGTGTGGTGAGGCAGAGACATCATGGTGGAAGGGCATAGCAGGGGAAAGCTGCTCACCTCACGGTAGCCAAGAAGAGAGGCAAAAAGCCACAGAGGAAAGGGCTGGGGACCAGACACAATCACCAGGGTCACCCCTCATCCATTCCCTTCAACTAGGCCCCCCAGCTCCTATTTTAATCACCTCCAATAGTGCCATTACATTATGATCTCATCAGTGGACTGCTCCAGCTGACAAAATTAGAGGTTTCATAATCTAATTACTCCTTCCAAAGCCTATCAGCTGGTCTCCAAGCCTTTAGCAGTGGACTTGGGACATTTCAAATAAAAATCATAACAGATGTGGAAGATGAGCAGGAAAGAGTCCCAGTTTTTTGTGTTGGGCAGCAGGTTAGAAGGTCTTGCCATTCCCTGGAAGACAAAGGGCAGGAAAAGGAACAGGATTGCTGGGCAAGGTTAGGTTCTCTAGGCCTCAAGTTTTAGGCGCCTGTGGGCCGGCAGACTGAAGGGCAGGCTGACGGCGCGCTGCAGGTCTGGGTGGCACATCTTAGAATAACAGAAGCGGTGGGGTGGTCAGACATGAGTGAAAAGAGAGGGCCCTTGATATGGACTGGCCGGATGGGCCCAGCATAAGCAGCCAGCAAGCTCAAGAGTCTTAATGGGAAGGCAGATCTAGCAGGACGGTTTCTGATTTTGTGACTCACAGACCCCCTCAGATTGAGTCAGAGTGACCATGAACCAACCAGAAGGCCACAGCTAAGGATGAGAACCTCCATCCTCAGGGCCAAGAGGCTCTGGAACTGGAACCTTGTCAGTTTTCCTGTCAAGGTGATTGTCTTTTTTTGGTGGTACTGGGTAGATCCTGGAGCCTTCACACTAAGCTGCATCCCCAGTCTTTTTTTTTTTTTTTTTTTTATCTTGAGGCAGGGTCTTACTGAATTACCAAGGTTGGGCTCAAACGTTCTAACCTGTTGCCTCAACCTCCCCGAATAAAATCCGAAGCTGCCTGAATTCATTGCTCGTGGTTGTTTGGGGGAGAAAATGCACCAATGTTCTAGTCTGTCAAAATACATAGCTCCAGGCATTTGGGTTTTATGCTGTTCAGGTGGTATCAGATTCTGCAGTCCTGCTTTTGGAAGGGGTCGAGCAGCCTCTGCTGGCCTGTCACCCAGAGCACAAAAATCACCTTGGGAGATTTTTCCTATGTTGGGGATAGACATTATTCTCAGGTTCCTGGCAGTGTAGACTCACCATGACAAGTGTAAGCCACGAGGAGAGTTGCAGTAGTGAAGTAGAAAGCCTGCTATACCGTGTTTAGAGGCAACTAGGATTTTCTAGTTGGTTCTAATCCAGTCACAGATGATCCCATAAACTTCCTTTAATGGCTGAAGGAACAAAGCTGCTTCAGGTTGGTGCCCCACACTACTGTGGATGGGCCTGATCTGGGTGGTCTGTTTGCTGAGGGGACCTCCCTTTCCCCCCACATCAGTGTCTTTAGATTTTTCTTCTTGGTCTTGGATTTCCCCTCTTTCTCCTGCCAGGGAGATGATGATCTGTCAGCCACAATTCTGGACACTGAGTGGATGAAGAGGGCTGGTGGTTCTTGACAAGCCAGGTGCATGTGATCCCTTAGCTTTTCTGTTTGCGGTCTTAGCTCCATGTTCTGACTGTGCCTGGGGTTGGTCTCCCAGGCCGGATGGGGGGAAACCCCAGGGTTCTGCCATCCATGAGAGAAGAGCAGTTACCAGGGACGGGCACTGTGTGGAAGGAGTCTAGGATTTAACTGTGTCTCTGTACTGCGCACCAGCCTGCCTTGTGCACTCTTCCTGCCTTTTAAGTTCCAGAGGTACCTGATGCTGCCAGTGTCTAAAAAACTTTCCAGCATTCTGCTGTGTGCATTTGATTGGTTTTCATTTGTGATGGATTCAGCTTTTGTGGATGGTCAGTTGGTGTACATCTGTTGTAGAAAAGAGGACCACAGACTCAAAATGTAAAAACCACCTTTGTTATTATTTTTTTTTTCAGCTTTATTGTTTATAGGAACCACATTCCAGGAAGGAAGGAGGGGAGTGGTCACCAGCCAGAGCTGGGGACCACCACACCCTCATTTCCTAACATAGCAAGTGACTGGCCCTTCCCACTTTTTTCTTTCTCACTGAGACAGCAGAAACGGTTGCTTAGTGATCTAGGGCTTGTCCAGCAGCAATCAGGAGTCTGACTGGACAGAGAAGGAAAGTTAAAAACAAATGGTCCTCATTCATGAGCTCCCTTCGAGCAGGCAGTCAGGGAAGCCAGAGGTCATTCTCCTGACTGGGTCTTCACAGACCTCAGCAGAGCAGTCTGCAGCTAGCACTCCAGCGTGGAGAGACAAACACCACCCACCCGTCCCACAGCTGAGGACCAGCAGCCGGGTCTGTTAGCCCAGCCTAGAACTTTCTGCTCCTATTCTAAGGATATTCAGATAATGTCCAGGAACGGGAGCAGCGGGTGGGTCAGAGGGAGCCTGAGTAATCCTCAAGTGGAAAAGAAAGAGAACAACCCACACTGGAGCTTTGTAAAAGTTTTACAGGGAAAAAAGAGACACAGAAAAGGCTCAAGTGAAGAATTTACCATACAGAGAAAACAGTTTCAATCACTCTCAAACATCAAAGTCATTTTCGATCCTAAACGGGACAACGTAAAATGACAGAGCTGAGCTAAGGAAATAGGGGACAGAAGCTATAGCATTGCAGAACTAACATGCCAGTTTTATTTATTGATTTTTATTTATTTTGTGCAGTGCTGGGAACCAAATCTATTGTTAGGCCAGTGTTCTGCCATTAAAGTATGCCCCCAGTAGTTAAGAAGCAAATTTTAAAGTGTGACAGGCAAATGTTCTGTATAATGAGTCTGGGAGACTGACTTGAGAAAAATCACCCTGTCTTTGTATTCAGTGACATTAATACCTCAGCCCTTTCTCCTGGATGTTAGCTTGCTATTCTTCTGGGGGCTCCACCTACTTCCTGTGCCCCATCCTGGGCCCAAACCTCAACAGGATGTTTTTTTTTCCTGGTATCTTACTGTGACCTATTTTGTGGATTTGGGAAAAGGAAGCAGACCTTTTGAAACTGTGTGTGTGTGTTGGGGTTGGCGCAGTGGGCAGGGTGGAGGGACGGGAGGACAACACACTTCCTACCTTCTGGAAGTTTCCCTGAGCTTTTGTCTTTCATCAGTTTGACACCTATAGAATGGCTGCATTGAAGGCTCAGGTGGGGAAGGCTCTGTGGCCCTACCATATTGTATGGCTCTAAACATTTTGTAATATAGCAGATCTGTAGCCCTAACTTGGATCCAATCTTGTAGAATTGGATTATTTAGAACCTTGGACTTGAAAGTAAGTTGACTCCTCCCACCACCACCCTTGCAGATGAGTTACTTGGTGTCTCTTGGGCTCAATTTCTTTGTCAAATGGACTAGAGCAGGGACGGGAATTTAGCTCAGTGGCATAAGTGCCTGCCTGGCAAGCACTAGGTCATGATTCAATCCCTGACACCAAAAAAAAAAAAAAAAAAAAAGGACTAGATCAGAGCTTTTCACCCATAGCATTATTAATATTTTGGGCCAGATGAGCTGTGTGCTGTAGGATGTCTACCAGCATCCCTGGTCTCTGCCCATTAGACACCTATAACACCCCCAGCATTCAAAATGTCTCACACATTTGTCCTCTCGGGACAAATTCACTCCCTGTTGAGAATAATCGAACTGGACTGATACCTTACGTTACGCTCTCTCTGCTCTGGGTTTCTGAGATTGTGTGAAATACTCCATTCTTTTTTTTTTTTTTTTTTGGTGCCGGGGATCGAACTCACAACCTCGTGCTTGCCAGGCAGGCGCTTATGCTGCTGAGCTAAACCCCTGGCAATACTCCATTCTTTTCCTTTCTCTTTTCCTAATCCTTTAGTCCTGGGGAAACTTCCATTCAAGATAAGAAGTGTGATTTGGAACCATTAGATACTGCATCTGCCAAGTTAAGATGCTGGCCACATCTTGGGTTCCTGCCAAGACTGAGATGCCTGTGCTGGGTTTTGCAGTTTAAGGAGGAATTACTGCAGTTATCATAGGTGTGTGGTAGGAGCGCCAGCTGCTTGCAGAGGATCACATCAGGCAGGAGACCATATGAGGAATTAGCAGATGAGCGATGCTGCTGTGGGTGATATTAAAGAGTAGTTAGTGTCTTTGCTTTTTCTTTAGCAAATGCAAAAATGATTCCTAAATAAATGTCAGTATCATTATCTTGTAGAAAAATGCTCTCATTCTTTAGTCTTGTCTTTAAAAGCTGTCTTTTTTTTTAAAGAGGATAAAAACCACAAGGAAAATAAAACAGAATAAACCAATCAAAAAAGTCCTGTGTAAGTGATACAGGACTTCCAAACCTTACAAAATCAGCAATAGTTACCATAATGCCTTTTGTTCTCTTCAAAATAGCTGCAGATATCTTCAGACATAGTAAAAATTGAACAGAACAGAATAGAATAGAAACAATAAAAGCAAAACAATGAATGCAATAAAGGACTTCAAAATAAGCTAACAGTAAATCCAAAGTGGCTACAATAACATGTCTTGCTATCTTTTTTTTTTAAATATATTAAAATGGCTTATTAATGTAATTGTAGATTAGGGTCAGCAATTTAAGCCCATGCACTTATCCTTTTTTTTTTTTTTTAACATTTTTTTTTATTTAAAGAGGAAAAAAACCAAAAAGGGTAGAGATATTACAGAATTTCAAAAAAAAGATAAACAGTAAGAAATCACTAGTTGGTAAATTACATATTGTCCTTTTAGAAATAGTGGTTCAAGTTACAAAATTAAAGCGTACAAAGTGGACATTCAAGCAGTGAGACTGCAAACAGATCTGTTCAACATTGCTATCTTTGAAATAGCTACTCATGCCATCAGATTTAACATAATCAAACAAAACAGAAAAGAATAAAATCCAACCCAAGAAAGCAATGAAAATAATATGGTTTCTAGGCGAGTATAACCTCATTGTGAGGCCTGGTTCTCTCCCTCCACATTCCTGCGAGTGGCACTGACTCACGGAGAGGCTTGGGTATAGCTGTCCCCACTCAGGCAGCAGCCTGAACATGGTGCAGGCTTCCAGGTGGGGATCCTGTAAAAGCTGTCTGATTTGATGGTGTATATGGGATAATAGTAGTGCTTGAGAGGTTAATTGCCATGTTGCAATTTCTTGTCTATCTTTGGTCTTTTTGGTTCAAAATATCAACATAACTAAATCATACTGACTATTGATTTTAAGATAAAATTATGTTGGCTTTCATTTTTTACTTGTTTTTTCCATTTGTGTATTTTTTAACTATTGTATTTTAGGTTATCAATAGTAAAAAAAAAAATAGCTGAACTTTATTTTATTTTGGTGCTGGAGATTGAACTCAGAACCTGACACATACTCAACACGGTGTATACTACATGCCCAGGTCCAGAAAGAGCTCTCTTTTAGAACTGAAATAGTGTCTATTGTTCTCAAGGATGCCTAGGAACTCCTGTTTCTTATCTCCATAGTGCCTGGTATGAGATTCCTTTTTTTTTGGTGTGGAGGATTAAACTCATGACCTCGTGTTTGCCAATCAGGCACTTAGGCTGCTGAGCTAAACCTCTGGCCTCCAGATTCCCTTTTTATGAATCAAAGTTTCAAGGCCCCTGGGATTTTGCTGTGAGATTTTTCTAGTTCTTTAACCTTTTGGCACTAAACCTAATGACATAGGGGAAAATAGTGTAAAAATCAAGAATCTGCCTTGAAAGAGAAAAGTAAGTCACTTCTGTAACTTTACCAGCATCTTCATGGTCTAAGATTAGATTAGGGTTTTGTTTCTCATATATCAGGCATTTACCATCATGTGCTCCTCACAGATCTGGTGGCAGCAGTTTTGGGGTTGTGACCTTGACATTTGAGTCTTATGTATCCCTTGGTGAGCTTACTAGGACAATGTAATCAAGCCATTGATAAAGCTGTTGGCAACTCCAGACTATTTGGTCCCATTTTTTTTTTTCTCCTGCTCCCCATCACTCAAATCAAATGTAAACAAGAATGTTCTCAGATTGTAACTGGACTGAACAATAGTCACTCAACAATTAGAAAGCATGGTACCTTGTTCTTGTCCTGTGACTGACAACTTTTGGTCTCTTAGTTAGATACAAATACATAGTAAATTATAATTTTAGACAACTGATATAGGGGTAAGCAAGGATACCTGTCTTCAGATGAAGGCACTGAACAGTTTCATATTAAACAAAACTGTATTTGTATTTTGAGTTTGAATTTGAAGGTTTTTTGTTTGTATGGCGGATTGAACCCATGGCCCTCAGACTGAGCTATATCCCTAACCCTTTTTTATTTTTTATTTTGAGGCAGTGTCTTAGTTACTTTTTCTCATTCCTGGGACAAAATGCCCAGGAAGAAAGATTTATTTCAGCTCACAGTTTGTAGAGGTTTCATGCCATAGTCCACTGGCTGCAAGACAGGGTGGCATGGCAGAGGGGCTTGGCAGAGCAGGCAGGAAGTGGCTAGCAGCAACAGCAGCAGTTGGTCTCCCTTTCCCTTTTATCCTATCCAGGCTTCAAACCTGGGTGGTGCCACGAACACCCAGGGTGGGGCTTCCATTATTCCACACCCAGATGTATGCTAAACTAATCTAGTTATCACACACTCTTTGTTATAGTTTGTATCTGGATGTCTCCTCAAAGCCTCATGCAGTCATAGGTGGGACTTTTCAGAGGTGACTGGAACCTAGGGTGTGTGATGCTGGAATCAAGGATATGATGCTAAGATTAAGGGTGTGAGTGCTACTTGCTCTAAGGGTAGGTAGCCTGGATAAAATAAAAGGAACAGAAAGAGGATTGTCACTTATTGCTTGCTGCTTGGATGTTTTTTGCTGCCTTCTGCCTGCTATGAACTGTTTTTCCTCTGCAGTGCCTCACTGACATGCCACTCTGCTTTGGAGCCAGCTATGGACTGAAACCTCTACAAACTGATCCGGAGTAAACCTTCCCTCCTTTAATTTTGAATGTCAAGTATTTTGTCTCAGCAATGAGAAAAGTATCTAAGACTCCTTAACCCCAGACTCACCCCCTAATCCAGCATAACACACCCATGATTCATCCATTTCCCAAAAGCCCCACATATGAGCTCCTGAGGTTTTGGATGGGGACATCTAGATATAAGCCATAAGCAGAGGGGCCAGAGATATAGCTCAGTGGCACAGTGCTTGCCTGGCAAGCACAAGGTGGTGAGTTCAATTACTGATACCAAAAAACAAAACAAAACAAAACCCCCCAAAAAACTAATGATTTTTTCTAGGCAGCTTTATTGACATAAAATTCACATTCCATACCGTTCACCCATTCAGTATATGCAGTTCAGTGGCTTTTAATGTATTTGTGGAATGGTACATCCATTATCACTTTTTTTTTTTTTTTTGTACTGGGGATTGAACTCAAGACCTTGCACTTGCCAGGCAGGTGCTTATGCCACTGAGCTAAATCTCCAGCCCATTATCACATTTTTTAAAACTTTCATTACCCCATAAAGATGCCCCCCACTTTTTTTGAGACAGGGTCTCATGTAGTAGAGGCTAGCCTAGAGGCTACTATGTTCTCCAGTCCAGCCACAAACTTGTGGCCTCAGAAACTCAGTGTTCTTTAGATGTCATCTTTGAATCTCCAACCCTCTTGCCTAGGCAGCTACTAACCTACTTTCTGTGGATTGGCCTATTCTAGATAATTTTTACAAATGAAATCTCATAATATGTGGCCCCTTGTAACTGATTTCGGCTTGGCATATATTAAAGGTTTATCTATGTTATAAAGTGTATCAGCACTCTATTCCTTTTTATGACTGAGTAATATTCCATTATATGGATATACTACATTTCTTTATCCATTCATTAACTGAAATGGACTTTTGGGTTATTATAATTAATACTGTTAGGAACTTTCTTTTCTTTTCTTTTTTTTTTTTTTTTTTTTTGTACTGGGGATCGAACTTATGACCTCGTGCTTGCAAGGCAAGCGCTTATGTCAGTGAGCTAAATCCCCGGCCTTCTTTCTTTCAAGACAGGGTCTTTCTTTCAGTTCAGGCTGGCCTTGAATTAACAGCATTTCTGCCTCAGCCTCCAAGTAGTTGGATTACAGGCTTGTATCACCATAGCTGGCATAGAGAATTTCCTGTACAACTTTTTGTTTTAATTTTATTTGGATATATTACCTATATATCCATATTGCCATATCATATGTAATTCTGTGCCTAACCAGATGAGGATCTGCCAGACTGGTTCCCAGAGAGGCTCACTGTTTTACATCCTGCCAGCAGTGCTGAGAGTTGTAATGACTTTTTGCCTCATAATTATTTAGGTGTAATGTCTTGGTTTCCCTCCTAAACTGTAAGTTTTTTGAGATAAATGATTGAATATTCCTATATTTACATCTGTGTCTATATTGAGATGGGGGTCTCACTATGCAGTTTATGTTGGCCTTGTACTCACTAGAGTCCAGGCTGGCTTTGAACTCAAGGTGATCCTCCTGCCAGAGAGAGTGTAGGAATGTGGTGCAGCTTGTTATGGCAGTTGTCACATTTGAAGGTAAATGGAAATTAGTGTCAAGGAGCAGAGCACATCCAGTGACCTGTGAGGGTCCGCTGCAAATCCTCACTGCTAAGAGACCCAGGGCACGCTGGGCTGCTTCTCCAAGGGCATCCTGAAGCAGCCTCTCCTTCCAGGAAGCTGCTGAGTCGCACCAGACTTGCCCTTTCTGTTCCTTGACTGACCCGTGTTTGATCCTGCTCTTCCTGTGTCTGGGAAACTCTTCTTGTAGGTCCTCAAGGGCTGGCTTCTCCCTGCCATCTCCTCAGAAAACCTTCCAAACCTCACCACACTCAGTTCTCTTAGACTTAATTTCTCTTAGACTTAATCACCTTCCGATATGACCTTGCTTATTCTTTTGTGTTTGCTGACTCTTTGCCGTTTACCATCAGAGGGTAACAACTTAAGAGCAAACACATTTTCTGTCTGTCTGTCTGTCTGTCTGTCTGTCTCTCTCTCTCTGTTTTTGAGACAGGGTGTCGCTATGCAGTACAGGTTGGCCTCAGGCAGATCTCAGACTCTCAACTATCCTCCTGCCTCAGCCTCCCAAGTGCTGGGATTACAGCAGTGTGCCACCATGCCTGGCTAAGCAGATGTTTTCTTTAGCTTGCTCATTATTGGCTCTGCAGTGCTTAGAATGTTGGGCACACAGCAGGTGTTCCATAATGTTGTTGCATGAATAACAAAAAGTGTATACAGAGAAGCAAACTGGGATATATAAATTAGAACTCCATGGAAAAATAATAAACCAATTGGAAATCACTAGACCCATGTTAGGAAGGTCTTAAATACCATTGTAGGCATTGAGCTAAGTGCTTCACACAAGTTAACTCACTCAATCCTTGCAACATAAAGCATGTGTGACCATTCTCGTTTTACAGATGGGGAAACTAAGACTTATAAAGAGTTCCTAAGTTTCCCTAAGTCACAGCTGATAGGTGGAGGAGCAGGGATTTGAACCTCGACTGGCCAGAAAATTCACCTGAATCACTTTGCTTTATGTGTCAAGGTGACCATAGCACTGAAACTGAGAAAAGGCTGCTGGAGTTCATTTTCAGAGTCTGGCCCATGCTCGTGCAACAGGCAGGATGTGTAGCCGGAAGAGTGTTTGGAAAGGCGTTGAGGGAGCAGTTTCTGTCGACTGTGGAGTGACCACTCAGTGGTTCTGCTGCCCAGGTGGCTGTGTCCTCAGGGAAGATCTCATTGCCCACGGAGGGGCCTGGAACCTAGTTTATGATCTCTTGGGTTCTTAGTGTAGCAGTCCTTGAGTACCAAAGTAGAATCAGTGAAAATTACTTCATGAAAATTTGCTTCCTAAATAAAAATATTTTTCTAACTTCTTGTGTTAGTGTTTAAGCTTACAGTAATGGGGGGCTGGGGGTTTAGCTTAGTGGCACAAGTGCCTGCCTGACAAGTGCAGGGTCACAAGTTGGAGCTCCAGTACCAAAAAAAAAAAAAAAAAAGCTTACAGTAATGTTCTTATGAAGGTACGCAGGGAAAAGGTACACCCTGACCGGCCGGGGAGTGAGGAGGGGATTTCACTTTCTATCCTGTATCTCTCTACTTGAATTTTTTCAGCAAGTGTTACTTTTATATTATTAAAAACTACATAAGAACCAAAAATTAAAGTGGTTTATAAGAAACCAATAATTTCTTGATATTGGGGATTGAACCCAGGTCCTTTGCACTGAGCTGCATTCTCAGCTCTTTATTTCTGAGGTGGGATCTCCCTAAGTGGGCAGGTTACCCGGGCTGGGCTGGAACTTGCCATCCTCCTGCCTCAGTCTCTCAGAGTGCTGGGATTCTAGCACGTGCTACCACACCCAGCTAGGTTATCAAAAGTTTCTAGAGGCCTGGAAATTTCTAGGAAAGGAGTTATTGCACCATTTTGTATCCTCTTGTTGAACAATAACTTCCTCCAATTAGAAGACACTTGTTACCCAGCATGAGAAATTCAGAGACGCAGTTGCCATTTTCAGGAGTCTGAGTGCTGTCAGGGAGAGGAAGAGACACAAGTGGCCATGTTGTCTCAGAGCAGATGACAGATGGAAGAGCCAGCTGCTGACCCAGGGAGAACTGGGTGTGGCAGAGCTGTCCTGCTGGGATCTGGCTATTGTGGCTGTGTTAGCAGTCCTCTCCAGGTCCACATACTTACTTTCTTTTTGCCACCTTACTATACGTTTAAAAATTTTTAATATTTTTGATTTCTGTAAGTGGATATTCTAAATCCTTTGTATCCATATTGTGACTCCTTTTGTTTTCTCATTTTAAGTGAAATTTTATTATTTATTTATTTATTAGTTTTTGTCTTTCTGAGACAGGGTTTTGTTACGTAGTTCCAGACAGCCGGCTGCAGGATCACCTTTTGTTGAATGCCTCATAGGTGTCAGGCACTGTGCCAGGCAGGTGATCTCATTAATCTTCACAGTAGGCCACTATATTATTATAGTTTTAATTTTACAGATGGGAAAACTGAGGTTAAGAAATATAAAACTTGCCCAGGGATAGGGTATAGCTCAGTGGTACACTTACCTAGCTTATAGGAGGCCTTGGACTAGATCTCCAGCACCATAAAAATATGTAAATGAATAAATAAACTTGCCCAGGGTCACACAGTCAGCAGACACTTGACCCTGGATTTTAAACCCTGATTTGTCTAACTTTAGTGCTTTGCCAGGCAGTTTTTACTAACTCTGAGAAATGAGGCAACTTTGTTCTGAGTATTAGACCCTTATGCCTGGGGTCCAGTTCAGAGGGTGGCTTTTGGAACTTCCTTTGTTGTACCAGAATAACTGGGACTTCCTTATCTTTTGGGTTGGTTAAAGAGAAGGAGTGGTCTGACATTAGACTGTCTTAATTACCGCCAAAAAGTGAGGCCTTCCTTTTTCCTTTCCAGCCAGGGAGGGGAGAGGCCAGGCCCGTAGGGCATTTGTTCTTGGCATGGGGTACTCTGGGCTACTGAGTGTAGACTGTGACTCACTTACGGTTGTTCATTAGTTCGTTTGTTTGTCTGAGACAGGGTCTGACTATGTAGTTCAGACTAGCCTTGAACTCATGGCGACCCTTCTGTCTCAGTCTCCAGAGTGCTGGGATTAGAGATGTGTGCCCCATACCCGGCATGCTTATGATTTTGAGGACTTGCACTATACTTCTCCCAAGCCTTTGGATCATCTAATAATAGTCATGTTATGTCAGGTGTTTGACATGCTCTGACATATGCCACTGTGTGGGACAGTGTTGAGTCTCTGGGCTATAAGGGCAGAGCTTTGGTGTGCTCCCTACAGCAACTCTATAGCCTGTGTTTGGAGACTCCAGTTGTAATATTGTGTGCATCTGAACTTGTTCTGGATAATCTTGGGTCCCTTGCTGCTTTTCTCAGGGCTGTAGGGCTTACTGAGTTTGGGAGTCACACAAGATCTGAGGATGTGATGTGAAGGGTCTACTTTTCTACCTACTTGGCCAAGAGGGGAGCAGGGTCCACTAGGGCTTTGGTCCTTCAAATGATGGGACAGTCAAAGCTGCCACTGGTCTTTTGAACACATCTACAGTGGCTAGATGGGCAGTAGAGCAGATGCGTAGAAATGAGACTTCTAGGCCAGGCATTTGGCTCAGCAGCATTAAGTGCCTTTCTGGCAAGCCTGAGGTTTTGAGTTCGATTCCTGGTACCAAAAAAAAAAAAGAAAGAAATGAGACTTCCTGCCTGGACCAGCTCCAGAAGGTTCTGTTCACATACTGTGGACCTCAAAAGAGAGGGAAGGTGAAAGGCGAGGATTACATGTGAGAAAGTAGCCCGGGCTATTTGATTCTTTATGCTAAGATGGGCTCTAATCCTTGTTTCCTTTTTTGGTATTGGATTAAAAAATGTAGGGCAGGGTTAGAATTGGCTGTTAATAATACCCAGGACAAATATATGCTCTGAGAATCTTGGAAAGGAAGTAACTTCGTAGGAAGGATTGCAGCTGCAGCATTTATTTATGCCTTTTTAACACTTGTGATACTTGCTTTGATTTTCTGGTTATATCTCTGCCTTTGCTAACTAAAAGATGCCATAACCAAGATATTTTTAAGGGCATTTGGAGTAATTTATAGTACCAAAATATATTAATCTTTAGTAGTACAATAAGTTCAAATAAAAACAGTGAATTATATGGTTTCCTGCTATCTTAGTAGCAAAGATTAAAATAAGCCTCAACGCATAATTTTATCAGGTAGTAGTTAATTTACAGAATCATACAGTATTGGTGAGAGTATTACGTTTTGGGAAAATATACAGCTGAGTTTATCAAAAGCCCACAACGCTTATACTTTTTAACCGTTACATTCCATACCCAGGAACTTCTCTTAACAGAACAACCTTGGACACAACAATGTTCACTGATCTATTATTATTTCATTTTTGATATCAAGGATTAAACTTACAGCCTCATGTGTGCTAGACAAGGCCTCTAACACTAAGCCACAACCCCAATATCCAGCATGTTTTTTTCTAAGCTTTTGTATTTTCTTTTTTCTTTTTTTTTTTTCTGGTACTGGGGATCGAACTCATGACCTTGCGCTTGCCAGGCAGGCACTTATGCTACTGAGCTAAATCTCCGGCCCTTGTATATTCTTTTTTCTTTCTCTTTCTTTTCTTTTCTTTTTTTTTTGGTCTTTTTGAGATAGGGTCTCATTATGCAGTTCAGGCTGGCCACGTGCTCACTTTGTAGCCCAGGCTGGTCTTGAACTTGCAATGATCCTCCAGCCTCAGCTTCCAGAGTGACAGTCTGAGCATGACTGGTGGCAGCACATGGGCAGATGTGATGTGTAAATGTGTCAGGTCAAAGGGTATAGGAGGAAGGAAGAAAAAGAAACCTCACTCCTTCCTTAAAGTTAGCATTATTGCTTGGATGTGAACTCCACTGTTTCACTATGGCCAAGATGTTAGAAATCTTGTTTTTGAGGCAGGGTCTTGCTGTGTAGTTAAGGCTAGCCTTGAGTTCACTGTGAAGCCCAGGTTGGCCTCGAACTTGCAGGGTTCTTTTGGTAAGATTATAGATGATGTTTCTTTTCTTTTTTTTGAAACTGGGATCGAACTCACAACCTCACACTTGCCAGGCAAATGTTTATGCCACTGAGCTAAATCCCCAGCCCTGAGTTTTTCTTTTTGGTTATTGTAAGTATTTAAGTAACACATGATATTTTTGTCTATAATTTTCTGTGTTTTTCAAATTTATTACACTGGGTATATGATTTTTTAAATAAGACAAAGTTACTAAAAACCTCAGATCATGTCTGTGACACATCAGATTATTGAAGATAGTAAAAAACAGAGTCAGGGATCTGGGTTTGGCAGTGCATGCCTGTAATCCCAGAACACGGGAGGCTGAGGCAGGAAGATTGCCTTGAGTTTGAGGCCAGCCTGGGTTATATTCTGAGAGCCTGTCTCAAAAAAGGAAAAAAGAAAAATGAAAAACAAACAAAACCCTCAGAATCATCAGGCCCTTGAGAGTGCCCTAAATGTTTTAAATGCACGTGCTAATGAGAGTTTTAGGCCTTTGAGTCATTCCCTGGGTTTTGAGTGGCAAGTATCACATTTCTTTTCTTTTTTTTTTTTTTTTTTTAATCAGTACCCAGGATCGAACTCACGACTGTGCGCTTTCAAGGCAGGCGCTTATGCCACTGAGCTAAATCCCCAGCCCCAAGTATCACATTTCTTATGAAACCTCTGAGGCTGTTACATGCTGGGGCTGCCAGAGTGGTGATGAGAGTGCACCACAGAGGTGCTCAGAGTCGGGGAGGCCTCGGAACGGCTGTTCACATCTGGTTTTAGAGCTGGAGGAGACCCCTGTGGTCTGAGACATCGTCATAAGCTTTTATTCACTTAAGGCAGTGGTCCTCAAATCCAAGACTCTTCTGGGGGCTCATGGGGTCAAAACTATCAAGATTAAGATGTTTTTTGCTTCTCTAGTTCTCACCCACTTATGGGTAGAGATTGCCAGATGCTGCAAGATTCCCAGCAGATTGGCTGCAGAAGCAGCCAGCTGTCTCCTGTAAAGCCAGACATTAAGGAAGATTACAAAAATGTAAAACACTGCCAGCGTTTCCCCTAAAATTTTGTATTATGGAAAATAAAGTTATTTTTTGTTAAAATGCTATTTGTGTTAATATGTACTGGGTTTATTTTTATGTTAGATAAATCAATTTTTAAAAATTTCAGTTTAATTTTATTTACTCGTTTAGGGTTTTTGAGATGGAATCTCCCTGTGTGGTTCAGTATGGCCTTGAACTCGTTATATTGTCAAGGCTGGTCTCAAACTCCAAGTGATCCTCCTGCCTTAGTCTCCTGAGTGCTGGGGTCACAAGTGTGTGCCTCCTCATCTTGCTTGCTTGCTTATATCTGTATGTATGTATTTCAGACAGGATTTCTCTATGTAATTCAGGCTGGCCCAGATTCACTATGTAGCCCAGGCTGGCCATATACTTACAATGATCCTCCTGCCTCAGCCTCCCAAGTTCTGGGATTACAGGCCATCAGGCCCAGCTAGCTAATTTTTAATATTTCAAATACTAACAAGTGTTTGCCTACTTAAACCAACCCTCTCTGAGTTCTCAAATTTTAAGAGTACAAAGAAGCCCTGAGACCAAAAATTTGAGAACCACTAAAGGTGGCAGGAAGAGGATTATCTTTATGGGGGGTTGACTGGGACTCGGTTGATAGACTGCTGAGTTGCATGACTGGAGAAAAAGTCTAAAGGAAAATAACCTAGAGCAATAGGCAGATGTGGAAGTCCTTCAAATACCTAAGTTCTGTCTCTTTCACCCTCCTTTTTTAGAAATCATGCATGATGTGATCAAGAAGGTCAAGAAGAAGGGGGAATGGAAGGTACGTAAAGAAGGCAATTAAGGGTGAGTTCATGTGGAAAAAAGTAAGGCAGAGTTAGACAGCAAGAGTCAGGCAGGAATGAGGGGTTTGTTGTGACCAAAGCCACGAAAGGCTCATGAATTGGAGGAGACAGTCTACACTACCTTTCATTTTACAGGATCTTGGTTCCGAGTTCTCTCGGTCACATTAAGACACACACACAAAAAAAGGCTAATTTATTCACATAACATCTGTCAGCTTTCCCTGTATCATCTAGGGCAGTGCTGGAAACTATAACGCACATGAAACCAATCAAATTGAAGATGGCCTTAGGGTCCTGAAGTGACTAACACAGAATGGCCCTTGCTGTCCTTCATGAATGTCGTCAGCATTTTCAGTCTCTCTGTTGCCCAGGGCTGGGTGTCACACTTGCCCACTTTTTTTTTTTTTTTTTTTTTTTTTTTTTTTTTTTTAGATTTTAAAGGAAATAAAACAGAATAAAATGAAACAAAACAGAACAGTAATAGGGATCTAGGGAT